>VXBX01007130.1:0-31332 GCA_013400415.1 Scytalopus superciliaris
TCTCTGCCTTAAAACTTAAGTTTTAAAGGAGTGGACATGTCATTTTCTGTTAAAAAATAGTCATTTTTTTTTTAAATCACTGGAATTACAGTTCTGGAAGTGTTGTAAAATAGTTTCAGGTGAACAGCAGCATTACAACCAAGTTGGATATTTGAAAAAAAACCAACAAACCTCTTTAAAAGAAGTGGTCACACAGAAAGTGCACAAAAATGTAATATGCTGGAATTAAGGTCCAAAAGCACTGAAAGAAGTTTGAAACAAAAATCTTTAATTTTGCCGAAGATACACATCTCATGCAACATTAACAATTTGTTGCCAATTCTTCCTCCAAGGTGAAAAGCAAACCAAAACCTCCAGAAATAAGTCTGACCAGAGTGAAGTTCCAAGCTCTGTTCTGAAAATGGAATGTAGAAATGTATCAAAAATGCCTTTAAATATCCTCATAATAAAGCAAAATATTTACTTTATTTAAAGATGGCGTTCAGAAAGGACTTACAGATGACTGAAGGTAATAGTGACTTTAATATAAGCTCTCAATGCAACCTCATATATTTGCACTTTTCATCAAAATACTATTTCAAAGAGAAACGTTTGCTTTAAGACTTGAACTGTGTATCTTGGAGGATTTTTTTTCTTTATGGTCAGTTGAATTAAGAGATTTTTTAGTTCAGGAAACTAGTGCTGCCCATGTGTCTCTAAAATAATTCAAAATTCATGGAGGATGTTTGACAAGAAAGCTACCAAAAAGTTCTGTTTTTCTGGTAACACAACATTTGTATGATTGTATATTGACAATATAGAGTTTATAACTTTGGATCCCACTGTTTTCCCCCAGTATAGTGCAGAAACACTTTTTTCTCAATCTTTTTTTAATATGTGCTCTGTAAACAACAAAGTCCCATCATGGACATGGTTCATGCTTTCAAGTCCTCAGTTAACAGACAGCACATCCAGTAAGACACTTCTTACGAAGGCTGATGTGTTATTTTCCCTTTTACGCTGAAAGAAAGAACAAGATGCGTAGTTATCCTATAGATTACAAAATTCAGATTCTCCACCATATGGATAGCTCAGCATGGTCATTGTTCATAGCTTGTAAAAGTATTTGCTACATAACAGTCTCTAGTAGAAAATGAATTTCTCTCAGTAAGTGTTTCAAAATTACTATGCAAGACAAACTATTTGTCCTGTTCCACATAGCTAAATGAATGTAGCAAAGTTGTAATTGTACTGACAAAAATGGGAAGAACATCTCAAATAAAGGGATTCCAAAGGTCAAATGAATTTTGAAAGCTCTACATTCTGTGGGAATAGCTGTTTTTTTCATATTGAAATTGAGATTGAGATTATTAGCTCAGAGACATTATTTGATAAATGAATAATGGGGATTACACACTCAGATCATGTACCATATGACTATCGATTTGAAGTATCTTAATTTCATTTTCTAAACTGAAGTATTGCTATAATTCTTGGTTTTCAAAACAAACAAAAAAATAATGTCTAGGATATAATGTTTGGGACTGAAAAGATAACATTCAATAAAAGGAAGAAAGGCAAAAAGGTATGGTTAAAGTATGAGAGAACACCTAAATATATAGATCTCTTCAAATCTCTCATCATATAATGAGCTAAGACTAGCTAATATATATGCTATCATAAACTCTAGTATACATTTGTCAATGCACAAGTGTCAGAAATCTAATGCTGTGAACAACAACATTAGTGGATATAAAACTTGGGCTTTATGTTCTCAGAAAGACCTGTGTTAAAGAATTGCAGAATGGTTGAGGTAGGAATATTCCTGTGGAGATCATCTGGTCCAACCATCCTGCTTAAAGCAGGAAAATCTAGAGCAGAACTGCTCTCTATCTATACTGATACTGTCTCAAAAGGTTTTTTCCTCCATTTTAGGCAATGCAGGAATGAAGCTTCAACAGTAACTCTGGGCAGTTTGTTTTCATGTTTGATCACACTTAGTGTTAAAAAAAAATAATTTCATATTGTTTGAATGATATTTGTGGTTTTGGGTTAGTTTGTTTGGTTGGTTGGTTTTGAAACTTTTAAATGGAAATTCCTGTATTTTAAGAGAAATTAAAATACAAAACAAAACAAAACAAAACAAAAAACCCACAAAGCAAAACAAAAAAATCTGTGTTAATTTCTTCTTTCTCTGTCACTGGGCCACACTGAGAGGAGGCTCTATCTTCATTGTTGCTTGCCATCAAATATTTATATATTTTTATAAGATATCTCTGATTTCTTTTCCCCAGGCTGAATAGTCCCAGTTTTCTTAACATTTCCTCATATTTCAGATGCTTCAGTCTCTTAAGAATTTCTGCAGACTCTGGTCTCTTGCTGTACTTTCTGTACAGTACATTCATGTGCCTCTTGTACTGAGGAGCCCAGAGTTCGACTCAGCACTCCAGATATGTTTTACTGGTGCTGATTAGAAGAGTAGGATCACTCCCTCCATCTGCTGGACAACCGTCTCCCTTATGCAACTGTAGGCTGGTGGAATTTTTGCCACAAGGGCACATTGCTAGCTCCTGTTCAGTTTGTTCCTCATTGGAACTGCCAGGTCTTTTTCTGTTTTCCAATTCATTGTCAAATCCTGGATGCAGAATTTGACATTTCCCTTTGATGAACTTGATGAGTTTCCTGTTATGTTAGGAAAAGACACAGTAAAATCCCAGGACAGTCAAGGCATATTTTACAAACTACTAAGTCCATTTCCTCACCAAAATATTTTGAACCTGCTTAGTGTAATGTTCATTCTTTTCATGTTATTCAAAATGTAATAATCATTATTTACTTTCCTAATGAGAAAGATGACATAAACATGGCATAAATCATGGAAACTACCATGATTGCTTATATAATTTCTATTGTTGCTTTTTATAATTAAAATTTACAGTAAAATTAATTTGAAATGTGAATGCTGAAATTAGATGGCATTTTAAATCTATATGTAAAATCACTAATGCCATTTTAAATCTATATGTAAAATCACTAATGCAAATATTTATTACGGTATTCATCAGCATTTGTATTAAAAATATTTATCTTTTAAAAGGAGTCATAGTTTGGTCTTTGTTTTGTTTTTTTATTTACATGTATAGAATCCTTAGAACTAATAAAAATTCTAGTTGCCAAAGCTCTATTTTCCCTTCCCATAGGAAGATAACATGATCCTCACTGTATAAACATTCTAATCAATTAATTAGTTTTGTTTTCATGGCACTTATTCTGTAAGCAAATACGGAAAGCTGGTTTTCAATTCCTTTTGTTCTCCTTCCTCATGGACTTTAAGGGATGAATCTAAATCTTCCCAATTTAGGAAGGACAGTTTCAGGAGTACTTGATTTCTGTTCTGCTTTGAGGGGTGATTACAAAATAGAATGATAGAATTTATAATAAGATACTTGAATGGTATATCTAATTCTTTCCCCTATGTAAAGTAATTTCAAAATACAGATACTTGACAATCCAGATGATTCCTGCAGTACAATATAGTACTCACAGTTAGTTTTTCATTCCCAGCTTGCTGGCAGAATTTATCTGGCAAGCAAGGTTATAATCATTGGGGAATCTTAACGGCACTTCTGCACTTACAAAAATGTAAGTCAAAAGGAGTTAGCATAAAGGAAGTGTCTGTACTTCTGTATACTGACACTAAATAATAAAAGCATAATCAAACACTAATCAACAGAAACAACCTGGTGTTGATGATATTTTAGAATCTATATATGGAAGTAGAAAGATGTCCTTTCCTTTTTCAGGTCTTTACAGTACTATCATATTTACTTTATTAATTAAATTTGGCTTTTTTCCATTGCTGGCTCTGAGTCCTTGACAGTATAAGACTTCCCAGAAAGCTTGGTCTGTGAACAGAAAACATCATCAGCTCCTTATTGAGCTTAGGGAGTTCATATTTCACTTTATAAGTATGGCACACTTGCTGCAGAAAGCTCTCGAGTAATCTGTCTGCTGAAAATCAAAATGAAAAAAAAAAAAGTATAAAAACTGGTGTCTGTTATAGAGTTGTTATACATATTGTACTAAAAATAACCATTACCATATTTATAGTGATACATTCATCCATTTATACTAATCAAACTGTGCAAACTTAATATCCTTAGACTGCTATAAATGACCCCGTAATTATTTCCCAAAGAAGTCATAATAGTGACTCCATTTCTCCCAGTCTTTTTACTTCTGTGGTCCTATTTCATACATAGAAGTGTGATCCTTGGTATTTTTTATTTCTTTTTCTATGAATATTTATTATAGAATAAATAAGATATCAATATGTAAATTATTATAGTGTCTTTTCAAGTAACTATAAAAGTGACAGGCAGCAAAGAGAAGTTTTGAAGGCAGGTAGTAAATTCTTATAAAATATGTATTTGAAAAAAAAGTGTTTCTAGTAAGTAAGGATTAAAGTATAGCAAGCATGGTCTCTGAAGGAATACAACGGAGATGAATGCAAACAAGAAATAACATTATTACAAGTAGCAAAGAATTTTAACATAGGCTGAAGTGATATTTTAATTAACTTATATTTCGAGTGAGGCAATTAATTTAATCTAAGACTGAATATTTTAAACATAACAAGCAGACTATATTTTACTGAATTTGCTCAGGTACCCTCTGACACTCTACTCTGCCTGTCTCTTGAATTCAAGGTGCCCATTCAGTGTGCAATCAAGTAGATGTGATTAAAAAAATGTGGGCTTTTTGGTCTCTATACGAATTGTTTAACTTATAAGGATCTACCTATTAACATATGGCATATCCATATCTTTCAAAACCACAATACAAAATGAAAAATAGTGTGTAGCACAATTTATTTGCTTTATGCAAATATTCTTACTTTTAGAGACTTCAACAACCACAGCATGATCAGAATGCTTTTTTAAATTTTTTTGCAGTGAATGAAATAAATGTATCATCAATTGATACTAAATTATGGTATGCATGGTAATGACTTCATTTTACTTTACTCATTGACAAGGAAGAAAACAGACAACTTCTAATGTACAAGAAGCAGTAGATGACTATATAAGAGGAACTGGAAAAGTGGATCACTGAAATACTGCTCTTAGTTTTCCAGGTGTTACAAACATTTTCCAAAACTGTAATAATTTTGTTCTTAGCTGTCACACAAAACTGAGTTTGAGTTTAAATGAATAGAAGAAAAAATATGCAGTTAAGTTTTTCCTACCCAATCAGTCAAATGTCTTGTGTCTTTGTGATATGAAATAGAAGAGACAGACATATATCACATCTTAAGTCCCATGCATTTTAAATGTGCATTTTAAATACAGCTTGAAATAGTCCCATGATATGCGCTTAGTACAAAAAACAGGAACTGACTCAACTTCTACATTTTAAATTGTATTCTAAAGGACTTAACCTTCTTCAGCTACAAATGCACCTGTTTAACTATTCAGCAGTAACAGAACCAGAGGCAATGGGCACAAACTGAAACACAGGAGATTTCCTCTGAATGTAAGTAAACACCTTTTTGCTGTGAGGGTGACTGAACACAAACACAGGTTGCCCATAAAAGTTGTGAAACCTCCCTCCTTGGAGATATTCAAAAGATGCCTGGACATGCTACTGGGTAACCTGCTCCTGGTGTCCCTGCTTGAGCAGGTATGTTGGACCAGACAACCTCCAGAGGTACTTTCCAACACTAATCATCTTGTGGTTTTGTGATTCTGTGATTCTGTAACCTCAGGAGAGCCACAGGAATGAACACTGTGATCTGGATGTTTTAATTCTAAAAAAATTCAAAACCTTACATGGTTTGCAGTCATAAGAATATTCCTGCATCTAAATGTGTGTGCTAATTACTGTAGGACATGCTAGAGTATGAAATTACCATTCATGAACTGTTCTGTGCTAATTGCCCATGTTATTTAATGATAAATTTCAGGCAGCTTCATGTATTGCACTGAGCAATCTAGCTTGAATTTATTTTAGGCTTAGCTTAGGTATACAGTTAGAGCAAAGGAGCTGAAATTAATTAACTTGTTAGACTTGACAACTTGATTGCTTGCCTATAACCAGTTTGTGGGTCCAAAAAGGACTTTCTGAAAGACAAAACCAGGAACATGCATAATAAATTTATTCAGACAAAGTTGGCTAAGACTGTTTGCAGTGCACTTTGTAATACATATAGACTTACATTTTTATTCCATAAGTGTATGTAGACTAGAAGGAGGACATTAAAATACGACGCAATCCCACTGAAGAGTTAGATAATTTGAAGATAAAAGCTAAAACCCACAGAGGCACACAGGTGCCTGCGGGCATGACTACACATGAGCAGAGAGTCAGCTGGCCAGAGGTACAAGTAGCTTTGGTATTGAGGTTACGTTTGCATATTTGCACAGCAATATGCCAAAATTCATCTGTCCTTATGAGTAGAGAGCACAGAAGTAAAACTTGGCAATGCTGGAAAATGCTATTTATACATTCTACTAAAGCCATTTGGAGCTGCTATAATAGGATATGTCACAGGATGAGAAAGATCAAAATAAAGGAAATATACTGTTTCAGACACATTTGTGCTGTATCAGCTTACATATAGTATAAATTGAAAAATTAAAGGGAATTTCAGAACAGACTATTAAATTTAGAATATTCTTCTCATGTACAAGAAAAAATACAGAAGAGAAGCTAGGCTAGGTGAAAGCTTTCTTAGCAAACTTTGTAGAATTTCTGAAAGTTAGCATGTCTGAAGTAAATACTTGTAAAACTTGTGTAAGTTCTCAGATAAATGTGCCCAAACACAACCTCTCTATGAAAGTGAAACTGGATATAATTTCAAAAATTCTATGAGAGAGTCTTAGTAAATTTATTGTAGGATGATATATTTTATACAAGAACTTTCAAAAATGTTCAAACCCTCCTTGGTTTTATTTTCGTTTGTTTTAATTTCTGCTACAAATTGAAAAGTAGAAGTAATCTCAAACTAGAAAGTGATTTTTTTCCCCCCATGTCAATCCCACTTTCATATTTTAAGTTCCTTTTTATTGCTGTTTTAGAACATTTAATCAAAATGGCCATGTGGCTATGCTAAACTTATCTTTTGGAAAAAAAAATTATATTAATCAAATTAACTAAAAAAAAAAAAGGGGGAAAAAAAACAAGAAAGAGATAAGCCAGAAATCTGTGTGAATCTGTCCTGCGTAAACCAGAACCATGTCTAGTAGACAACTTTCCTATTTATCAGATGCTCATAAGGACACATAAGTGCTTAAAAATACTACCTTTTAATTCCAAGAATTAGAAGGTGTCTGCTAAGGGGGTTTTAATTTTTTTAAGCAACATATAAATTTCATTGTTTTTTAGGTTAGTGTTAAGAATAGAGAAGTTGCATAAAATGAACACAAGAAATACAGCTGAAAATGGATGCTAGTAAGCTGCAGTTAGCACTGGTTACCTATTGGAATAAATTTGCAGAAAATTGCCCGCTTTATCCAAATCCTATGAGTGCTGTTTGTCCATTACTGATATATTTTGCACTGGCTCCATTTTCTAGATATTGTCCTAGTTGGCCTTTTCAGGGCCCAGGTTGACTGTATTCAGTTATGGGATACTTTTTATTAATTTTCGACTTGCTTCCAAGGCCTATTCTCTAAACCAATATAGGACTACTACCATATCTAATGTAAATAAGACAAGGTTCTCAGAGATTCCAATGGTGGCTGTACTGTAACTAAAAATATTAGAGTTGTAATTTCAAAAAGGAAGCATTTGATACTTACCTTTACAGAATTTTTCAAACATTTCCAAGTTTATTCTTATGGTTTGATTCCAGCCTCATATATTGATTTAAAAGACTACATTCATGCCCCTCACATAGAAATTCCATAGGTTTCAGGACATGTTGTATGTTCACATAAGTATCTGCAAAAGAAAAGGTCAAATAAAGGCCCCTCAATTTATTAGCTGTATTAAAGATTAATTTTGAATTAACAGTGTGATATACATTATATTAACTCAGATTATTTTTATTCAGAGAAATAAATAACTTCTATCTGTTAATATCTGTTCTTCACATTTATTTAAATATAAGACCTAATCTTCATCTGTTTCATTCTCTTGCATACTGTTGCATACTTTTAAAAAAGCACAAAAAATGCTGCCTAGCCTAAATTCATCTTGCTATTTAAAACCATGTAAATTATAGAGTTGTCACTAGACTCTTTCAGTCCAAATGCTCTCCTTCACTGAGTAGCTTGGAGCAAATAGATTATTTTTTCAGCTAAAAATTGAAGAACTTTTAAAGAGAATTAATATGTTCAATTGCACATCCTAACAAATGCCTTTTTTATTTTTCCAATTTTAAGCTGATTTATTTAAATATATTTTTATTATTATGATTGTGTCAATACTATGAAGTTTACATAGGAATACTGTAACTTCATTCAAAGCAGAAATTGTCCAGCTAAAAAGGAATTACTATTTTCATTTTATCTAAGAGAAGTTAAGTTTAGGACAGCTAGCCTTGTGGAATTTTCCCTTCTTTTCAGTTTTTTTTTTTTCATTTAAGGAAAATCATGTTATTTTCATGTCTGAAAGTACGTAGAGTTAGGGAAAGCTGGATAACATTTAAACCACTTTACAAGATGAAGATGGCAACTTCTTAGTGTACTTTATGCACTTGAGTCTTGCAATTTTTTTTCTTTCAAAATTTTAAAAATAAGGTGGTAAAAAAAAGCTTTTAATAGAATTGTACTACAATGACTTCAATGTGCAAAAATTAGAGTACCTTGAACATTTTTACAAAGGTTAACTTCTGAAGCTCTCATGACGTAAACAAGAATCACTAAACAGCAAGTCTCAGGCTAGTATCAGTCTCAGTCTCTAGTCTGTCTCACTTCTGCTAGTGAGTACTACTGAGTCTCCTAGTGAAACCTCTTTAATTTAGTTTTCCATATTATTATTATTACTTTTTGTCACTTCTTTTTTGCGGTACTTTGATATTGTGACAGGACTTCAAATTAAGATGTATTATTTGTTTGAAATGACACTAAGAAGCAGAATTTCTGGTAAATAAAGTGTTTTCACAGGATCTCTTTACATTATCATTGAAGAATCACCTATGTGTACTTGGAAGTATATATGATTGGGCACTATACCTGCCTATGCTGGAGACTTTTAGAGTAGGCAACCAGGTTTTAAGCATGCTGCATAAGACTAAAAATACTATACCATTAAAGGTGAAAGTCCTGCTTTCAGTGATCCCTTGTGGGGATCTTAGATATATGTTCTTATATTCTAGCTGTCTATGCATTGGGGATCTTTATTGACCCAAATTTGGACATCATACTTCAAAACCTTCAATCCTTCTATACAGCAATAGACTTATACAGTGAGACGGAGAAACAAGAGTGACAGAATAAAAGGAAAGTAGAATCACTGAGGCTTAACTTCATAGAATAGCACAGAAAATGGGTTTGTTCTGGATTTCCATCAAGAACAATTAATCTAGCAGACCCACTAGATTACTCTCACAAATTATATTCAGTCTAATAGCAGGGAACAAATTATTTTTTCTGCTCACATGAAAATGCAAAAATGTATAGGCATGTTGAAAGAACAGAGGATATCTGAAACATGGATCAAAGACTATTTCAGAGAATATCAAGAGAAGGAACAGATTTTATTGTGCTATTTAAATCAAAAAGTGTGGGAAAAAATAATATATATATTTTGTTTCCAGATTAAATGCAACAGTAAATCATATTTGAAGATAAACAAATAAAACTAGTGCTGAACGCATTGAAGGCTTGACTAAGACATGGAATGCCAGCATGGGTTTAGGAGGGGCAGGTCGTGTCTGACCAACCTGATATCCTTTTATGATCAGGTGACCCACCTGGTGGATAAGGGTAGGGCTGTGGATGTGGTCTATCTAGACTTCAGCAAAGCCTTTGACACTGTATCCCATAATATACTCCTGGAAAAGCTGGTAGCCCATGGCCTGGACAGGTGCACTCTCTGCTGGGTTAAGAGCTGGCTGGAGGGCCGGGCCCAGAGAGTGCTGGTTAATGGAGCTGCATCCAGCTGGCAGCCGGTCACCAGTGGTGTCCCCTAGGGGTCAGTGTTGGGTCCAGTCCTGTTTAACATCTTTATTGATGATTTAGATGAAGGGATTGAGACCATCATCAGCAAATTTGCTGATGACACCAAGTTGGGAGGGAGTGTTGATCTGCTGGAAGGCAGGAGGGCTCTGCAGAGGGATCTGGATAGACTGGAGAGCTGGGCTGATTCCAATGGGATGAAGTTCAACAAGGCCAAGTGCCGAGTCCTGCACTTTGGCCACAACAACCCCATGCAGCGCTACAGACTGGGGACAGAGTGGCTGGAGAGCAGCCAGGCAGAAAGGGACCTGGGGGTACTGGTTGACAGAAAGCTCAACATGAGCCAACAGTGTGCCCAGGTGGCCAAAAAGGCCAATGGTATCCTGGCCTGTATCAAAAATAGCGTGGCCAGCAGGTCCAGGGAGGTGATCCTGCCCCTGTACTCTGCATTGGTAAGGCCACACCTTGAGTACTGTGTTCAGTTCTGGGCCCCTCAGTTCAGGAAAGATATTGAGGTGCTGGAGCGGGTCCAGAGAAGAGCAACAAGGTTGGTGAAGGGACTCGAGCACAAGTCCTATGAAGAGAGGCTGAGGGAGCTGGGGTTGTTTAGCCTGGAGAAGAGGAGGCTTAGAGGTGACCTAATCACACTCTATAACTACCTGAAGGGAAGTTATAAGCAGGTAGGGGTTGGACTCTTCTCCCAGGCAGTCAGCAATAGGACAAGAGGGCACGGGCTTAAGCTCTGCCAAGGGAAATTTAAGTTAGATATTAGAAAAAAAATCCTTACAGAGAGAGTAATCAGGCATTGGAATGGCCTGCCCAGAGAGGTGATGGATTCACCATCCCTCGAGGTTTTTAAACAGAGATTGGACGTGGCACTTAGTGCCATGATCTAGTAAAGGACTGAATTTGGACCAAGGGTTGGACTTGATGATCTCCAAGGTCTTTTCCAACCCGATCGATTCTATGAGTCTATGATTCTAATTTTTTATTGTGTTCCTGTGACAACTTGATGTCTTTAGAGTGGAGGGAAGGAAGGAGAATATTTGGCTACTTTACTTTTAGAAGGGCTGCTATGGCATATTTCCTCTTCTTTTACAGTCACATTTCAGTGTCTCCAAGTTCATGACACAGTTGTGTATCACAACTCTGAAACAATAAGCTGTAAAAAAAGGGTTTCCATCCAAGGTACTAGTATGATGACTATGATGTCCTCATCTACTTATATATTAGTCTGTTGTGATGAAGCAACCATCCTAACTCACTCTTCCAGTGGTTATCCTATGATATGATAACCTTCCAAATGATTTCCTGTCTTTTGACTATGTACAGACTCTGCATACTTCAATTCTAAAACTAAAAAATAAAAACAAAACCAAAACTACACAAAAAAACAAACAAACAAACAAAAAACAACCAAGAAAAAAACCCCAAATCAATGCTCTGATTATGATGTCTGAGTTGTCTGTGGACTCTCCATTATCTGGTAACAGTGTATATGAAATATTGTATTAGATAGTATTAAGGTTTACACAGAAAAATATATGTTGTCTTTGAACCAAAGTACTGATTTTATTTACTGGAAATTAAGTTATATCAGAGAGAATTTTATATGATCTATTGTTAATTAGCTAAATAAATTGAATATTCTAGCTGTTGTAACCCAGAACACTGACTCTTATATCTGATTTTTCTGAAAAGGCAATGAAGAAAACAAATTGAAAACCTTTTTGGCTAGACATACTGTAATCTGGCAAACTACTGAATCTGATAAACATCTATCTCATTTTTTGTTATTATTCACAAGGATCTAAAGATCTTATTATTTTCTATGCATTTAGTTATCTATTTGAATGTAGAAGTCAAGATTAAAAAAAATTATCAAATTTGACTGACTAGTTTTTCATTTTTATTTGGTGTATATGTTTTTTTTTCCACAGTTCCACACAAGTACTCGATACTTTTAAAGATGACTGTTATGCATCAGAATTAAAGCAAATTAGCCTATAGGTGGAACATTCACAAAGAGGTGAGATTAACGTATAGGCTCTGGTTTTGTTCAGGTTTATATTCAGCCTTAATCACAGGCTACCAACTCTTCTAGGACAATTTACTTTCTGTTTGCCTGTCTGGTGCTGTCTTTTCTAAATATTCACTGGACAGGGAACATGGGCTTGAGATTTAAATGCTATGTGGGCTGTACAGACAATCACAGACTCAGTATTTCTACAATGTGAACTGCTGTCAAAGAGAAAGCCAGAGATTTTGTCTGAGATTGTCCCCTCATACAGAAGAAATCATGTTATTTAGATTACATTAGCAGGGGATTCCTCTAATCACTAAGTAATATTTATGTATTTAGACAATGAACGGAAACATTAGTGGCCAAGGCAGTTAATTAAATCCAACATTGCTTAGCATTAATTTTCAGTGCTGGTGAAGTATATGTAATAGGACAACCTCCAATCACAAATTAAGGCTCCATTTCTTCTTATTTTCTGATCACAGCTCTAGTGAGACTGCCTACATGCCCAGAAGCAGTGAGGGCATGAATCTGACATGAAAATTAGCATGGATGTAAGATAATAAATGATCAGGATTTGGACATCTATGGCTATGTGAAAGTTAATTACTCGCATAACTTCTATTTAGGTATGCAAATACCATTAAAGTTCACCTCCTGTTCTAAAGGTGTCAAGGCATTTTTCTGTGTTTGAACTGCTTGTGGGTATCAAAACTGAATAGTAGTTTAAACAGTTTGATCCCATTTCAGTAAGAATTAACCACCTACTTTTCTTGGTGAACATGTTTTGACAAAATGTTTCACAACTAAACTCAGTCCCATTGCAATAAAGTGCTTTAAAGTTACCTACAGAATATAAGAATATTTCCATGAAACAGTTGATAGAAAGTCTTATTCAAAAGTCTGAAATTTTCACAATGTCTAATGGAAGGAATGCAATATATAAAGACATTATAGATCAGAAGTAATTCAATAAGCTGAATGTGGCCATTGTTGCCCCATCGTATGATACTCCTAGTCTCTTGATATTACTGTATATTTTCCAAATTATTACATTAATTTTTATGTATCACATCTGAAATGTCTACTGAGTTCTGATTTGATAAAAAATGGAATTAAGCTTGACGTAGTCAAAGCCCACTGAAAGCTGTTAAATAATAAACACACTTCTACCTTGCCAGTACACATATAAATGTGTGATGGATTCTAAAGTAGTTTTGATCCTCATACCGAAAAAAAAGATCAAAAAGTTCTAGTCAGAAGGAAAGGAGAAAAAAAATCTATGTCATCATACTCATCCAACTGGTAAAAGGCTAGGAAAAGATTAATAGTTAAGTGAAAATTAAAATGTGAATATAATAATGTAATTTTATACTACTTTCATTGTAATTGAAAAGGTGTAATGGGAGAGATGGATGTGGTTAGAACTGTGCATGTAATAAAGTACCTTAAATTGTGAACACATGGGTAATTAAAGGGAAACTAATCTCATCCAAAATAGTATTGGGCATTTGCTAATCAAATTATAATCTTGCTTTCAAAAAAAGTAATTTTCTATTCCAGTTTTATAATGCATCATGTTATGTTTGTTGCCATGAACTGTAATTGGGAAATGCATAATTCAAATGATTGCATTTAATGTTATTAAAATTATATTTAGATTTTGTACTTAGATTTCCTAGAAAAATGTCATGCTTTTTGCACTTTCTATTGTGCTATTTACTCATTGTATTCACCCTTTACCACTGTACACATTCTAAAACCTCTGTTCAATTTTTGTAGTGACATATGTGAACTTTTTCCATGGTTAATTATTGTAAAACCAGTTTCACTTCTTGTGAATAATGATTTTTACATATATAGTAAAGAAGGAAGAATAAAATGCTACACAGTATTTATTTTTCTTAGAGTTCAGTTTTCTTTTTCACTTGGGGAATCACCAGTGTCAGGTCCTTCAGCAGAAAAGTAATGATCATTGGACTGGATCTAGGAAGATGACATATTCCTTCATTTACAAATGAAATTGTCAATAAGCCTCGTATGCATCACTCATAATGAGAAGATGTCAAGACTTTACATTCAGACTGCAAAGCCTGGTGTGTAGACTCCTTGGGCATTGCTTTCCAAGTAAATGCATCAAAAAAATAGAAGGGAGTCCTAGTGAAGAAAGGCAGGAGAAAACTACTCATCTAATCTTCGTAACAGTTTAAGAAGCCCATCTTGATTCCTTTGTTTATTATAAACAAAATCAAGTAATTAATTTTGTCCTTTGTACTCAGAATACAAACTACCAAAACAAGCACAGTAACACATACATTCTGTTCAATACATACTATGGAATAGGAAAAAATCCCCTAAAAACCCCTAAACAACAACTTTAGCTTCATTTCCCAGCCTTATTTCAAATCATGTTCAGACAACAAATTCTGGAGTTATAGTGAAGTAACTTCATGGAAATATTTTTTATACAGTTCTCTCCAGAATATTTCCAAATTCGTCAATGCTTAATCCACCTGTCAGTGGAAGTGTTATGCTATAGTATTTCACATTAAAATTCCCTTTCATTTTCCAGGATGCTGAAGGATATGTTAAATAAATATCTTTTCTCCTTTAGTTGTCTTAGTGGTGATTCCATATAACTTCAACTTGTAACGATTTTTACTGAGCATAAAGTGAAGGAAAGTAGCAAAATTGGTAGTCACAGAGATGAAAGAAAAATCTTATCAAATGATAATCTAGTTAAGATTCACATAAAAAGATTCATGAAATAAGGTTCACTGAAATTTATTTCATATTCCAATGAAATAAAATTCCACCACTGTAAACTGGTTAATTTTTAATTTTCCTTTAATCAAAGCCATTTTCACACAGTAATTTGATTTGTCCAACATTGATGAAAAACTGCAAATACAAATAATGAAAATGGTTCTTATTAATAGGTAGGCAACTGGATTTTATTTATAAATATTTCAAGAGAGAAGTTAATCCATAATATTATTGATAAAATATGAAGTAAGAAGTGCCTATTTTTCACTTTGCTGAATGCACAAGAACCTGATGTTCTGCCAATAGGAATTGCACATCCAGCAAGAAACAAATTATATTCATGTGGGCTCTTGCTGTGTGGACTTCAGATCTTACAGGCTAAGTAGCATGTCAGGCCAAATCTGAATCTGTAAAGGAAAATGAAAGATGAAGAGCCAAACAGCTTCAGGTACATATGTTACTAGTTCAGCAACTGAATTTTTTCCCTCTAGCAAGCTATGAAAGTGGATCCTATCATGGTTCAAGGGGTCATTCTACAGCTGGAAAGATATTTGTGGTTTAACCCCAACCAGCAATGAAGCACCACACAGACGGTCCCTCACTCCCCCACCTGTGGGATCAGGGAGAGAATCAGAAGAGTAAAAGCTAGAAAACTCATGGGTGTAAATAAAGACAGTTTAATAGGGAAATCAAAAGCAGTGCATGCAAACAAAGGAAAACAAGGAATTAATTCACTGCTTTACGTGACAGGCAGGTGTTCAGTCATCTCAAGGAGAGCTGTTGCTCAGCACCCTGAAGCTGGCCTCTCCAGGCTGAACAACCTAAACTTCCTCAGATTCTCCTCACAGGCTTCAACCCAAATTATTCTGGCGGCCCTTTGCTGAATTTACTGTCATCTGTCAATGTTTTTCTTACATTGCAAGGCCAAAAATTAGATGTTCTATTCTGGATGCAATCCAATTACTACCAAGTAAAGGGAAATAACCACTTTTCAAAGTCCACTGGCTGCACTCCTGTTAGTACTCTCTGTATGATTTTAGCCTTCAGTGCTGATTCCTACAGACTGAATTCCTGCAGTATTGTATCAAAACACACAGACAAAAAAAGATTGATTTTATCTGGAATTTAGTATGTAGGATCTTTGTAATAGGAAAGTTAATTTTACCTGCATGTATATTTTTACATTTCCTCTCAATTTCAATGAGCAGGGCATCCATCTGTTTAGTTCATGGTCATGACATCTCAGCATTTTGCTTTGAGCTGTGGTTCAATATTTACATATGCTTCTTTCTCTGGTTGGTAATCATTAGAAGTTAAGAGCTGGCTGCTGGCCTTCTACATTCTCATCAAATTGGCCAGCCCTGTCCAGGAGTTTCTTATCACACATTCTTGTCAGCTGGACTACACAGTAAATGTAAAAAAGAATTGAACTGGAAAAAAATTGACTCTGCAATCTTGGTAGCATACAAGAGTGCAGTGACTGGCTCATAAAACAAAAAAGCATAGTTTTATAAGGAATTTACAAAAAACACATTTTCTGAAGTTGTACAGGAATTAGAGAATAAAACCAAACTGTGGTTCCAGAGAACACTGAAGTCAGAACTTCAGAAGATGAACTGAAATCAGATGAATAGGAATGAGGGTGAATAATAGGGAAGACCAGAGCAGTGCGAGGAGAGCTGACTCCCCCTTCTCAAGGTAGCATTGATCTGTGAGGTTAACTTTGCCGTCTCATTTAGCTTCTCATAAAAATAGGGTAAGAATCTGAATTGAACTCATAGGGGAAATCCAGGGAAGAAATTTCTTGTCACATATTTTCTGTTCATACTTCTAATTAATGTCAAGTGAATTGGAGGTTAAGCAGAAAGGCACAATCTCTGACAACGCAAGGGTCACACCCAAACACAAAGAAATTTACATCTTCTTTTGCCAAAGAGGCCTTGAGTTCATCACCTTAACCTTCAGGATTGTCATCAAGCTCTACAGCCATGAGCACTGTTGGCACAGTGTCACTTGGGGTGATTGTTTAGGAGATGACTTAAGAAGTGACTATTTTGTGTGTGTAGTGGTAGGGATTGGTAATGTATAAGAACTAGTCATTAGCATGAGCAGTGAATGAATTGAACAATGTTAGGTTTTAAAGATTGAAGTTGGCTTGATTTGTCAGTCTTCTAAACATTGAGCAGCCCCTGATTCCCAGACACACGTATTAGCATGTATGTGCTGTTGCAACTCACTTTTCATCCCCTGATTTCAGTGTTTGTAGAATGAGATTAATGTACAAAAATTAGAAAGGCTTTCAATATTACTTCAGAATATTCAAAAAGTTCTACTGCTTTAGAATGTACATAGGCTAATTTAAATGGTGCCTTCAGAATATTCAGAAGGTTAGCAGTTCTACTGCTTTAGAAGGTAGGTAGGCCAATTTAAACAGTGATGACAGTGACTAGTGATAATCAAAGAACAAAATCTCCCTTCATAGACTCATGCAGAAGTCAGACAGTTCTACATCATTCTTTCTGAATCTATGATCCCAGCTTGGAGTACAAAACTTGTTCCTTCAGAGTCTGTTAATCCAAATTTTGACTGGGAAGAAAAGAACTGTGAGAACTGGAAACTACACAAGACTGAAAACTACAAGAGGCTTTCTTACTCCCTCCAGAAGCGAAAAATGCTGCTTTTGCAGCTGTTGCAGTTTTTACCTTCCTAGGAGCTATGAAGTGATCCTCAGTCTCAAGATGGACCTCCTATCAGTAATTATAGAACAAAGTGCTACAAGTGCTAAGACAAGTCTGTTAATTTTATTTTTTGCTTTTACTAGTCCTGCTGCATAAGTTTCATCTGTAGTTCCATTGACTATGCTGAATGAAGTATTTTTCCCCCCATCCCAAAGGTATCACAAAGAAATTCTAAACGAGTATACAAAGATTGATAAGTTATTGCAGGAAGAAAAGAAGCAGGAAGAAATTGGTGGAGAAAATGTGAGAAACTGGAAAAAAGAAAAAAAAACAATGTGGAATTGTGAACTGAATGGTGTGGAAGAGAAATAGGACAGCAAATAACTTTTTAATTCCATTGACATAATTGTGGTTTCGAAGGAAATCAGAAATAAAAAATAAAAAAAAGTATTTGCAAACAGAAAGACACCACTTTTTTGTCTAAAGCCCCATTTCATTATCAGTAAAAAATTGAAATAAAAATTCACAAGTTAAGAGCTATATTTCATATGGTACATTGCAAATTCCTATGAGTTTTGGAAGTAAGCTTAGGCTTTTTACAAACTCTATAACCTACACACACACACACACACACACACACAAAGTAATTGTTTTAGAACCAATGGCTTAACTGGAATTATTAGACATAGTACATGTTTCCTGAAGTTCCCTTTATTCAGTGAATAGGAAAAAAAACTGCAGCTTTTTGGGTCATTGCAGAAGACAATGTAATCAAGATAATGATGAAGTACAGAATTAGTTTAAAAATCAAGCTATAATAAAAACTGATCCTTTGATTCTGAGACACACTTTGCTGTTGAAATGTTAAATTTGCAGCTATGATTACTAAAAAAGGTGAAAAAAATTAAAATGCAGACAATCACTTTATAGGACAGTATTTTTTAAATATACTTATTTTTCTCTAAATATAGGTTTAAAATATCATTTATTATTTCCCATTCAATTTCATGGGTAGAAAGACGTGCTGGAAGAAATAAATACTCATAATCAGCTTTAAAATTTAGGCCCGCATTTGTTGATGGATGGGAGCTCAGCTGCTGTTTAGGTGTTACAGAGATCTCCTCTGGAAATCTTGCTGTAAATTTATTACCCTAATTCAAACCACAAGTTGTGAATTTCCAGAAAATCGATGATGTGAAACCTGTGCTATTGGATATAATGTTGTACTGAGTCTGGCAGGGTTGAAGTTAACTCTCTGCATAGAAGCCTTAACGGTGCTAAAGAGATCTGCCCTGTGCCCAAAGCAGTGATGATAACACAGAAATGTTTTCAATATTGCTGAGTGGTGCTTATACAGCATCAAGGCTCTTTCTACCTCTCATACCACCCCTCCAGCGAGAAGACTGGTGTCACACAAGAAGCTGGGAGAGACAGAGCTGGGACAGCTGGCCTCAGCTGGCCAAAGAGATTCCATCTATACCATCTCATGGAATAGTGCATTCTCTAGGGGCAAACAGTTACACTGTTAAAACAACTTGTTCTCTGTCTTGTTTATAACATACTGTACAACAATAAGGACCAGGATAGCATGGTATAAAGATCTGGAGGAAAGAAGTATGTGTCTACATCCAGAAAGAGACTTCTCTTTCTCTGAGTTTGGTTCATAAGGAGGAAAACACCACTTCATTAGTTTAAAGAAGCCAAACAATCCTCCTCACTCCAAACCAGTGAGGATGAATAATAGAGAAACCATGGTGCACTGTGCTACTGACAAATCCTCTACCCAAAGGGAAAAAAAAACCCAAAACAAAACAAACAAAAAAACCCCACAAAACAAAACAAAACAAAAACAAAACAAAAAAAACACCAAAACCAACATCCTACCTTATATATATATATTGCAAACAATTTTTTTTTTTAATCATCTAAAATTTCTACCTGTTTTCTTTAAGGCATGGGAAAATTAATGGTATTAGTTGAATAGATGACATAATTTTGTTAATATAAATCACGATATGTCAACTAAAACAAAAAGTGAGATCATTACAGCAATTTGTATTAGATCAGTATATTTTATCAAACTGCTAGGTCTGTAAAATCATGATGACTTATTTTCATTTCATATAGGCATCATCTTGATTCATTACTTTAAATATATAGTGACTTCATTGGTGAAAGCAGATGTAGATTTAGTGTTGCAATATCTTACATTTAAAAGCCCTACCCAGTGAAATCCTTCTTAAATATTGAATGTGGCAACAAAGTTAATGAATTAATTACTTGGGGAATGAACTATCTTTGTCAAGAGATAAAAAGTAATTATATTCTATAGTTTTGAGTTGAAAAATAAAAGGAAATATGATATTAAAAAAAATAAATAAAAAAAAATTACATGTCTGAAGTGCACAGAGAGCAAACTTTCATCTTGGAAAGAAATGGAATTAAGAAGGACATTCCAGGGTTGGATAGGTAAAGCACTGAAGTTCTTCTATGTCTGAGAATGTCTTTGCAGATGTGAGGTCAGGTCACTGGGAAGTCAAAAGTCTTTTCCAGAAATCAAATGGAGAACTGCATACATTTGCTATTTAAATATATGACTACTGATCATCAAATATATTATCAATACTTTGGCCTCATCTCTCCTTTACTCAGACTTTGTTATGATCTGCAACTTGAAATTGTGGATGTGTAGCTTGAAACTCCAGCAGAATATGTGTCTCATATGCATCATATGTGTCTCATATACACCACCAGTAGTAGATATGCTGGCATCAAAAGGATCTTACTGATGGAAATGTAATCATATCAGCACTTTAAGTGTTTCAGGAGCTCCAGATCACCATAGGAAAAATTGTTAGAAAGTTAAATCTAATGCTTTAAATCCAATTAAATCCAGCTGGGGACCAGTCACAAGTGGTATTGGCCAGGACTCAGTATTGGGTTCAGTCCTGTTTAACATCTTTATCAATAATATGGATGAGGGGATGAAGTGCACCCTCAGTTAATTTGAGACAACACCAAGCTGGGTGGGATATACATGTTGATCTGCTGAAGGGTAGGAGGGATCCGGACAGGCTGAATTGACACGATGGGCCAACAGTATGAGGTTCTATAAAGCCAAGTACCAGGTCCTGCACCTGGGTCTCACAAGCACTACAGGCTTGGGGCAGAGTGGCTGGAAATTTTCCTGTTAGAAAAGGCTGTGGGGATGCTGGTCAACAACTGACAGAACATAAGCCAGCAGCGTGTCCTGGTGACCAAGGCCAATTGCACCCTGGACTGTATCAGAAATAGTGTGGCCAGCAGGACTAGGGAAACAATTGTTTGCTTATACTCAACACTGGTGAGGCCACACCTTGAATCCTGTGTTCAGTTTTGGGCCCTTCACTGCAAAAAAGACATTGAGGTGCTGGGGCCAGTCCAGAGAAGGAAAAAGGAGCTGGGGGAAAGCCTGGAGCATAAGCCTTATGAGGAGCAGATGAGAGAGTTGGGTGAAGAGACAGAAACCAGCTTGGCGGCAAAGGGTCTGTCTGGGATGTCTGCAAAACCTTGGGAGAATGTTGAAAGAGCTATCCTAGTTCGATAAGATTTAATCCAGCCTGCAGGCATCCGCCACCACAATCTCCAAGGCTGCCTGCATTTGACAAGATCTGCAACTTCTGTGTACTCCCGGCCCAAACAGAAACCTGCCTTATCAATCCCTTTGTTCCCCCTATCTCATGTTCATAAATAAGGGCTAATCTTGTATTCCTCAGTCCCCCCTTAGTTAACATAATATATTCTCCTAATTGTAATGTCCCATCCCAGTTCTTAGCATAACTCAACCTCCTTATTGTAATATGTCTATATACATCGAGATTTGTAATCAATAAACAGATTCTTGTCCACTGCCCCCGGATAAGGGTCTCGTTTCTGACCGTTACAGTTGGGGTTGTTCAGCCTGGAGAAACAGAGGCTCAGGTGGAACTTATTCTTCTCTAAAACTTCGTGGAAGGAGGTTGTGGCCACGTGAAAAGTGATCTCAGTAAGGGGCTAATAGAAACTTTTACAGTGTACTTTTTTGTGAACTCCCTTATCAACTGTTACACAAGCTGAACAAATAACCATTTATCAAATACTTTTTAACATGTAAAATACCCTAGACTGAGCTCAAATTGTATAAACTTGCAACTGTGTATATGCCACTGTAATCACTATACACTAAAAGCATTATTTGCTTAGAATGGATGATGAAATGGAGCTATAAGTCTGTTCTTATTGATCTGATATTATCCTTTTCCCCTCATGCTTCCTGTCTTAAGCTATGTAGTTTCATTTGTACTAAAGGTGAAGTTTATTAGAATGTTTGCTTTAATCCACTGAGACAAAAATGAACCTGATCTTTTGATTTTATGTGCAAAATGACTGTAGACTATAAGGATCTTGACCACCTATCTAATCATCTAGGTATTCAACTCACCATAGCCAGAGAGTTCACTGGTATCCTCAAAATAACATATCAGACAAACCTCAAATACCTCATAGACACATGATTTTCTGTCTGTAATACCAGCTAAGCATGGATGTTTCACATACTTGCTCAACAAAGGCAAGTGTAGGATACTGCACCTGGAGAGGAATAACCCTAGGTACCAGTACATGCTGGGGGCTGACCTGCTAGAGAGCAGGTCTGTGGAGAAGAACCTGAGAGTCTTGGTGGATGACAATGTGACCATGAGCTGGCAAGTGTTCCCTTGCAGCCAGGAGGGCCAATGTTATCCTGGAGTGTGTTAGGAAGAATGGGGCCAGCAGATCAAAAGAGATGATCCTCCTTTTTACTCTGCTCTTGGGAGTCCACATCTGGGACATTGTGTTCAATTCTGGTCTCCACATTCAAGAAAGACATGGATCTACTGGAGAGGGCAAGAGGCCACAAAGATGATCAGGGGTCTAGAGCAACTCTTGCCAGGAAAGACTGCAGGAGCTGAGCCTGTTTAGTCTAGAGAAAAGACTGAGAGGAGACCTCATCAATACATACAAAAACCTTGCAGTTGTGTGTCAAAGCCAGGCTCTTTTCAATAGTGTCCAGCCACAGGACAAGGAGTAATGGCCATAAACAAAAACACAAGAAATTCCACCTCAACACAACAGAAACCTTCTCTACACTGTGGGTGACAGAGCACTGGAACAGGCTGCCAAGGGAGGTCGTGGAGTCGCTCTCCCATAAGATACTCAAAACACACAAGAAATGTATTTCTGTGTCACCTGTTTTAGGTGATCCTGCCTTGGCAGGGGTGTTGGACTAGATGATTTTCAGATGTCCCTTCCAACCCAAACTTTTCTGAGATGCTGTGATTCTGTGATTCTGTTTGCATGTAGCTGAGCTACATATCTGAGCTGAGCCTTAGAATTCTTTGTTAGTGGTCTCAAGTACAGGCGGGCACTCAGCACATAATGCTGCTGTACATGTCTTATCTACTTAACACAATTACAACTTAATGAAAAAATATTATGTCAGTGGCACATCTGAGATGAAGATTCAAAAGCCTTAACCTTAATCCTGTGTGCAGTTCTACTACCTCATCATTATGGATTTAGAAGAAGACTATATGGGCTTTGATATCATAGGGAAAGAAAAAACATGGGGAATAGAGTAAATATTTTTTCTGGTTTGCTGTTGGAATACATAAAGAATATTACTTCCTGTGAAACTTAGTGCGTCACCTAGATGCTTTCAAAATACTCCTGCCAGTAATAGAATATTTCTATTAAAATACTACTTGAAAAGTATTACCATATAACTTAATACAAATAATCTTTTTGGTGCAAATAATAGGGAGTATCTAAATTTCTTTTAATACATCCAGAGAACTTATCCTTCTGGTGAAACATAAAAGAAACTGAAGAAATGTATTGTCTTCACAAATGAGGTTGCATAATATATACTTATATATAATATATACTTAAAATTTCCAGTACAGAAACACAGAGAACTTCAAGACTGTCTCATATTATGCCCATCAGTCAGACATTCCACCACAACATGATCACTGTCTGATCTAAGACCGAAATGCTGCAAAATCAGCTGTATGCTTGAATATTGATGCACTTAGGTCAGTTGAATAGAGCAGGATTTAACTGTTAGCCATTTTTGCAACTGTGCATTTACTGGACCTATCATAAATTGAAGTGTCTCTGTGACTCAAAAAAAAAAAAATAATCAGAGTTCATTTTTCAAAAATATAACAGATTCAAATTGTCTCTGAATACTTCTAAATCATTAAAAAGAAAATCCAGTGCCTAAAATGCTAGGTAATATACAAATTGTTTGCTGCCATGGAAACTGACAAGTTTAGAGATGCTTGAATTTTTGTGTGTAATTTTGCTATGAGTATCTTATAACAGGTTTAATGCATTTTATCTTTTATATTAGGCCTTTTTAATAAAAATAGTTCCTTTCTGAGGGCTATTCTCAACTAGTCATCCATAATCTGTTATAAGGATGAATGGTATGGAAATGTCAGTGGCTTTAATTCCTGTTGTACAAGTTACTACTAAAACCTATATATTCTAAAATCTAGTGCTCTTGCATAAGAAACCAAAGTACTTTAGATTGGTGAGCTAAGAGGTGTTCAACCAAACTGATAATAGTAATTACATTCAAACTGCCATTGACATTTTTTTAAAACCCTTTAGACAAAACAGCCCTTTTTGATAAACTTTTAATTTTGATTTAAATAGTTACTGGCAAAGCTTCATCTTTCAATTATACCATTAAATGAACCACCACTTCTTAAAGGCATGTCAGCATTGCAGAGCAAGTTTTGGCAAGTTGACTACAATACTCATTTAATACCTATTGCCTATCAATGCAAATCACCTAACCATCAAGCAATTGCTCATCATCCACAATCTGATGCTCAGCCCATCACTGAGTTTAAAAAGGAACACAACATTTTGTGGTATGGAATATCCCTTTGGCCAGCTTTGGTGAGTTGTTCCGGCCATGCTACATCTCGGCTTCTTGTGCATCTACTCACTATGAGAACATGAGACACTGAGAAGTCCTTAAAGATTTCTCTTTGAGAAAACTCACAGATGCACAGCAGGGGAGAATTTCTGAAGATTTGGTATGTGATTTCCTCTCATTGTATTGACCTTCCAGAGATCAAGACAGTGCTACTTAGTTTTTATCTTGGATTGGGTGCCTCAATACATGCCTGCTTTCAGGCTGAAAAAATGCAGTGTTTTTGCACGGAAGATTCAAAACTTTGCAAGAAATGGTTGACTTTGCTTAAGAGGAAAACTAACCTGATATCCTTCTATGACAAGGTGATTAATCTAATGGGTTTTAGTATTATTAAATTGCTTTTTACAACAAAATTTTTTATGAGAACATAGAAACATGGAATCATAGAAGAGCTTGGGTTAGAAGGAACCTTAAAGATCATCTAGTTCCAATCCTCACTGTCCTGAGCAGGGGATACCACCCACTAGATCAGGTTGCTCAGAGCCCCATCAACCTGGCCTTGAACACTTCCAGCCCTCTATCATTCTTGGTCCATAGATTGCTTCTTAGCAACTATAACATAAAAGTAGTCAAAAAAGCCCCAACCAGCAGTTCATGCAACAAGAGAAATTTCTTCTTGGTTTATTTCCGTTTTAGTAGTCAATGATCTAATGAAGTTCTCATCACCTTCAGATATCTATAGTCCTTGAAATCGCTTTTAGTTTTAGAGAGTGGTTGAGAGTATATCTGTGTTACAGTTTCAGTCTGGAGGAGGAGAGTGTTTTTAACGCTAACCATCCTCATATAATATGTTTTGATTCACTTCGTAGGACAGTCTCAGAGCACAACAGGGTTAATTTCAAGTGAAATTAATCTGAAGATGCACACCTAAAGGACACCAAAAGACCTCCAGTCACTACTGCCATTCGATTTGTGAAAGCAGATTGAAGACAATCTGAAGTAACCTCACATGAAACATGCTAATGGGGGATGTTATTGACAACTGCTTTGATTTACAAGTCCATTCCTGCTGTTCTGCCTTACTTGCTAAAGTAGACATACAAGATTCTGCACTTCAGCTCCCAAGTTATAGTACAATGACTGGAAAATACTTATGTTTTTCTCTAAAGAACACACAAGTTCTCTTTCATTCCCATTCCCTTTGAGCACAGGTACCTAGAATAGGTTTAAGTAGTAGGTGACTTGTACTGTGACTCTAAGAGAGAGCAGTGAATAGCTACAAAATATGAAGGAAATAAAAAAAACAAACTTAGAGCGCCAGTAGTCAGGTAAGAACCAGGTAAAATGCTAATAATAGGTGTACTTTATGCAGTAGCTATTTAACCAGACAGTGAAACTGCATGGAAAATTTCCATTATGGAAAGCAGAATAAAAATTACAAATAGATTTTAGTTCTGTTAAACACCACTGGATCCCAAAAATAAGAAAACACCCTGTATAGAACTTGAAGTCTAAATACCTGGAAGAATGGCAAAACTTGAGAAGAATATCTAAGTAAGCTGTAGTCATTTATGAAAAACCCAAATAGGAAATTTAGGACTTACAGGTTAACCATTTCAGTGGCTGATTATGCTCAGCCTGAAAAACACAATCCAAAACTCTGAGTTAAGAACTGCATGTGGGAGAATTCGGACTTTCTGAAAGTTGTCAGAATTTCTACAAAGTAATAATGAAGCATTTAAAATAACTAGTGAAAAATAATAGTTCAGACCCTTTTGAACTTCTGCCTTTCTGCAAGGGCTGAAGATTTACTAGACCCGAAAGAGGATTCTGTTGGCAATATGAACATAGAACCTAGCAGTCATTTTATTCCTATGCAATGGGTAACTATGATCAGAACCACTTTTAAAATGTGAAAATCCATGATGACATAAAGCAATATACAAAAGAGTGTGGTGGCCAAGGGAGGTGATTTTTCTGCTCTACTCTGCACTGGTGTGGCTTCAGTTGGAATATTTTGTGCAGTTTTGATCACTGGAAGATAAGAAATATTAAGATATTAGACAGTGACCAAAGGAGGGCCATGAAGGTGGCAAAGGGCTTTGAGGGTAAGGAGCCATATGAGGAGTGACTAAGGTCACTTGGTCTGCTCAGACTGGAGAAGAGGAGACTGAAGGGAGAGCTCATTACAGTCAACAACTTCCTTGTGAGGGGAAGAGGAGGGGCAGGCACTGGGGTGACCAGTGACAGAACCTGAGGGAATGGCCTGAAGTTGTGTCAGGGGAAGTTTAGCTTGAATATGAGAAGAATGTTCTTCAGCCAGGGGGTGGTTGGGCACTGGAACAGGCCCCCCAGGGTAGTGGTCACAGCACTGACAGAGTTCAAGTTTATTTAGACAATGCACTCAGGCACATGGTGTGACTCTTGGCATGGTCTTGTGCAGGGCAAGGCATTGCACCCAATGATCCTTGTGGGTCCCTTTGAAGTCAGCATATTCTGTGGTTCTGTAATTCTGTGGTGCATCCCTCACCCTCTGGGCAAATTGCTGACAGGATGAAAAATTATTATAATTTAAGCTAACTCTCTCCCCACCCTATAAACAGTGGTCCTAAGTGAGACCATTTGGGCTCTCCTGGACTTCAACAGGCTAAGAGCAGTAGCAGAGTGGGATGCCTCTCAGAGCCAGTGAACTCTCAAGTTTGCAGAGGACTGCCGCTGCACAACAGAGCCTGGCTTGCCACCCCTAATCCTCAACCTTTCACCATTGAGAAGATACAAAGTCATCTCACGTAAGTACTTCACTGAATTTGAGGGGTCTTTTTCACAGGTATACCTTGTACATACTCTTTTAGGTCTGTGGGCAGGTGATGTGAATATGTTATAGCAAATATACTATGAATTTTGCTCTCCTAGATTCCTCAGTACTTTAGATTTCTGTGTAAATTAGGCCTGTGAGTTAGTGTTGTACTACAGCAAATTCTTCTCAAATCTTCGTTCGCGAAGCCTAGCCATGATGATGACAGCAAATTCTATATGAATCCTTTGTTAAATTATTTAACTTAAGATATCTGTTAAATGCTGTTAAGACTTCAGGCCTAAACTGTTGGTATAGTCTGGGGCTACATTTGGCAATGGGGTCCAGTCTGAACATTGTGACTCAGGAAGAGGGACTCCCTTATTCCTTCTTATCATTACCCTCTCCTGTCCTTACCCTTTCTCCTACCACATACCCACCCCCTCCACTCCACCACCTATCCTTCATGTAGATAATTTTGGCGTTGATTTTGATTTTAGATTGATTGACTTTAGTATTTGTTTTTTCTCTGTATCTTTAACCATCTAGTAAGTAACAGAATGAAACTTTCCCATGAACTTGGTCATGGTTTCACTTTTATATTAAACTTGCTTGTGCTGATACCTTTGCCAGTGATTATTTAAGTGATATTCATTCAGGACAAAGGGTCAATAGCAAATTCTGTTACACAAAAAAATAAGTCAAAAGTAAAGATCTCTTGAGATGTTGGGTGTTTTGAAGAGAATGGGTGTATAATTGAGTGAAAAATTGTTACTTTTTTTTATAAATAACAATATCTATAGCTTTTTATTAAAAAAATGCTATTTTGAATAATGAAAGTTTCTGCACACTAGAGACAGCACCCATAACATAACGAAAGATGTGACTCACCCCTTACCCAACTTAAGTAAAATTTATAGTCAGTTGAAATATATGTGGTATTAGAGGAGAATTTGCATTTTCTGTAAATGTAATATAAGATACATTAATTTAAAAATAATGGAAGTTTGCAATTTATTTTCAGTACATTGTCCTCTGTCTTCTCCTCTGGCTTCTAAATGGAAATGCAGTTATGGATTCTTTGTCTTTTCTTCCCTTGATAATCACTTTCATTAATTAAAATTCAGCTTCCATCTTTGTGTTTATGCATCTTTCAAGATTTCTTGGTTTTTGTTGAAGTCAAAATTTTGCCTCATTTTCTGGATTTCTACCTTTCATTTTATTGTCTATATAGCTAAAACAGCTCTGAAGATCTAACATGGCCTTTGTTGAGGCTTTCTTTGCCTGTAGTTTTGAAAAAGGTATACAACAGTCAAAATAAGAATGATATTCCACATGTAGTAGAAGTTGAACTAAACTGCCTTCCTGATCCCCAGACCTTTTTGTTGTGTTGGTTCCAGTGGTAAACCAGTCACAGGGAGAGAGAGCTGGGTCATCAATTTTATGGGTTTTTTTCAGGGTAGACTTCAGACAGATCAACAATGTTTCCACTTACCATATAAGTAGTTGGTATTTCCCAACAATCAGGGTTGAACCATCTCTCTCAGTTGCAGAATGGTCCTTGTTTTGTTCACATGGGTCATGAAATTCTGTCCTGTGTTGACTAGTCAGAGGAATTAAATTCAGGTACCCTGGTGCTGCAAGTGTTAGATGTTGGCTTTGGTGTTATCTCTGCAAATTTAGCCAGTGTTTCCTTCCATGCAACATATCCTAAATTCTTGAAGAACTCAGGTATCCTTAGAGAAGTCTCAAATGTCATAAAATCGTGCCCTATGCCATTCTGTGTTTACTTTGTGAACTGCATATTGACTACAGTCTGTAGGAGAGGTTATGTAATTAGGAGCACACACTATCTTTTAAGTAAGAAAAAAAATAATATAACTCAAAAGATATTTTGTCATATATTTAGTTATATAGACAGTGACTAGAAAAAATACTTTACATAAACATATAGTTTACGTAAATAAAACAATTTAGTACAAATCATGGAACACAAACACAAATATATATGTTGAAAACACTCTAGGTCCATATCCACAGGATTTGGTTTTTCTATCTGTATATACACTTAATTTAACTTATCTTCAAGTTACTTAAATAGCTTCAAAACTAAGCATAGCATGAAAGTATTTAGTGAGTTTCACTGACTACAATTGATTATTTCATTACTAAATTTTTCTTTACATTATTATCCAAAACATACTAATGAAAAATACAAAGCACTTTCAATCTTTGGCTCATATAAAAGAAAGACTTAAAAGTTTAAATGTTTATTTAAACATCTAAAGCATGAATATGCACAATAATTGTACTTGAATTTTATGAGACTGTTGAACAACAATTTTTAGGTTCAAATATACTAGGAATGCTACTATTTAAATAACAGACTATGCAAAGTATGGTTTACGGTTTATTATGTATACTGATACATAAGTAATACATACATTCCTATAGAATTTTAGTTTATTAATCACACAGTAATTAATATGCAGTATACATAATCATTCTCAATTGTCTATATGGGGTATTTAGGTTTTAACAATGTGTAACTGTTAGTTAGTTACTCTAAAAAGGTAGAAACAACAGTGAAAGAGATACTGAAGTCAGCTCAGAGCTCATCAGAAAATAGTTGAATTGTTATTACACACCCACTTTAATTCTTTTCCTTTTTAAATGTTAAAAATTCTACTTTGTTGGTTTTATATGATGATTTTAAGTTACCAAAATAAAATTAGTAGAGCTCAAAGTGGTGGTATCTGTCAACGATTTACATCATGTAACATGTGTAAGCATATACCTAAATTCTGCTTCAACTAGACTTAAGTATATTGCTAAATGTAAAAATATGCTGCAAATTTTATTAAAGAAAGATAGATTACGACTTAGAGTTCAGGGGCTAGGATATAGGATAAATTTGTTAGAGAAAATTACCATTATCCACACTGACTGTCCATAAGATAGGTGCTTTCAGTTAAAATTTAAAATATAAGCAATTTGAGCTAATATATCTGCACTTGCTGAAGCTTAAAAGAATGAAGAATACATGAAAGATCAGCTCACATACATATATTTTCTCTTTATCTAGATATCAAAACTAGTCATGTTTCTAAGGAAAAAAAATTGAGTTGATATCTTTTTTTTTAAAACACATAAGAAATTGTTTCAGATAGAAGTAGTATTTTTAAATAAGAAGCATCTTCTATTCAGTCTTTTTTTTTTTTCCCCTCCAGTCTCTACCTTTTTTGCTGTTTTTTTTTAAGGATTGTTTTTCTGCTTTTGCTGTCAGTTCTGTCATAAGTCCACATTCTGTATAAAATAATGTATGTATAGCATATGGATAGATATTTCTTTTTCTTGAGAAAATTCTGTGAACCACACCTAATACCTTCTAGAATTAGGGTGATTATGCTTTTTGTGATAATTTTGCATTAATGTTTAACCCACATTCATTTCTACTATTACAGATTGTTATGTTGTATCTTCACTTTTAACAAGTTCTCACCACCATTCCCTTAAGGAAGGAATTTGTCCTGAACATTCTTTCAGTGATATTTTTTTAATGTAAATATCACTAGTTTTTTCTTATAATTCAGTTATTTGCATACAAAGGAGTATTGTAAGCACATCTTTCTTCTGACTTTCGTCTCTTTCTTTTTTATCAGTTTGGCCAAGTTTTATGGAAAGTAGAATGACTTTTCTAGGCTATTGAAGGAAAAAGAGTGCTGTACAGAGGAGTGTTATTTCAATGAAATCTCCTTACAGAAGGTTATGACAGGATCCATAAAGCTTCTGGCCTAGGAGCTATTCCTTTCAGTAAATAAAGCAAATGTAACAGAAACACATATAACCAAATGATTAGTAAAACAGGCAAAAAAAAAAAAAAAAAAACCAAAAAAACAGCTAACCCTCTATTTAGCAATGTATAATGCTATTTATAGAAAAATGCAAATTTTCTAGGATTAATCCACCATACTGCCCAACAAACAATGGGAGAAATTGCTAAATGGAAAGAAAAATAT
>VXBX01007130.1:31371-65275 GCA_013400415.1 Scytalopus superciliaris
AATATGAAATATGCAAAAATTAAAGGAAGCATTGTGGTGATTATGCAAATACAAACATCATTAACCAGCATAATTATGGAAATGTGTTGCTTTTGTTTGTGCAGAAGTGTTTCACAGTTTGTTCCCAAAACTCAGAAATCATTTCTTGCATACTTGATTTGTTCTAAAACACTGAACATAACTTTCATGTACTTGACCTTATGACCTACTGATTACTTAAGCTCTGAAGAAATAAGGTTTTGTGGAGATGTAATGAATTTATTAAACTTTCCTTTTGGATCAGTAGATCCCAAAAATAATGTGTTTATTAAAAAAAAAAAAGTTTAATATGTGTCTGTTGCAATTAAATATTGGGTCAGAAGAGATTTTTTATTTTTTTTTAATATGGTTTTATACAAGCCAAAAGATTTCATATACAAATAAAGAGGTTAGAATTATCTTTTTCTATCATGGAATGAACAGTTCTTGGGTCAACCTCTTTACAGAGAATCAGAGAATGTAATGAAACAGTTGGACAGTTTGCAAAAAGTAAATCGCACCTTTATATTGTCAGTACAGGAAGATCACTTAGTGGGAGAAGAAAAGAAGATAACCTTACTGCTTCAAATGCAGAAAAAAAAATGCAATAATATATGAAATTACATTAAACACTATTCTTAACAGAAACCAATAATTCATCAGAAATAGTCAAATTTGCTTCAAAAAATTGGTTAAAATCACTCATATGCGAGTAGAAAATGACACAACTGCACTCATCACTACACTGCACTGTACATCTCTACAAGCATAGTTGAATTTCCAAGAGAATGCCATATTTCAGTTAGATCAGAGACTGTAATGTTGCTTTCTTACATTAATTCTAGCTCATAATGTGTTTTGAAGGCAGTAGTCTCAACTAACTCTATCTTAGACATGATGCACTGGATATGAAATAATAAAAATTTAGAGCATTGTCCTCTGATAATGCAGGAGTATCTAATACGGGAATTTTCCAGTGTTGTATCCTACAAACCTTCTTTAATGCTTTGAATATTTTTTACTACCTCTGTAAACAACACTCTTCAGAGCATTAACACTTTCATCTATATATGCAGAGTAACTTTTCAAAGTCTTACTGTTTTTAAATTGAGCAGAGGGGTTTTGTTCAGTTTGAGGTCTCTCCACGTTCAACATCAAACTGACTAGAGAATTACCTTTACTTTCTCTCCAGACTTACCTATCTGCTCCTATTGAATGTCTATGTATTTTTTAACTTTATTATCTTTATTTCAACTTTTATTTTCTTTGCTGTCTGATTTTGAGAAAGCAAAATAGTCCCCAAGTTTATCACAAGACCTCCTTTCCCAAGAGCTAAATCTAACAGTGTTGTAAATTTCCTGCTGTCATCAATAATCTTCTAATAACTTTTTCCTGTGATGTTACATGAACATTTTTATAAATAAATGAACAATTCTGCCTGAAAAGTGAAAAAGCGGACAGAGGATGTCAAAGCAGAAATATTCTATATCTGTGACTGAACAACCAAAGTGGATCTTAAGTATGAATTTTCATATCACTAAATACAGACTTTGGTGGCATACATTCTCTCTAGAAACACTTAATTAAGGCAAATGGGACAAAGAGCGAACTACTAGAAAGAGGTTTGTTAATATCTCCTAGGAAATACTGAGTGACAGCTAAACTGCCTTTTAAATTTTTTTATCCTTGGTCTGTTCTGTCACTTCTCTCTCTTATTACCCACCTACATTCCATTTCACTTTCCTGTTTCTCTAGCATCTGTCTTGCTGTGAGTTGACTTCAAAAATGTGTACTAAGTACTTAAACTGCATATGACATGTTTAGGGTTAGCAGTTGTTGAAATTTGAGTCACTACAATGACTTAGCTTTGCAATTGTGAAAGGCATCTGTGACCTCTTGACTTTCCTAGGCAATTGCATGTTTAATTCTATGTCATATTCATTATATCATTCATCTTTTTAATTAATTCACAAATTATATTGTGTCATTTTGTTACTTTATACATAGAGTCTAAGACATCCATATAGATGTCAAAATTTAGGAAAGCTGGAATTTTTGAAACAATACAAAGGAAAACACTGCTACTGTTTTTCCTGCCCACAAATTATTTGAACAGGCCAATGAATAGTTTGCAGTAAACCCATCAGTGTAATACTTTGCAGCAAATTCTTGGTCTTCATTCAGAGAAAATTACAATGGTTACAGAAGAAGGCAAAACCAGAAACTCCTTTGTTAGAAAGCTACATTTCTCATGGGCATGTGTAACACAGGCATCTCACTGAAATCAGACGCAATATTCCAACATGCTTTCAGACAGTAAGAAATTCTGCTTGGTGCAATGGCAAAAGAATTATGAATCATTATTACAAACAAATGTTAAGTCATTTTGACTACAAGAATAGGGACATCTGCCAAAACTCTGAGTTAGTAGATCACTTAACTAAGAGGTAGGTGCATATCCTAGCATTTATATTCACAAGGTTCCAAGTGGTGCATCAGAAACTGTGAGGGTTTTTTGCACACCTCCTTTATGTGCTACTTTTCATACACAATTCAGTCCGAAGCTGTAATCATACAGTTCTCAGGTTCACCAAAATCTTCATATTGTGCTGCCTCTGCTACTGGATAAGAATTAGGTTATACTGAGTTCCAAGAATATTCTGAATAAAAACATATACAGTGATCAGTTATTGCATGTAAGTAAATTGCTGTCAGGAAAGAGTTACATATTTGTGCATGCATTTAACAGATGAGGATACACCTACATACAATTTTAGATAGATTGTCACAAACTAGTCTATGTGTTAGCCACCTACTGTGCTTGCACAAATGATGTTTTTATGATTACATCTAAACATATGATTTTATTGATTAATAAAAATGTAGTATCTCTTTCATATGCTTAAAAGATCTCTTTCTGCAATCCCTATAGGATTAATATTTCCATTGTGAATATTTTTGTGAAATTTAGTTACTTGCACACAGAAAATTTTGGAGTTTCTTCATGTTTCAAAGCCAGCTGAATAAAATAAGCACTACCTCAGTTAAACCAAACTGAAATAATCCAGGACTATTTGATGACTGTTTCCTCAGTATTTAGAAGAAAACTATTCAAAACCCAAAAAATTATAACAGGTATTATTCATTGCATTGATGCATTGATTATGAAGTTTATTAAAGCATATTGAGAGTTGCTTTGTTTTGCTTGTTAAAATTTTTCCTTTGATTTGAATTTTCCCCCTGTTTTTCTACCTCCTTCCAAACTCGCTTTTGATTTACTTGATTTTTTTTCTGCTGCTCAGACTTGCTAAAGTGCTTTTGTCAACAGTTCAGTGGTTGAGTGAAGCAAAGTGTTAGTTAATAGTGTGAAAGCTTGGTGTGCTGTCAGAAAAGGGCAGGCCATTAACTTGTGAAATTTTGTTTTCAATGTTCCACAGCCTTAGTGCTGGCAGAACAAATCTCACTGATGATTTGTGATTAAAGTTACAATTGACATATGAATTTATGACACTTCGTAATTAAGCACCACACTTCTGCCTAGAGCAGTTAAGATGGCAGACTATGAAAGATGGTTTACAACACGCAACACACATACACAGAAAAACAAAAAAAACCCCCACCAAAACAGCAATAACAAAAACCCCCCGACACAGAAAAAAAAAAAAAAAAGAGAGAGAGAAAAGAAAAACCACAAACACATTTAAGAACAGCTCCTTTTCACCAGAAGCAGTAACTATAATTTTGACATCACAATCCTATCTTTAAACCCTCAGATCAGTCAGTATCTGGCTGCAACTACTGTGTTAATTACTACAGTTATATGAACAAGAACAGATTACCTTGAATATAAAATAATAAATATTGCCCGATTCTAGTTCTGACAAAAAAGAAAAGTGATACCTCTGAATTGCAATAGAGAACCTTGAAATGACAAAGGTCTTTTAAAATTATAAATATTATGTAGAGTGTATTACATGCTTTCTTTGTGTCCTCGCATCTGAAAGTCTGCAAGACAGCTGATCACAAGTCTAGCAACTTCAAAACACTTGTGTCACTTGTAATTTCTGTCATTACCTGAACTTACCTTCTAACAGCTACTAAGTAGTTACAGGGTTATTTGGTACAAATGAACAATGTTCACTTTAAAGCGACCTGCTGTGGACCCGCCGATAATGTTGTGGCTGTCCTTTTTCTTGCCAGTCAAATTTGCTCAATTTTTAAGTTACATGTTAAAATAAACAGTGGTCTGTCACCCTACAAACCTTGCATTTCTGACTACAGCTATTATTTTAATTCCCTCTATTTTATTGTTGCTGCCTTTAGAATTGACACTTCTTAATGTGTCCATCTCCTGTTCAGAATCTGTGACTCTGGCATTCTGTTGTAAAGAAAAGGAATCAGCTGGATATAGAAAATTAAGCTGAAAAGCTGCTACAGAAAGGAGAATTAATTGTACAAATCCACAGTGGTGTATTAAATTATTCATATTGGTTATAATTTATTTTGTCATTCTTCCCATGTACTCTCCTTTAAAACTTCTTTTTCACCTCATGCACCATCTTAAAATTATAATGTGAATTCTTCAGGATGGACCTATGGGATTTTTGTGGCACAACATGGACAGCGATTTTTATCAGAATCTTGAGTCTATCAGAATATATAAATTCAGTAGGCATTAAATCAGGTATTAAGCCAGTGTGAAAGTCACACTTACAAAGTAAAAAAGTTAAGGTTTCAACTTCCAAGGAAACCAAATGACAAAACTTACTTTTTATTCAACAATAAAGGAAACAGACTTTTTTCAGTAGGTCTTATGTATGAAAAGGTACAGAACAAATAATTTAGTGTACTCAGATTAATTTTGCAATTAAAAATTGCGCAAGTACTTTGAAAGACATGGACCTACATACATAATTTGCAGAAAACACTGAACTTATGTCTTAAGACACATAAGAAGAAAAAAACTTCTCAATGTTGAACCTTAAATAAATGGAGAACATTAGGAAAAATTAACACCTAAAATTCTAGTGGTGGTTTGTTTGGTTTTTTTTTGTTTGGTTGGTTGGTTCGGGATGGATATTTTTTGTAATTAAAAGACGTGTACACTCTTAACGGTAACATGTTTAATTGCAAAAAACAATTTCAAAAACATAGTCAATATTTACTATCAACTGTAACATTCATTAACAAACTGTTCATTAACATTCAAGTGTAGAACCAGCACAGGAAGTCAATTATCAATGTAGTTTCCAGAGCTGTACAGCTGGAACTGAGGGTGGCCTAATTTGTATGTTTTTACATTAAAAGAAAGGGGGAAGAGGAGAAGAATAGTATTAAACTGATAAGAAGTTTTGAGAGCCTAAGAACATATTCTAAACAGTAATAGAAAAAAAACCAAAAAACCACATGGAACTTGTTCTCAGAACCCTTTATCAAAGTTGTACCCCATACACAAGTGTTGGTGTAGGGCTGTGCAATGTATACAGATTGTCCTTGAAGACTGATGAGAACAAAAATTCCTACTGTAGTTATGGGCAACTTCTCAAATCACAAAGTGATAGCTAGAAAGTAGTTCTGTGAAGATGTTCTCCACCAAGAAGTTTATGAATTTTAGTAAAAGTTTATTTCATCTTTAAACATCGATCTGACACAATAAATGATGCATAACTGTAAGCAAATTACATATACCATAGTAAATTATTTTGAGGAAGCCTTGTTAAGCTTTTCTTGGTTCAGCTATAAAGGGCTGTTTAATATGAAGGAAAACAAAGTTCAAATAGGACAATGGATAATATGTAGGGATAGTAATATGATTGAGGAGAATGCAAGGAATCAGTGTAGATACTTTTATTTTGGCATAATGTAACCAAATATATCTTGTGGTGTTTTTTTAAATATCAGTATACAACTATTTATTTTTAAACATCATTATTCCATGTTTATCACTTTCTTCTTGCAGATTTGAATCCTGTGACTGTACTTACAAATATTATTTGAAATATGAGTGGTGCTCTTTTTTGATCACAAGAATCATATTAGTTTTTCTTTATAATTCAGACAAAGTTAGGATAACTGCTATAAACTGAAGGTTTTTGCAAAAGATAAAATTAATGAAATGAAATTTTTCAATGAAGCTTACTGAAAGTACATAGACATGGGTTCATGCATACATCTGCGGTCTTGTGAGGGAAATACGGGGAACGGAGGACACAGACTCCACGGGGGTGCGGGGAGAAAAAAGGTTTCTTTATTGAAATGATGCCCAGCTTATATAGGATCAGGGAATATATAGGGATAGGTTATATAGGGAAGGTTCTGGAATGGGGTGGAACTTAGGAGGGGTTTAGGGAAAAACCTGGGAGAGGTTTGCAATACAAGGCAAAAGCCTCCAAAACTGGGAATACAAGGGCAGCTATATACCATATATGGAAATGCTATCCTGCTGCACGCAGGGACTAATCAGGGGTGGGTTACAAGCCATGAGCAATGGAAAATTCCAGCAGGAACATACAGTGAAACAAAGGGAAACCATATAGCATGATGAAATCCTCAAACTGGGTACAGACTTTAAACTACAAACAGTCCTTAAACACACCAAGGGTCCATACTAACACAGCAAGCAGTTCTCAGAGAGCTAGTATCTCTTCTCTCCTCCAGCATACATCTCTGTCTGCATGGACAGTTAAGAAGTCATCTGGAATGCAGCAATATGGTATGTTTTTCGACAGGCTAGCTCAAAGCATAAATAGAATAAAGATGTTTCTAGCATTTTTTGCTCTGACTTTTATCTAGACACTAAGTGAAACGAAAACAACTAAAAAATACTGAGTCACATTTTACATTCTCAGTGGTCTGTTGAAAGATTGTCAACTATTTCAGCTCAGCTCAGATCTCACATAAGCAACTGTCAGAAAAGTATTTAAGAGACAGCATTTATAAATGCATAACTGACCTCCCATTTTCAAAATATTTGTTTTTTTGACTTATTATTTTCAGCCTGTATGGAAAGTATTATCTTTGGAATACAGAGATCTAGGTTCAAGTTTTAAAAAACTAGATTAAGATCTGTATTTACTTAGTAGTTATAAGTAAATGTAGGTCAAATGTGCACAGTTTTCATCAGTGAGAATCAAATATTGAACCAAAGGGGTCCTTCCAGGTCAGAGCACTGGACTGAAGCTAGCTACAACACCAATGCAGGAGACAAAATCAGAGACAGTGCTGAAGCTTTGCATTCCTACATCATCCCTATGGCAGGGACTAGCAGCCCCAAGTTGGCATGAAATGGTGTCCTGGACTGTAGGGAAAGTGGAGGAAGGCCCCAGTCTGGGGCTGGTGCTGCTCTCAGGACTCTGATACCTTCTTCAGCCTTGAGTTTAATGCCTTTGAAAAATCAAGCCTATTTCCTACACCACACCACCTCCACCCCCCCCACCCCACCGCACCACCCCGCCATTAAGAAAGACACACTCAATCTTACAGTATCGCTACTTGACAGCTCAGATATATATAGTTTTACTCATATATTTTACAGGGATACTCATTCCATTGAAAATCAGGGCTCTTTGTCACTTTACACCATGATCTCCTGAATGGTGCTATCTATAGAAGACATAATCTAGGGATCTCAAGGTAACCAATTTCATTTGATTTTGGAGATCCAGTTTAAGGTGAATATAACTGGATGCTTTCTAAGTATTCACTGTTCAGTCTGAAAATTGAAGGCCAGCTCCCAAAGATTTAGTTGCTACTGTAAGAACAGTCTTTGGTTGGCAGTTAAAGTTTCTCTAGCCCAATATTCTGCCTGTCAATGAAGAACAGTGTCTGTGTCAGTGTGCAAGAAGTGTGCAAGCACAACAAAATATCACCTAGTTTTCTTATTTTGGGCTCAGGAATCTTTTGAGCTGGATGAAATATTCTTTTTTATTAGTTCCCTTTCACGAAATTGTCTGAGTATATAACCATTCTTACTCTAGTTTAATTTTCTGTAGACACTGTGTTTTGTAGTAAGTCGTTTCATTGTACAATTTCAAATCTTGATTTCATAGTTTTGTTATTTCTCTATTTCTAAAGCAATAAACAATTACTTGTTATTTATTGTTTCCATGATTTCACAGACATCATCATATTCCTTTTAAGGTGTCTTTTCTCTAACCTTTCAAGTGTTCCTGCTTATAAGTTTTTCCATAATTTTGGTCATCATTGTTATCTTTCTTTGAATCTCTTCCAGCCCTGTTACATCTTTTGTAATAGAGTGAGATGAACAGGGGCAAATAGTATTCTAAATTACTAAATCCACATTAGACTGGTTAGTAAATACAGTGCAGTTTTTACTCTGTTATTTTCCTCTTTTATTTTTCTAATTAGTTCCAACATCCAATTTGCTTCCTTTTCCTGTCAGTTCCAAGGTATTTAATCATGTGTCCAAAAGACAGAAAAATATGCAATTAGTGACCAATTATGAAATGTTTGGTAAAAACATTCCTCGGCAACATGTAAAAATGCTATGGCAGAAGGCAGATTTCAAATGCTTTAGCCCTCTGTGCCTCAAGGCTTTGTGTCCTTTTTCTTCTTCATCATTCATTCCCAAATGTGAAAATTATGCCAAATGAAACAAGTTCTTATGGAAAACAGTCTGCTTATAAAAAGCTTTCCATTTTGCAATCCATCCTAGCAAAATGATAAAGTATATGATTAACTTTAAACATGTTATCACACTTAGCAGTAATTGGGAATACCTAATAACTTTTACCTATGGAGACAAGGCAAAAAAAGAAAGAAAAATCATGTTCCTCTATGTACACATCAACAGTTGACAACAAAATTTCTAACATATCCCACTGTGGTGTATGTATGGCTTACATAGGTAAGGTACATTGAAAAGCATTTTAAACCTCAAGATTTTAATATGAACTACCTGAGATTATTTATTCATCCTTTCCAGGAATTACCTTGTGGGACATGCGATGTGCTTATCGATGTCTCTTCTTAGCTAAGCTGTTGCTGGGTCTGGTTTCCCTTGAGATTACACAGAAATATGCTACAGACTTCATGTTTGCAGAGTATGTTGTTTCCTTTTGATTCTGTTTGCATGATGCTGCATTAGAAAAAAGAAGGGCAACAATAGAAATTAGGCTGACCAACTACAATATTCTTCCCTTTTTTTTGCTACTGAAGCTGCGTGGGCATGATCATTTCCCACCACAGAGTAATTCATATATTTTCATTCAGCTCACAAATAATGGTAAATAGCTGTCAAATCCAAAACATATAAATCCAGGGGGGATGNTATATGCTTATTAGCCTATATGCTATGCAATTCAAAAGCAAATATTTAGTATGAAGTTTTTTCTCATTTCTTAATTCATCATATCTGCTCTGTGTAATTCTCATGAGACTAAAGAAAGACTCACATGTTCAAAACTACCTACATTATTGTATGATTTTGTTTTCTCTGCCTAGAGCTGCTACTTCTAGCAAATGTTCACCTCAGCAATATAATTTCATATACAGACATCACAATTTTGTTTCCAACATTTAGAAACATTATAAATGAATACACATGGATTTTTTTCTTTTCTTTTTTTTTTTTACTAGTCAATATCTAGTGTTATACTGTAATTGCAAGAATAAAATATTTAATTAGTACTGTAGTCAACAACTGTATCTTTTTTGTGTGCTCTACATTCTAACTACTTATTAGAGATGGCAAATTTAACTGATCTGTTTAATATTGGAAAGTATCTAGAAACATCAATGTAACCTACCTCACATTCTAAATACAGAAGTGCAGAGAGTGACATTAATATATACATGTACATCTATATTCTTCAATCACACAAATTTCAGTTAGGGTACTTGGGTAAAATTTGATATCAATATACAACATTTTTGTGAATCTCTTTAATCTAAAGAGACTTGGGAAAATGAGAGACACTGTAAGAAAACTATCAGCTGGGTTTTACTTAAAAAACATTGTGTTATCATTGAATAACATGAAGATAGTCAGAATAGAGTTTCCTTTCTGATCATTACTGTGCTACCATCTCAGAATCCCTTACTACTTGAACTGCTTTTAAGGGCATAAAATCTATGCTTTTTGGTAACATCTGGAATTTGAACAGAAAGATTTCCTGCAGACGGGGCCCATATGAGTAAGAAACAAGTTAAATGGCCTGGAAGCTTGACTTATATGAACACTTATATTGTCACTATACTTTCAAAGATACATTTTTGTGTTTCAAAACAGCTGACAGCTTTACACTGTGGTATGAACCACTCCACTTTTGATTGGCATTTAGTAACCCTAAAGATGGATCTGCAGTCTTGTTTTGTTTACAAAAAGTTGTTGTTTCCTGTTGATTGTTTGATAGAAACTGTGAAATAATAAGTTATTTTTTCCCCATGTGTTGCCAGCTCTTGCTATTCATACCAGGGAGTGTTCAGAATCCTTGCTCCTTATTAACACCGAGGTGACTAGTGCAGCTGATGCTCTAGAGAGAAGGAATGCTGTCCAAAGAGATCTCAACAGGCTCGAGAGATGGGCCAGTGCGAACCTCATGCAACTCAACAAGGTCAAGTGCAACGTCGTGCACCTGGATCGAGGCAATCACAAGACTGAGTAATGATTGGCCTGAGAGTAGTCCTGTGGATAAGGACTTTGGAATATTGGTAGATGACATATTGGATTTGAATCAGTAATGTTCATTTGTGGTCCAGAAAGTCAATTGCATCCTGGGCTGCATCAAAGGAAGTGTGGCCAGCAGGTCAAGAGAGGTGAGTCTGCCTTTCTATTTCACTCTTCTGAGATCCCTCTGGGCATATACTGCATCCAGCTCTGGTGCCCTCAGCACAAGAAAGTCACAGATCTGTTGAAACAGCTCCAGAGAAAGGCCATAAAAACTATCAGAGGGCTGGAACATGTTACTTGTGAAAAAATGTTTAAGGAGTTGTAGTTCTGCCAGTATAAGAAAAGTCCTGGGGAAATCTTTTTGCAGCCTTTCAATACTTAAAGGGGGCTTATAGGAAAGATGGAGAGACTTTTTACAAAGGTCTGTAGTGTTAGGACAAGAGGAACAGCTTTTAACTGAAAGATATAAATGAAGAATTTTTTCATGATGTGAGTAGTGAGACACTAGAACAGGTTGCCCAGAGAAGCGATTGATGGAACCCATTCCTAGAAGTCTTCAAGGTCAGGTTGATGGGTCTTTGAGCAACCCGATCTAGTGGACGATGTCCTTGCCTGTGACAGAGGTTTTGGTCTAGATGATCTTTAAAGGTCTCTTCTGTCCATTCTATGATTTTATGATTTCATTAAAAATCCATTGTGATAATTCCTGTTGTTTTGTACATTGTTCTCATTTAAATACTAGCCTTTCTTTAGGAAGTTTTTATTCCCTTCTCTCACGCAGGTTTGTCTCAATTTACTTCTGCCTACTTATCCAAAAGATGGGTGAAATGCTATTCTAAATCAACATTAAAATATCCATTAAATTTCCTATGTCAGTCACAGATCCCATTTTTGTAAAGCCATCCTGTTTATCAAAGTTATTTCCTGCATTATGAAAGTTCCAGTAACCTGGTAACAAGTAACTAACTTTGAAATAAACCTTAAACACTGAGACCGGCTGTAAGTAACAAGTATGGTTAAAGTTTCTTAAAATGAACCACCATCTGATGGTTACTGATGTTGTAACATGGGTGCAGGTACAGTCAGCTCTCCATTAAGTCAGAGATTTGTAGCATTCAGTCCTGGAAAAACAAAAAACTTATCTAATGATCTTAAATGTCACTATTTCTCAATTTCACTTCTGTCACAGTCAAATATAAAGATAATTATAGGCCAGAATGAAATCCCACAAATCTTGATGTCAGGAGTATTGAGACTGTCTTTATGATTGTGTTTCAGTCATTAATCCTAAAATATTGGTTTAGAACATTTTTTTGCTTTATTCCTTACTTTAATTTTTCAAACTTGAGTTTTCTGCTTTTGGTTATTGCTAAACCTTCCTGTTTAAGTATACAATGTATCTACCTATGATGGCTTTTATACTGTAATTGTGTCACCACACCTTTTGGTATTCAGTTGGCTTCCTTAGGAATAACTACAAGACTTAATACATTTCATTTTTTGCTGTGGAAATGTGTCTAGCTGTTGCATTGTTTTGTTGTTTTGAGGTTTATTTCTGCATTGTCTTCTAGGTGTCTACCTCCTCTTCAGAAGACAATAACACAATTGAATAAAACATTCCAGCATCAGTATCACCAGGTTTGTGTGCCTAATACTCTCATTCTCTTTTCTTTATCATTGCACTACAACTTTTCAACTGTGTTATTGATTCTGACTTCTTAATAATCTTCTTGAAGTTCCATTTTGATAGCAGAAATAGCACCTTTACTCACAATATCCAAAAATACCCAATTAAGGAAAAATATAAGCTTAGAGACGTCCTAGAGAATTAGATAAGGGATGTACCCAAACAAACAAGATGTAAACTAAGTTCTGTGTACCCAAACAAGATAAAATAAAGAAACAGCATAACAGGTTTTGGTGGTAAAATACAATGATGCTGTGCCTACTTAAGAACTGAGGTCAGGATGACAAAGAAGACCTGGAAGGACCAAAAAAAGACTTCCAATAAGGGTGGACTGTGTAAAGTAAACTAATGAATATGTATTAAGTAACAGACAATACCTAATGATTATGTAAACAGTATGCGTAATAAAAAGCCCTGTCCATCTGTCCATCTGTCATTTGGCATGTTCAATTTGAAGAGCTATCTTCCAAATATCCAGCATGATGAATAAAGAAAAATGACCTTTTATGCATCCACAAATTGGTGTTAAGTTTTTCTCTGCCACTTTTTGGTAGCAATTTCTTCTTTCAAAATAATGTAACTATTGCCTAAATTTGTGTACATGTGTGCATATATTCATGTGTGCACTGGGAATTTGGAAAGTGAGAGATAAATGTTAGCATTGCTTTTGACCGAAAATGCATTTTATTTGAAAATATCCCCCACCAAGCATCCATAACGCATGCTGTAATTGCCTTTTATGTGTTGGCTACCGCTTTAGCAGCTGGAGTCAGTTAATATCTCCCCTTTTATTTCAGTTGCTATTAAAGCAGTGCCCTGAAACTAATTGTTCCTGCTTCATTCTTCAAAACTCATGATGCACTGTGTCCAAAAGCTCTTATTTTTTGTTTCAATTGTTCTTTTCAGAATTCTCAGGAGAACTTTTTCTACCTTTGCAAATGACACAGATATGAATTATAGCTTAAGCCCATCAACAGCTGTTTTGTTGGAGGTTTATCATGCTCTTAGCATTGATATATTTGTGAGAATGGAAAGCGTTTGAAAGGATTCAGAAAAGTGGAAGTGCTGCAGGCTTTCTACTTTGTTTTTCTGTGCTGCTTTCTGTTTGTGCTTGTGTGTTTGTATCCTAGGAAACCACTGAAGGTGGAATTTGTGAACCAAGAGCTTGTGGTTATATTAAACATTAAAAAGATTTCAGATTTGAAAAGTTTTTAGGAAATCAGGTAATGCTGGTTTCATTTTCTATTAAAAAAAATGTAATTCTGATTGCTGTGCAGAAAGATTAAATAAATGGAAAATATAAATAAAAATAAATGAACTGAGTACTTTGTCAAAGTATCTGGAATAAAGTTCACTCAACAAGGTTCCTTTAAAAATCCAGGGCAAGATTCTCATCTCCATTGCTTCAGTATCATATCAGTGAAGTTCTGAGAGTAATGGATGTGCGTAAGTGTGAAAGAGTATATTTCTGATTCGATCACTCATCAAACTACTGCATTTATTAAACAGAAATGTGATAAGAGATCCTAAAACCAGGAGATCTAACATTAAAAATCAGAAAAAAAGATTGAATTACTTTGTACTTCATGCAGAGAGCAATAAATATATGCAGTGAATTATTGAAGCAGATGATGAAAGTAGCATGTAAATAAACTCACGTTAAACCTAGATTTATTCAGAGAAAATCAGTAGATGAAATGTAGAATGGAAAAAGAGGACACTGACATTAAAACAAAATTTAAAAATTAAATGATGGTTTAGAATTTATTACATTCTCTGACAACTATAGCATATATTGTTCTGAAAACAGATAATAGTGAACAAAAAGGCAAAATTAAATATGCAGCTACTCTGTTTGCATGCACAGGTGACTGTGCAATTAATTGACAGCTATTTATGATTAAGCTGCCCAGAAATCCATAAATGGTGGGTTTCTTGGGAAAGTATGTGACTAACAACTATATTGTCCACAAAATACCAGTAAGCCCAAATTGCAGCTTGTATTCTATGAAAAAAGGGCTACTAAAAAGGATACTCTGACTGTGGTTCTGTTTCCAAGTAAGAGAAGATTAATCAGTGTACATTTTCCTACTTCTTAGACTCTTGCGCTAAGCAACCACAAAAAGAAAAGTTACAAAAATTGATTATGGAGTTGTCCCTTTTCAGAACAGCCTTTTTTTTAGGTTGCACATTGGTAACACATTTGATGAGTAGAGGAAAAATGGCTTGGGCACCGATCTCCCTTCCACTCTTTTGTTCCTTGAAGTGTGTCTAGAATTTGTTTTCAGTTGTGCAAATTGTAAGTGCAAGTGGACTGTGAGAACACCTGGTTCATTAAGGTTATTAGGTCAAGGACATTTTCAGTTCAAAGTAAAAGGGAAAGTGATAGACAAAACACGCAGAAACACACAACTGATAGACAAGTGATAAAAGAATAAACAGCAAGGACCAATACTCTTCAGTAATTAATTGATGGACTATTAGAAAACTCCATATGGAATTTGTGACCAATAAAATGGCAAAAACAAAATGACCACATGCATGATGGATATTTGAGAGGGGCCTTTTGCACTGCGCAAAATTTATGAGGGGGTGTTTTGCAACTGAGAGGCCAATAAAGAGTGAATGCAGGGCCCTTATCTGGAGTCAGATCAAGCCTGACAAGGTTGGTGTGTCTGTGACACGGTTGGTGGTCGAACACTGACTCAGGTTTTTTTGAGAGGTGGTCAGTGTCCCAGGCCTGTCAGTGTTTAATGGCATTTTGACAATACACTTAATAACATGCTTTAACTTTTTGTTGTAGTCAGTGTAGTTGACCATGTCAGTGCTGTCTACCTCTGTACCTCATATATACACTTAGCCTCACTACTGGCTGGACTGAAAAGTGAGAAAGCAGCAGTTATGTCCCTCAGCTGGACTCCAGCTGCTTGGACAGAGGAATTCCCAGGCCCCAGAGCCTGCTTTACAGGTCACAGGCTTTACAACATTCCTTAGCAGAAACAACAAGGAGAATAAAAGGAAGAACAGATAAGAGAGCAACATTGTCTTTCCATAGATTGAGGCACTAGGTTAAAATCAAAATAATTTGGGTAATCATTGTTCAGAAAGTTTGTATGTTAACTGAAACTGCCAATGAGGCCTTTGATTGTTCTATAGGATTAAGGACCACTAAATTCAGAAAATATTTATTAGTAGTGATTACATATAATTTTTTTAGCTTTAGTAGCTAAAGATAACTGGATGAAGGTTTTAGGCATAGATACACATATTCCAAGTTTAGGAAGGGATAGAAGGAGCTTAGGGAAGAAAAAGTTTGCTACTTAAGTGATTTCTCTGGGTTTTCAAAATGTTTTTTGAGAGAATATTTATGTGAAATATTGATCAGGCTGACCTAGTAAATAACATACAAAATAACCTACAAACTAAAAATAAAAACTCTCAAAAACTCATATTTTTTGTATACTTCGATTTCATATATTTTCTTCAATTAACTATGTGAAATTTTCTGATATTAAAGAGTTTTACAAAAGGACCATGTTGCATTTAAGACTGTCATAATTATAGTTTTAGATTTTTCTTCCAGATACTTAGTCCTACTTCACTGTGGGATTTATCTGGAAATATAATTTGGGAAGAGGGATGATCTTAGTATTTGAACACCTGATAAGGTCACAAGAGAGTTATTTCATAACTTTGCCAGATATCTGTGTGACCTTGGATAAAATCTTACAGCTTCAGTATTGATCTGGTTAAAAAACAAACAAACAAAAAATTGAAAGTTTCAGTTTTCAGCATTTAGCATATTACATATTATATATTATACTTACATTTGGTGTCATGAGCATACTTTCATTGAAGTATTTATTCTATGTGTCTATATATGAAATGTTGAGATGAACTTTGCAATTCACTTTTCTAGCAGACTCTGTCCCCTTGAATATTTCACTCACTTCACACAAAAAGTTTGGAAGTGTACTTAGAAAACATATGTCCATGGCAACGGAGTCATAAAACAAGTTTCTGTCTTGCCAAAGACTGCTTACAAGAAATGGTCTACTGTTTGTACTTTTTTGTCTCTGTACACGTAATATTAGTTGAGTTGCAAGTGTTGCCTGGAATTCCTAGGAAGAAAACTTCCACAACAGGGCAAGGCAGAGAAAGATCCTTTACTAAAAGTTTAGCTATAGCAATCCATAACGCGCGTGCACCAGGAACACAGAATTCTATGAATTTATGACTCTACTTAATTTCCCTATCTAGAAAATACATCCAGTGTCTAACTAGCCCACCCTACAAGCTATCTCAAACCACCCCCTGGAAACACCTCCTTAGAATTGAGTCGGTGGTCTCAAGACCACTCCTTCTTCCCCCTTCCCTCATCTTCATTGCATTACGTCTTCTACTTGGAGTCTTTCCAGTACCCTCCAACCTCCCCTTTATACTATGACTAAACAATATTGTATTTTGACGATAACATGTTTTAATAGCTATCTGCATACAGCCTAATATCTCCCCCTTAGCGCAGAAACAGACTTCAAGAATGTGACACAGAGGTTAAAATCTAGCTTAAGTATTTGGTACAGGGGTTATAAGCTACTTTTCAAATACAAAAGACTATAAAACTATATAAAACTATATTAAAATCTACAACTATATTAAGGCTTATGGCAACACAAGGAGAAAGAAATCACGTTTCACACTACATATGCAGTCAGTATTGTGGTGGTTTAAAACCAGCTGGGAATTAAAACAAGCCATTCCTCTTACCCTCCAGCCCCTTCCAGTGAGAGAGGGACAAAGGCAGATATTATGTGTTGAGATAAAAAAATAGTGAAAACAAACAGCAATGAAATAAGAAATGCACAGTAACAGCAACAGTATTAACAATAAAAGTATACAAAAGAGGGTGACTTACACACAAAATGTGTTCGCCACCTCAACTCATTTCCACATGGCCACTCCATCAGGCTGCTTGGATTCAACTCCTCACCATGCTGCCCACTCACCATGGCTGTGTTTGCAGATTGAGCTCAGTGCACAGGATTTGGCTGTGCTCCCCTGAGACGCAGGAAGGGACAGGGAGTGGTGGAAGAGGGACAGAAACCACAGTCCTGATCACAGGCAATTTACCTGAGGAAAAAAAACAGAAGAAAATGGTGTGCTTCTGGTGTATGTTCACCTTTTTCTTTCCCCAAAACCACGTCCACTAGTGATGCCAGGGTGGTATAGAACAGAAACCTAGCCATGCCCACACAGCTCTAGGCTCCACACCCCTCTCTGAAAATAGGACAAATATATATGGCATTGTTTTTCATACACATAATTTGTCATATATTTTATATATCCAGCATGTTTTATGTTCAGTCCAGTCAAAAGTTTTTCACAGTCTATAAAGCAAAAAAACATATAGTGCTTTGCCACTACTGCCATCCATTTTTTATCTAATGGTAGTGTTTTTCCCTTTTATATCCATCATTTTAAAATAATTTAGAATTTCCTATCAACTGAATGGTTTTGACCTGGTCACAGTGCTTTTCAGGGAAATATAAGAAATTTGAAAAATACTCAGGTAGCAATAATGCTTCATATACACTGGAAATATATAACAATAAGTGCATAGGAGAAGCATATACTAATACCTGGATTAAGACTGAAGAATGAAAATAGGTTTACTTGGCTTTTTCCTAGCTATAACTATGAGGGATTAGATCTTGTTGTATTTTCATGTCAGATTTTCATGAATAGAACAAGTACGAAATATATTCAAAGGAAAAAAAAAAGAAAAGGTAATGTTAATTGGTGACCTTAACAATTTCATTCTGAGGAGGACCGAATTTCTTCTTTTCCACTGTAAATTAACAAAAATATTTGTTTGAAGCCACTGAGTCAATAACTGACTCAAAGTTAAGCATATATTTCAGCATTGCCTTAAGCTGCAGTAGAGCTAAACATACACATAAGCATTTTCTTCAATTTGAAACTAAAACACATATAGATCATAAAATATGATGAATAATGATGAATGTAATTCACCATAATGATGATGATGTAGTTCATCATCAAATAACAATTACTATGCACATGCATGTATATGTATTCATAAATAAGGTATACATTTACATACAGATATATATGGATCCCCATCTACATACCTATAACTATGTATTTAGTACTGAGTATAAACCTGAGCATCCAAAAGTCCTAATTACAGCTATTTTGCAAAATATTGTACAAAGAAAAAAGAAATGCACCTAATAAAATGCATACCAGAGTCTGAAGATGTATATTTTATTTAATTTTTTTCACATTGTAACAGTTAAAGATGATTCTCTTGCTATAGTTTCTTTCTTAAACATTAACTTTCACTTAAAAAAATACATAAATCCTGTGTTAACCTTGGATTTTGAGCCGCACAGACTGTAAAGGGAGAACAACTAGAATTTGTAAAAATAGGATTTGATATGAATTAATAAATACAATTTCCAGGTAGCTTGAATTATTGTATTTTAACACTCAAATTATACTTCTGGTCCTAATATACGAATGATATTTAACTCTTTTATATGAATCATGTTTAGAATACCAAAGCGTTGAAAACTAAATAAGGCACTTCAATAATGGCATGATTTGACTCTTGCTACAAGGAGGGATACTGTACCCTACTGATATAATCATGAGCACAGTATGAGTGTCTCATTACATCAACACAATTTAACATAATATAAAACCCCACAGAGCAGAAATAATAAGCTGGAGAGAGAATGTGAAGGATGAACATTAAATACTTTCCACTTTACAAAGGAGATATTGAGGTACAACAAAATTATTAGCTTCTTATCATGCGTGCAAAATGCAGAGATCTACAGATAAAAATTCTATATATTCCTCTGAATATTATTTTTGCTGTTATTATTGTTATCACTTTATTGACAGCAAGAGAATGGAAAAGTAATTTAACAATACAGATAGGTCACAACAAAGGCTACCAGGTCAAATTGAAAGTCATTTATAAGCAGCTTGCATGACGAATGTTTAGTAAGACTGTATATGACATGAAAGGGATTCAGAGAACGTAAATATATCCATTCTTTTGTAACTATATAAAATGTCATTCTAAGCCTATCTCTGCATTTTAATTAGAATCCCAAAGCTAGGTTTTGACAAGCCATGTAATGTTGAATCACAGAAGATTACTAAAGATGGTGCTTCAAGAGGAATGCAGGAACAACTAAAATGAACAAGAGAGTTAAGAGTACTGCCAGATATTGCCATCAGTAAAAGGCATGGCTTTACTCATCTGTGACACTCATCAACAGAAATGGTTGGCTGTCAAAAAAAGAAAAAAAAAAAAGAATTTCTTTCTCCCAAACAAATTGATTAAACAGCCTTCTAGAAAATTATCAATTGCATTGGTGAAAACGTGAATAATATATATATTTCTTTTTCAAAGAAAATAAATATTTTCTTTTTCATTTATGTATGTCCTCAGTTAAACTGCAATTTCATTCACGCACCATATTATACTTTTATAACATTTAATAAAATAAGGGAATGTGCTGGTTTAAAGATAAATTGGAATGAGGAATGAACCCAACTCACAAACAGATTACAAGTCAGAATTACAATTTAGTAAAAAGATAACAATAAGTACAAGGGTACAGAGGAAAAAGCCCATTTGATCCACAAAAAAACAGACAGGTGTGCAACCCAGCACCCTAGGGCATGAACAGAATGGTATTTGTCAGACCCTGTGCTGAGTTGCCACCTGGCCCTCCTGAGTACAAAGGAAAAGGAAAGAAGAAACCTGTTGGTGAGGATGATGGTCCTGGCCCAATTGAGAGTGGCAGTTGCAGTCTGGCTGAGGCTCTGGTCATCCTCTGGATCCAACGAGAGATCCCCAGTCCCAAACCCCCCAGCGTATACATGCTTAGGCTCAGATGGGAGTGCCCAGTACCTCCCCCAGGGTGGGGAGTTTCACAATGGGTGATTTACACTCTGAGGTGAATCATAACATATATTTGGAATCCCTGATGGCCCATTAGCAGATATGACCCCTTAGGCTGGGTGTGAAGGTGCCAATGGCTCCCCGGATGGGTGTTACCACACCTGAGTCACTGGTGTGAAGACAGGAAACCTTTCTTATCTAACAGAAGTTCCCAAACACCCAGCTTGTAGCCTGAGGGATCAGGTGTGCCCCAGGCAGCTGCTGCAAATGATCTGTTGTTAGCAGTTCATATGAAATGATATAGAGGGTGTAGAATACACAGACCTGGTCACACCCACACAATGACAAATACACAGTCCTGGCCACTATAACCAGGACAGGGGGCCAGGTGGAACTCTTTTCTGTGGGGGAGGCAGTCTCTTTCCTGGTTCCATGGTCAAAAAGGAGAGAGGAGGTGATCCCTCTGAGGCACAGGGCAGTCCAAGCAACACTGGTGGGGTGGGAGGAGTGGAGAGCAAAAGCGCTGTGGCAAGTGAACTCCCTCTCTGAAAAACAATGTCAATTCCCTCTCGTCCTGGAAACAAAAGACAACGTCCCCACACATCCAGTTCAAATGACTCCACCTCCCGAAATGCCGGTGTTGGTAGATCAAAGAAAAATTCCAAAATTTTAAATCCATAACAGGGAACTAATTCAGGATTGTTTTCTTTCTCTCTGTGTTTATATTTGTAGCACTAGAACACCACAGATTTTAAACTACTTTTAAAAGAGTCATAAGGTCAGAAGAAATTGCACGTTTGAGGATACTTGAAATCTAATAATCAATCATCATCTCTAATTTTGTCATTTTAAACACACCATGTGATTTATTTTAAAAGACATCATAAATGTTAATTCTACCACATGTTACAGGCTTATTTTCTAAGCACTGTAATCCTTCTTAAGTTTCTTCTAAGCATAAGGATGCTATAGACAGAAGTACATATTAAAGTTCAGTATAAAATGTCAGTGTTGTTTTATCTCATGGAAGTCTGGTTTCTTCTTTAGAGGTATTTTTCAATGATGAAAATTTTGGTTTCAATGAGGTTTTAATTTTACTAAAGAGAGCAATAGAAAGCTAGATTTTTCATCTTTCATTATTATGATTCTATGTTTTGGACCAAAGCCAAACTTAGAATCATATGTCTTTGTTGGTATTTTTGTGGTAGAGTCTGATTGGATTCACAAAATCGAGCTTCTGTGACTCTGCTGAGCAGAAATTTGTCTTATTTTTGAAAATTCATGAGTAGCCACAGCTTTTTCATAGTATTTCATAGACAACACTTCCCCCTTTCTTGGACAGTACAAAGAATTGTATTTAAACTGTGTGTCTGGTGTTGCAGTTTACCTACCAAATTGAATAACTGTCTTAAGCATATCTGTAAACACAGTATTATCTGTGCAGTGCCCTTCATCCCTGTCTAACACACAAATTATCTTTAGGGAATTATGAACCTCAGCACTCCAAAGTCCCCCATGTTCCAGCACTTTTCCTATGCAGGGCAGGAAAGAAAACTATGCATAGAAAAGAACAAGAAATTACAGATATGATGAATTTCAATTTTTTTTTTTTTCTCTTGAAATCATACAGAAAACAGATAACAAGTACATATGACATATATAGTTTGAAAGAGCGTGGATAAACTTTTCCTCTGTAATAATTTTTTTCGGAGACTTAGCTGCTTTCTTTTGCCCACCTCATTTCTATAAGTCCCTTTTGTGTCCCTAATGCAGTAGATTGGATTGAGGATAATCTCATATTACATTCATGGGTTTTAACAGTTCATTTATAAGGTACATTTTTTGTTGTGGGAACTCAGATAAAATACTCTATGTTTTGTTTTTGATATGACCTGATTCTTTGAGAAATTTACCTTAGAGGAAGAATAAGAGTATAAATGGATACCTAGTTGCAGTCCTCAAGGGTCATGGGGGATGGAATGAGAGACCACTCCGGGGGTTGAGGTACGAAGGTGCAAGGAAGTGGGTCTTTATTCAAGTCGTGCCCAGCTTACATAGGATCAAGGGGGAAGGTTCTGGAATGGGGTGTGACCTGGAAAGTTTTTGGGGAAGGGACTGAAAAAGTCCTGCCAAACAAGGTATAAACACCCAAAACTGGGAAGACAGGGGCAAGGGTATGCCATATAGGGAGATGTGACCCTGCTGCCAGCAGGAGGCAGTCAGAGGTGGGTTACAAGCCATGAGGGATGGAAAATTCCAGCAGGGACACACAGTGAAACAAGGGAAAAGACATATAACATGATAAAATCCTCAAACAGGGTACAGACTTTAAATTGCAAACAGTCCTTAAACATAGCAATGGTCCATATAAACGCAGCAAGCAGTTTTCCAGAGCTCAGGCAGTCACAGATCTGGGCTGGTTAAGCTGTCCTTCCACAGCTGATATCTCTGTCCTCCAACACCTAGTCATTAATTTGCTTGTTTGTTTGTTTGGGGTTTTTTGGTAAAAAAAGGAACAAAACTGTTTTTTAATGAGGTTTCTTTAATGCTCAAGAGTAATACAACTCTGTTACCTTTTCAGGTAACTCTCAAGATATTTGTGGACAAGTTTATAACTATCAAAGAAAGCAATTTGGAAGTGAGAAATGGTTTCATGTTAAGGGAACTGGATTAATTCCATTTAGAGAGAAAAACTTCAAGAACTGGAGCAAAAAGTCTTTCCAGTTCTCAATTTCTGAAACAGACTGAGAAGCCACTTGTACCCATAAAGGAACAGATGAGGAGAGGCTAGCATATATGACTGTGACACACAGACAATATAGAAATATCATAAAAAATGTTTCAGCATTGTTTATGCCTGTCAAAATTTTCTACCAAAAAATTCTCTGTCAACTTTCTGCCAGAAGTTCTCACAAGAGCTTTCTGATGGAGTCTTCCTGCCAAAAGGTCCTGCTATTGTGATCTCTTCAAAACATCTGAATAGAGCTACTTGCCAAGAAACCATGTACATTCTCCATTAAACACTATAAAAGTGACGAAATGTTTAAGAAAATCAGAGGGAGTGAGCAAAGAGAGAGAGAACTGCTTACTGTAGCCAAAAATCTCTCCTCACCTTTCCCCTTCCCTTCTCACTTTCTTATACGTCACCATCTGCTGCTTACCTGCCACCAGAGACTGAAACTGGAGAGAACTGAGACCCACCATGCCACACGCATGAGTTATATCTTATCCTTCTACCCTTACCATATTTTTGAAGGTTGCTAAATCAGGACCCTGAATGGTCAGTGACACTGCTACTTGTGAGTGATGAAAACTACAAATCCTGGCCGCATTCCAGAGAACTAAAGCAGTTAAGACCCCCTGCAGCTAAAAGAGATAACATCGAAAAAGCAGCAGAGACAGAAAAAACCCGGCAGAAACTGCTTCTCTTTCCCCACACAGCAATTTAGCAAAAAAAAAGTAGGTTTTGGTGGTAACTTTTCTCTGCTTCTAAAAGCAATCTTAGCTTTTTTCAACTTTTTATTGTTTCTTCTCTTTGGATCTCTTGGCAATTAATAAAAATCAGTTTTTGGTATCAACAGATAACTGGTGTGAGTTTTAATTTTGCTCAGGGAAATATTGGAATGTAAATGCAACATTTATGTAGATTGCAACAATAACATAGATTAGAAGAACTGAAGATAATGAACTAAAGAAACCCATGTAGATACCTGAAAAAATATTATTATTAAGAAACAGGCCAGAGCTGGGAATTGTTCAGTGAATGGTGAGCAACTGTATTGTACATCACTTGTTTCTCTGTTTTATCTGCCTTTCTTCCTCTCCTTTTTATTAGAATTATTACAATTATTACCATTAATAGTTGAAATAGTAGTATCACTGTTACTACTATCACTATAATTGATAATATTATTATTACTATTACAATAATACTTTACTTTGTTTCAATTATTAAACTATTCTTATCTCAACACACAAGTTNAGAGGAAGGAGAAATGAATGAGCAGCTGCATGGTTCTCAGCTGTCAGTTGGGGTTAAACCACAACACCCAAGCTTGTTTATTACCTCCACTCTCTCCTGATATTTCTATTTCCTTTCAAATCCCCTTTTAGCTGTAAACTAATTTAAACTGAACTGAAAATCACATCTTCTTATTTAAAAGAACTGTCTTTATTACATCATCAAAGCTTTCCCCATGAACCCTTTAGAAAGTTGCTGAGTTAGGAGAGAACTTCTGCCAAGTGCCCAAAGGGCAAAAAAATTTTACCCTCTGTTGTGCTAAGTATGTGAATGTAATTATTGATAACCTAAGTTCACACTAGTGAATCCTAAAAGAAAAAGAAACTGGTCGAGACCTTTTAAAAATAATCTGCAAATGAAAACACTAATGTATTTGCTACCAGCAACAGACCTCAGAGAGAATTTTTTTTAACATCAGAAGTTTAATTACTATCTTGTTCTAAGAAAGTGCTGTGGAGTGATGACTTTAAATTAGCTTTATAATCAGTCAGAACACATTTGAAGAGAATTTTATTTGCAAGGTTTAACCATCAATCTTGGCTTAAATCTGCAATCTCTGGTGGGTTGGTCATTTCTTCAACAAAGATTTTCAGCACCAGCTGTTCAACCTTTGCCAAAGCTCTGTAAATTGATTGATCTGTCCCAGTTCAAACCCTCAGGACATAGTTGGTCTATTGGCCCCTATAATCCTGAATGACAGTGTGTACCAAAGCAGCACAGCATCTGAATTAATTTGTATTTGCGAGTGGAATGAATTCTGTAAGTACACTAAAATTTTAAACCAAATTATGTTTTTTATTAGCCTTGTGCATTACAAGAAGAGTATTCTACAAATACAAACACAATTAACACGTCTGTATGCAAGGATGTTTACATGCCTAACAGGATGGTCTGGATAAAAACACATTTCACTGCCCTAAGTTCAACTGTACCACTGAATGAACTTTAGGGGGCAGAAAAATGGAAGAAATATCTAAAGAAGGAAAGGTTTTCTTAACTACCAAGTGTTCATCATAATGAAATTAGAAAATACCCTTCTCTGTTTATTTTGTTTGGATTTTTAATAATCAATTGTATTAAGATACATAGTAACTACTAGAATAATTTCTTAATCAATATTGAAATAAATCTACATATGCTTATTTCTTATCACAAATTCAGCATTAATATCTTTACTGACTCTTGTACTCCCTGTGCATAAGAACACAATGAAAGGATACATTTTTACATTAAACCCCTAAATTTAACAGTGGGTGGTAAGGGAGTGAAGATTTAAAATAATGATAACTTCTTTTCCAACTTAGTATCAATAGGGATATGACAAGTTAGGATAATGTGGAACAGGACAGCTAATCATATAACAAGTCAGCATGTCCCACTGATACTGTTTGAAGGTTAAATGAAATCAAGAGATCTCTTTTTCTGAGTCTATATGTGTACACCCTATCTGTGGCTGGTCCAAAAAGTGCCTATCACGGGTGTATTTTAAAACAGGAGCCCAAACACCTGAGTTCAAATTCAGTGATCCTCCTCCAATTGAATCTTCTTGAGCTCAGTGGAAGTTATTACCTTAATAAACAAGGAATAAAATGGCTCCTGATGAAAAGAAGTATGATAACTAGTTACTTGAGTCTACATGAAATTACCAAAACCAACCATTTGTTTTATAGTCTTGTCCCTAAATAAGTAGGGGGTTTGTTTTGTTTTGCACATTATCTCTTCTAAATTGGATCTTCACAAAGGGGAAACATTATGTTTTTTTGGGCAGAAATTTAAAAATTTTATTGTCATTTCTTGGTTTACACAGAAAGACATTTTGTTCAGAAGTTGTTAGAATTTTTACATTTCAAAGTTATCATCAAAGTTAGCAAGACGATCAAAATTATTTCCCATTGTTATAGTCTGTATGTTAACTGCCATCTACATTAGGGAATTGTGCCAGCGAGCTGTGTTAAAGACCGCCATGATTTTTGAGAATGCTTTCTTAATATGTTAGGAAGAATATTACTCAAAATGTTATTCCTATTTGGTAGTGATAGCTAGAATTTCCAGTTTTAGAAGTAGTTCTTTGGGTAGTACAATTTTTTATCTGGTTTTGGTTTTTGGTTTTTGGTTTTTGGTTTTGGTTTTTTTTTGTTAATGAAGGATTGTTTTAAAAAATAGCAACAGCGTTTTCAATCTCTCTGAAATAAAATTTTACATAATATATACTTCTTTGTGGTTTCTGAAAAAAACATAATCCCCTAAACCTTTTCAAAGAGCTAACAATTCTGCCTAGCAGAAATAAATAACTTGTTAGGGAAAATGTAGAATTTTTAACCTTTAGAATAGGCAATGGAAATTTACATTTTACCTCATTAGTCCTTTAATTTTGCATAATGTACAATTAAGATTTTTTTAAAAGACATAATTCTTATACAGCTGCCTCATTGTAAAAATATTGTATTTCATTGCCTTCCTGAATGTGTTAATTTAAACTCTTTAACCTCTGACTAATTTCTTGAGCAATGAAAAATTATGGAATTTTGAGATTTAATGAATGAAAATCAGGCTCTTAAAATTTGCTATTAGGGAATTACTTGTAGTTAATTTTATATTTATGAATTTTGATTTACACTGTATATGACTAGTTTGACATTTCTTTCATATTAAATCAAAGGCATACATGTTAAATTTTTCACATATACAAGAACACTTAAAAATTTACATACACACACATGCATTACAAATTAAAAAGAAAGAATCAACAGCTAAAGAAAAAAATCTTATGGTCTTTTTTTTTTAATGATTTTCAATATTTGTCCAAGTATGTACTAAACAAATTAAGATAGCAAATATTCAGTATATTCTTGTTTATCAGCTAGGAAATGTATATATATTTGACTCAGATTGCTGATAATACAGAAAAAAAGGGATAAAAGCTAAGAACACTTCATTGCACAGAGTCACAATCCAGTGTTACTGACATGAATAGCCCATTGCAGTGACATTAAAATCTTCTCCCTTATTAGAGAGTTAAAGTATTGAATAGTGAAGTTATAGCCAAAAGAACTTTGAAGGACAAGCTGGAAAGCAGCTGCTTAGGGGTCCTCTCAGATTTCTGTTGTCCTTTAAAGTATCCTTGCCATCCTCATATATATTGTAATTGAATATCAGAGATCTCTAAGGGGAAACTTTTCTATTTCCCTTTTCTTTTTACACTAAAGCTTCTCATTTCCTGTTCCTTGTAAGACTGAATCCTTGAAACAGTAGATATTGACTTAGTCTATTATGCTTGTTTTCATGCAGAGGGGAGAAGGAATATCATGAGTGAAAAGGAATAGCATAAATAAAGGCAGATGTTTTTTCAGATTTGACTAAACCAAAACTTTTGTCTTAAAGAATATTAACTGTTAAAAAGTAGACTTAGAGTCTGACATTCTTAGGTAAAAAATATATTCAGTCAGATGAGTTATGAAGGTAGACTAAAGAGTGATCTCAAGTAGATGATTGTACTGTCAAAATATATCTTCTTCATAGGTTTCTTTTGAAACAAGAGTTTCTTCGGGCACGCTTTTTACTACAGTTACAGTTTCTTCAGAGTTTCAGCATGGGCATGAGCTTAAGATCCATGCCCCCAACTAAGAGGAAAATATTACTATAACTAGGGTTGAGCTGGTAGGATAGACATGGCTGCTGGTTACCCTTGCAAATTGATGGATAAGACATCTGAATTAATATCTAATATGTTAGGTATATAAATAATGTTTATTTTACGAAACACTTCATCCTGAAGGTAAATATGTGGCTGAGGTTTGAGGTCAGTGTGTTTGTTTTAAAGTGAATACATAAATGCATTCAGAACTTCATTCCAAATATGAAAGGAAGCTGACCTTTAAAACTGTGGTTGCACATATTTAATTGCAAGAATATTACAATTTATTTGTACAAGTATATCCAGCTGTTCCAGCAGTATTTCAAAAAGCAACTCTGTCACTTTGATACTTCAGAATCTCTAAATATACCCAAATTGTTTTAGAAAGAATTGTCTTAAGTGCCTCCCTATAAAATTTAATTACAATTTCTAAAGAAGGCAAGGTCCTTTGTACATATTCTCTAAATTGATGGCTTTAAAATAAATAGCTGGGTTTCTGTGGCCAGGTTTTTGGTAGTGATGGGGCTACAGGGGTAGCTTCTGTTAGAGGCTGCTAGAAGCTTCCCCTATGTCAGGTGAAACCAATGCCAGCCGGCTCCAGGATGGATTTTCTGCTGCTGGCCAAGGCCAGGCCAGGAATGATAGTATATGATCTTAAATATGATAACATATTTAAGAATGGAAAGAAAGTTATTGCACGGATGAAAATTGCAGCAAGGAAAGAGTGGAGTGAGAACGTGTGACAACGTATAGACACCAAGTTCATTGGAAAAAGAGGGGAAGGAGGTGCTCCTGGTACCATAGCTGAGATTCCCCTATAGTGATGCAGAGCATGGTGAGGCAGCTATGTCCCTGCAGCCCGTTGAGGAGCCCACACTGGAGCGGGTGGATGAGTGAAGGAGGCTGTGATCCCGTGGGAGGCCCATGATGGAGCAGGGTCTTGGCAGGGACTGGCAGCCCATGGAATGAGGAGCCCATGCTGGAGCAGGTTTTCCTGCTAGGACTTGTGACCCTTTGAGGGCCCACACTGGAGCAGCTTGTTCACAATGGACTGCATCCCACGGAGAAATGATCCCCAAGACAGCAGTTTCATGAAAAACAGTTGTCTGTGGGATAGACTCATGCTGGAGAAGTTCATGAAGGACTGCCTCCTGTAGGAGGGACCCCATGGGAAGCAGGGGAAGGACTCCTCTCCCTGACAGTGGCAGAAACACCAACTGACTGTAACCCCCATTCCCTGTCTCCCTGCACCGCTGGGGGGAAGGAGGTGGAACTTGGAAGGAAGGAGGAGGTGGGGGGAAGGTGTTTTAAAGATTATTGTGCTTCTCATTCCTTTGCTCTGATCCTGTTAGTAATAAATTTAATTACTATCCCCACCTTGAGTCTGTTTTGCCCATGATGGTGATCAGTACATGACCTCTCCCAGCTCTTATTTCAACTCATGAATCCTTCATTGGTTATTTTGTCTCCTCTGTACAGTTGCAGAGGGGAGGAAGAGAGAGGCTTTAGTTGGTATGTGACATGCAGCCAGGGACAACCCCATACAATGGTATAGACAACATTAGGTATTTTCAAGTAGAAAATAATTTCACTTTTCTAAGCATCATTGCATTCTCTCTGTCATGGCAAACACTTTGACTTCCACTTTGGGAAAAAAAAAATCTAAACACTATTCCTATTTTCACTTCAATTAGGGAAGGAAAGATGATGCAAGCAGCAATTTCTGACCCACATTTTTATATCCTCACATATCTTTGTAATAGACAAGATTTTTTACGTGTAATGCTGATTCTTCATGTATTAGAGTCTATTCGTAGGGAACGATACTACAGATATGTGTAAGATTGTAGAATTGCACCTGTAAGTGAAAGAGAAAAATGGTAGGAGCTAGGAAACATAAAACACAGACAAAATTAATGGATGTGAGAAAGAGAACAACTGTGCCTAGGAGAAGCAAATACATGTAGAGCCAGAGGAAGATGGACATAATTGTCAGATTCAGAAGTTTGGATAGCAGGGACCATCCCTTTGTTTACTATAAGTAATTCTCAATTTCTTTGAGTCATCCCTGAAAATTATTAAACATCCTCCTTTTCAGAAATATTCCTTGTTTCATTTGCTTGTCAGGTGAATTAGAAGGTAAAAATCAATCAAACAAGCTTTCATGGAGGATCATAAAACCATGTTGCTGTCAAATAAAAACAACAAAGTACAAAACACAAAAGGATATTTCTTTCGTGTTGTTTAAAACTGAAAATACTGCATGGGCTTAAGACACTTTGCACATTACCATATACTCCACATTAGTATTTGAAACCCAAGTAAGGAAATGGCATTCAAAGAATAAAAGATATGCCAATGTTAATTAATGATTAAATGAACAGCAAATGCAGGCATCACTACCTTTACAGAAAATTATCTGGGCACAGGGAGCACAGGAAGAATACAGAAACATTACCCAGACACTCACAAATGTAATAAAACCAAACCTCTACTGAACCTGGAAATGACAAAGAGATGCAGAGAACTAAAATATGGCTTCTACGCTTACAGCTGAAGTAAAACTAAAGGTAAATTAAATTCTATTCTCGTGCAAGAAAAGATGGAGAACTCATGACAATGGACTCAAAAAATGTAAGGCAATCAGTGCTGCCTTGGTTTTTAGTTTTAGTAGCAATGTTTATTATCAATTGTTTCTGGTTTGTGTTGTCTAGTGGCAGAGTCTGAAGGATTACAGTAATATTCATTACAGGAAGATGAATTCAGGGATAATGTGACCATACTGGATAAGCACAGGTTTATATGAGTGGATAGCAAGGGAACCAAAAGAACAGAGCAATTTATAATAGGTTGCTCTCTGACATCCTTGAGACATCATGGTTGACTTTCCCAATGGCAAGAAAAGAAATGTTATGTCCATCTTCCAGGGATGGCAAGAAAATAAGTCTAAGTTATATTTTTTAAAACTCATCTCTTAAAGCTTTGATGTGAGAAAATTTGAAAGTACTGACATTAAATACTTGCACAAGAACAAATTAAAAGTGTATCACATAATTACTTGTGGTCTTTCACAGATTATTTAGATGGTGTGGAATTGTTTTCCACTACTGACTGAAAATTAAGCTGATCAGTTTGAGTATGGCAAACATGAATGGGCTCTTAGAGCTATCTAACATGCTCTTTCAGCTGAATAACAATTCAAGAACTCTGAAATTAAATCCTGTTTCACTCTGGCTTAAGCTATTTTTTTTTCCTTTTAGTTTCAAGACGCCCCCGAGAGAAACATTAAAAAGTGCAAAACCCTTTTCTATAATCATACAGTTGGTTTTTTCTTTTCTGATGAGTCAGAAGTTTGCAGCTGATAATGAAAACATTCAAGTGGGACAGCAAGATGGGCAAAAATAAGGGCTTCTAGAATCACTGAAGTAGTAAAAGGCAGATTAGGAAAATGTGAGCCTGCTGATGAATGGGACACACAGGCTCTAGCAACACAGGCCAGGGAAAAGGGTCAAGTACTGAATGGCTTCTTTGTCTCAGTCTTTCTTAGTAAGACTATGAAGAGAGCGTTGGGAGAAGAGGATCAAGTCAGGGAATACTTAAGCCAAGCAGATTCATATAAGTCCATGGGTCTTGAAATGCAGCTATTAACACAAAGGGAAGAGGACTGATGTCATTGCAAGGCCACTCTCCATAATCCTAGATTGACTATGACAATTGAGATGTGCCTGTGGACTGAAGAAAACCAAAAGTTACTTCTGCCTTCAAGAAGGGCAAGAAAGAGGACACAGGAAACTATAGTCTTGTCAGCCTCACCACTATACCTGGGAAGGTGATGGAGCAGCTAATTCTGGAAACCATTTCCAGGCACATGAAGGACAGGAAGGGAATGAGGAGTAGTTGACTTGCACTCATGAAGGGGAAGTCTTGCTTGACCAACCTGATAAACTTCAATGATTAAATTACTAGCGTGGTAGACAAGAAGAAAGCAGTGGATATTTTCTATCTGGACTTCAGGGAACCTTTTAACATTGTCTCCTGACTGTCAGAATTCAATATGACAGAGTGGCATTTTATTATTAAATCTATTCAGTTTTCTTTCCAAATATTCAGGACTTTTTTCTTGATAATATTTCTTTAATTATAAAACTCACCTTCTGAAGTTTTTATGACAGTGCATGATTTAAGAGGTAAATTGCAACAAAGATTTGATGACAGCTTATTTAAGTATAGTACTTTTTTATTTTTCTTTTTAATCACAGAGGGAAAAAAAAATTCCATTAAATATCATACAGACTGTCAAATAGTGGATTATAGACAGCCTGATTTTTTTCAAATCACTTAACTGTGAAAATACATTGCTTATTCTTTCCATATCAAAGAACTTTCCAAAACATGAAAGCATTGTGAAAATTTAAAACTTAACAAAATCTGAGCAAGTATTCCTTTACGGGAAAAAAAGAAAAAAAAAAAAGAAAAAAAAAAAAAGACAGTTTTCAAAGTTTCTTTATCTTTCTTTATTTTTGTTGTTGCAAAATCAGATGTATCTGTATGGTTGAACAAAACAGTAAACTGGTAAACTGATCTACTTGAAAAATTAATGTTTTTTGTTTTTTCCAGAGTTAGCTTTCAAACAATTCCCCAATCTAATGCTTAATATGACATGATAGAACACAATAAGGGATTGAAAGAGTAGCTGAAATGGAAAATAAGGTTAGGAGATGTTCAAAAGAGCTGAAGCCATAATTCCACTGAATTCAAAGCCCATTTAAAAGATTCAGTTCAGTTGAGAGTTCATGCCTCAAGAGTCTTGCATTTAAAGAAGGTTTAATAGTCTGTGTCCTGGCTTTGGTTAGGATAATGTTCTTCTTCGTAGTGGGTACAGTGCTATGCTTTCAATTTGGTATGAAAATAATGCTGGTAACACACTGATGGTTTAGCTGTTGCTAAGTAGTGCTTACTCTAAATCAAGAACTTTCCAGTTTCCCATGCTCTGCCAGTGAGCAGGTGCACGAGAATCTGAGAGGGAGCATAGTCAGGATGGCTGACCCAAAGTGACCAAAGGGATATTCCAGGCCATAGAACATCATGCTTATTATATAAACCATGAAGAGTTGTCTGAGAGCCACCAGTCACTGCTCAGGGATGGGCTGAACATTGGTGGGTGAATGATGAGCAATTGTATTGTGCATCACTTGTGTTTCTTGTGGTTTAACCCTCTCTCTTCTTCCTTTTCCTTTCCTTTATTATCACCATCATCATAAAAAATATCATTAGTATTATTAGTTTTTGTGTTTTGTTTTTTTTTNTGGTTTAACCCTCTCTCTTCTTCCTTTTCCTTTCCTTTATTATCACCATCATCATAAAAAATATCATTAGTATTATTAGTTTTTGTGTTTTGTTTTTTTTTTCAATTATTAAGCAATTTTTATATCAACTCACAAGTTTTGCTTGTTTTATTTTTTTTTTAAATTCTCCTCCTGGTGAAGGTGGGAGGTGAGGGAGTGAGTGAGCCACTGCATGGTACCTAGTTGCTAGCTGGGGCTTAAACCATGACACCATCAGCAAATTCTACTCTTTTAGTCTTTTTTAAAACAAGGAAGAGATTAAATGGGAGGGAGACAGTCATACCATGAAGATCTCCATGGACAAACATGGAGCATTGTATTGAAGAGAAAGTATAGGGAAGAAAGATCACTTCACAGAAGTGGAGGAGAACGGATAATTGTGGCAAAAGAAGTAGAAAATAAGAAAAGGAATAAAAAGTACAGGAAACTTACTGAAAGAAAAATAAAACAGCAGTATGGAAATGAAATGTGTGAGAGTAAAAAAAAAAAAAAAAGGCAGACATCTAGTAGACTAAAAACCCGTATCTCAAAATGTCAAATTATTACATTGAAATTCATGTAACTATCTTCCCTGCTAGTTATAGCACAAGGTATAGATTCAAAGCATGTTCAACTTGCTTAAAT
>VXBX01007130.1:69446-83256 GCA_013400415.1 Scytalopus superciliaris
ACTTACTAGTGGTTTTAAGTGCAAGCTAATAATAGATTATTTTTTTTCTGACTTGTTACTCTGTAATATTGCTGGGGAATTTATCATCCTTTTCATTATGTAATACATGAGTTAGGGAATGAAGTTGCAGCATTTAAAATTACAAACTTGGGAAGTTCTAGTGACTAAAATAATGATATACGAACAAATAATTTTTAATATTTTTCAAAAATGTCCTTTTTGAGTCTAAATATCTTCAAATTGTTAGAACTTCATCAAATAAGTATAACAATTCCATTGAAACATTTGCATAAAAGAATGCAAATGAAAATAAAAGATGACGAGGGAAAGCACTGTAAGTATATACACGCTTTATAAAATAGTAGAAAAACAACACAAAAATAGTTATATGGAATCATAGAATCATTAAGGTTGGAAAAGAGCTCCAAGATCATTGAGTCCAACCATTAAGCCAGCATCACCATATTTACCACTGAATCATATCCCTCTGTGCCACATCCATACACTTTTAGAATGCTTCAATTGACAGCCATCTCTGCACTGTCAGAAGCCAAATTACCATTACAGCAAGTAGTGACAGTTTTCAACTTTAGCAAATGATCCACATTTATCTCTGTTTACTCAGAAAATGTTGGCTATCACACTAGCTTTTTGGTAAGTAGCATTTGGCATATATAAATAACTAAGCTGTATCTATTATGATGGAATTTCTAACACAAAAGTCTCCTGTTTAAGGGCAGTGTATAACCAAATATGCAGATAAAACATTAACAAAGCACAAGCATCTAGGTTTCTGGAATCATAAAACAATAGATGCATTAATATGAAATATTTAATTATATCCACATATGTTAGAGCTTATAATTTTTTAGAAGAGAAACTTATGTGACACACATAAATTAGCATTTTACAGTGGCATATGAGCAACTTGGCCACCAAAAAGGCAAAGGTGTTGTATGTGGGAGGCATCCAAGTAGCAGACAGTTGAAAAATCAAGAACTAGAGAAATGTAAGGAATACAAATACATGTATCTTGACTAATAAATTAGAAGGAGTACTGGGAGAAGCAAAACCAAGAAAAACAGTATCAAAATGTAATTTTAAGATCCTTCTTTTGAGAGAGGAAGAAATAATATTAAATGATCAATCATGAAGAGGAAATATGGAATCACCATGAAGTGTATTGCTACTTTTAAGAGTTTAGTGAAATTAGTTTAAATATTTAAGACTGGCCTTATTACCATCTAAACAGTGGTGCTACAGCAATCTCCAATATGCCATTTATTCATAAGGGTTGAACAACAGCAATAAATGTTCTTAGTAGTTACAACTTACTGAAAGTAGTAAATAATTACTCTTAAAATGAACTGCAAAAATAAGACAATCTAAGTAGATATCATTCCAAATTTTACAGTCATCTGTATATCTAGCAGATTTTCAATGAGTAATGGACATAAGTTGTTCTCTCAAGTTCCTTAAAACTCTGACACAGTGTACTAATGTGGTGGGTTTTATTTTGTTTGTTTGTTTTGGTTTTTTTTCCCTTCATTTTGTTTCTTTTTAAAGTACTGAAGTAAAGCATAGAAGTTGCCAAACTCTCCAGACATATCATTAGAAAGAAAACAAGCCTTGCATTGCAGCACAGTCAATGTAACCAGCTGGTCTGAGACAGCAGATCTATTTCTTTTGTTTGGAACTGACTTTAACGGCTTATTTACACCAGCTTCCAGATCACTTTGCTCCAAAGAGAACTTAAAATCTTTGTCCTTGTGTATCATCTTTATCATATGGCACTACTGACACTGTTACTACTATGGACTTTAGTAATACCAACACTCTCATGAGAGACCATGATAGTTGTTCCTTGTTTTGCTCATCTCACTGATAATGTCAATGAACCTTATACATGCATTATGTCTTAGCCTTGAAAATATGTAACAGAACATGATAATATACTTGCAATGAATTTCCTAACTTGGAATTTATAGGAACATTGTGTTATTTAGCTTGTCCACAAGGCAGGCATAACTTGAACACAGAGAATATCAACAGCACAAAGAAAAGCAGTGAAAAAGCTTATGAAATAGTCCAGCTACTGATCCATCTACACATCATTAAGTTTATGTACTGAGACCCTATGAAGAGAGTGAATCACCATTATCAGATGTTGAAAGAGAAAGAATTAGCATTTTTCATCATTCTTTTTTCCTGAAAATAATCACAGTATAAGTGAAAGGGTCTATAAAGTGTTTGCTGCATGGGTCAGACCCCTAGGAAGTCAAAGCTCTTTCCTTAAAATATAGCAGAGATACTAATTTTCAGTATGTTTCTAAATAGCAAGGCTTAAAAAAGAAACTAATTCATTAAGTAAAGACAACAATCAGCTTGCAACAGAGTTTTTAACTTTCTTCTGCACTCCTGTAACATTTCTTAGGAAATATTCCAATTTCCTGGGAGTAGGCTAAAGTATTGTTTCAAAAAATTATTTTAGTTTTACTGTCAGTAGAGTATTTCCAAATTCCACTAAACAAAACTTTACTAAAACATGTAATTTCTCATTCCAAGAGCAGTCATATTTCATATACCACACTGATTATTCTTTCAAGAGTCATACATCACTCAAAAGATTGTCTTAGTAACTGGTAGTGTGATTTAACTGATGAACAGAAATATTGAAGGGAAAATAATCAGGCAATGGGTTTTATTTCTCTAATAAAATTTTTATAAAAGAAAAACTATTTGCTTTTGACCAAGCAAAACCTTTTCTTTCAACAGAAATGGAAAAGTCCTTTTTGAAGTCCATTAACAGAAGGCAAAGAAATGAAGAACTACATAATATGTCTGCTAAAGGAAGAAAGTGCTTTTATCCAAAAGTTATTTCATTAGACCAAGGCATAGAAACCCCCAAATAAGTAAGCAAAAAGCCCTCAGTTGTATCTCGTAGTAGCTGGAGTATTTTTATGTGTGCATGTTGGGGGTAAGTCTCTGGATTCTAATTATATGCTTAATACACATTCAAATATGCCATGTAAAACTCAATCATTTGAACAGTATAAAATTAGAAACTCACAAGACATCCAGTATTTTATTTGTACCACATCTCACTTAACAAACATAAAATATAGCTGCAAATCCATTGCAAGAGAAATAATTGATACTAGCTGAGGAGCCTAACTATTGGAAAAATAGCCAAAAAAGAAAAAAATTTTAAAAAATTCCTCCTAGCATAAGGAATTTTAATCTGAACTAGTCTGGTGAAAAGGATTAAAATTTGTTGTGATTTCTGTCCACCTGTCAGTCTCTTGAACTCTCATAGATGCCTGATGGCATTGACTGCAGTAGTTTCACCTGCTGGGAGACACTCATTGGCTTCCTAACCCAACCTAACTTTGAATTATTCATTTTCATCCCTCCTGGTGCTACTCAGTCACCTGGTACTTACTCTGGGATGGACCATCTACTTTTACACTTTATGACCTTTTAAATGCATGAAAGTGTCAGCTAATTTCACCACTTCGAAATTTTTTTTTTAGCCTCATTTTCATTGCAGGTGAAACAAAAGTTTCAGATGATATAGAAGAATTGCCACAATTCACAAATACTTCTGATCATTACACAATATTCTTTTAGTGACTAAAATTACCTAAAACTCCAAAACAAACAAAAACCAAACCAGGTAGTCTTACATAATTTCAAGTTGCAATATTCAAACATTGAATACTTTTATTTTGTGGTAAGTCAGTCTTAAATGTAGACCTGGCCTTTCAATCAAAAGAGCTTTCATGGACTCCAAGCATTTATTCTATGTCAGTGTTCAACCTGTGAACAATATTATTTTCTACATGAGTTTACCTGTTTGTCTCTCCTTTACTTGGGAAACTCATTGTAGTAAAATGTTGAGCTGCTATTGCTGTCATGGTGCTGCATCACAGTTCAATACTCCCAGCTTTTACATACTGCAAATTACTAAATAGAGCAAACAAAGATGTGAAGTAGGTGGGTATGTTGAACTTATATATAGTTGGAACCAAAGCAATTCAGTGTTATAGGAGTGACAATTACGTATAAAATTATATGCACTTAGGCAATTTACTTAAATGGAAACTTTTAACACAGCAATTTGTGAACTAGAACATTATGGATGTCTTTTTGGTTTCAATTTTAGAAAATTATTTAAAAAAATGTATTGTGTCAGGAATGATCTTAAGAAGATAACGATTATAAAAATCTGTTTGACGTAATTACATTAAGACATGAGTGTATGAGAATAAAGCTGTGTATACAAAGAAAAAGATCTTCCTGTGTATAAAATATCTCAGAAATATTGAACAAATAAATGAAATTCAAGTATTTTCCCCATAATTTTAGTACCAGAGCTCAAAGAAGCCACTTCTGTTCCTATGAAACTAACTGTGAAGGCCAAAATGTAATTTACTTAGATAACACCATCCAATGAAAGGTAACCAAATCTTTGAAAGGTCACATACATAGTACTATAGCAATTTTTGTCAACAATGAGCATCCTTATCACTTTGCTACTTTACAGTTTTCCTTGCTAATTCTGTAAAAAAGAAGTAGAGATGTCAAAAAAAAAAAGAAAAAAACAAAAAACAAAACCTGACAGAACTATTTTGGAAAGCAGAAAAATTAATTTTGTAAGAACATTTTAATTTAAAAAAACCCCACAAACATTTCTTACAACTTGCTACTGGCTTTCATCATTGTTGTACACTTTGCAATCTAACAAAGTAATCAAATTTTTTTTAAAAAAAGTATTCTATGAGAGCCAAAAGCAATTAGGATGACAAGGCCTTTGCAAGTTTGTCTGTTTCTGAAGAGAATTGTAATATGATCTAGTAAGTATAGAAATCATTTAAATGCAGCTTTACACAAACATATGCATACCTAAGAATCCTTGTTTACAAAGGACAAATCACTTATTCTGTAAGTGAAATGAATGCTACATCAATACAAAATAAATGTATATTTGTTTTTCCTTTGAAAAACTCTTCAGAGTCCCAACCTGAACACAAAACAAAACAAAATTAAACAACTGAGTTTTGCAGGAATACCTTCTCTATTATAGGAGCTGAGTAAACACTACAAATGAATTGCCTTCAAATTGAGAGTTCGTTGTTTCACATCCTTTGTATCCACACTACAAAAAGCTGCAGATGTCAAGTGTGAAAAAATATCCCTTCAAATTTTCCTCCTTGAAAAATTGGGTCTGCAGAAAATGTGAAGGATTTGGAGACTGATGGAATTCATGGCTGGTCATGACTTGCACAGGTGTAGTCGTTGTTGGATGAAAAGCTGGCTGGGTGTCTGAGTCCAGAAAGTGATGCTGAATGGAGTTAAATCCAGGCGGTGTCCAATCACTAATAGGGTTCCCCAGGGCTCAGTACTGGGGCCAATTCTGTTTAATATCTTTATTGAAAATTTGGACAAGGGGATTAAGTGCACCTCAGTAAGTTTGCAGATGATACCAAGTGGGATGGGAGTGTTGATGGAAGGTAGGAAGGCTCTGCAGAGGGATCTGGACAGGCTGCATGGATGGGCTGAGGACAACTGCATAAGGTTCAATAAGGTCAGGTCCTGCACTTGTGTTGCAAAGTGCCACACATCTCTACAGCCTTCGGGAAGGGTGGCTTGAGAGCTGCTCAAGGTAATGAACTGACTGGACAATATAATGTTCTGTGTAATCACTGAATTTGGAAGCACAACAAAATGTATTTGCACGCAGACATACAGCTGGAATATCAACACCTGCTAAATGAAAGTCTGGAAGAAAAAAATTCTTGATTAATTTTTTTTGAGGATTCTGGGGATTTGTGCAGGATATATTGCCCTGAATTTGTGCTAGAGTATTTAACATTTCATCAATAAATCTGAGTCCCTCATATGTTTCTATTTCAGTGTTCATTGGGATTTAAGTGGCACTTTCTTTAGATATACTGCAGGGGAAACAAAACAAAAATCAAAGTAATCAAAATAAGAAAAGAAGAACCTACCCTCCCCAAAACAAAGCAAACCAAAACACACCTCACAACTGAGTTTCATGCTTTGTCTTTGGACAGATTACACAAAGGAATAAGGTTGCTCAAGTCATGATCAAGGGGAGGAAAGTGTTTAAAACTTGTATTCCCCAACAAACAACAGAAGGGATAAATAACTCCTCTCATATCAAAACAACGGCAATAAATTTGTGAAAAGCAAGGAAAAAAGGGTTTGAGTTTTCTAATAAAAAATTTAATGAGAATCTGAAACTTTCATCTAAGTTGTACAACCTGCTGTTTTAGCATGATTTTTCATCTACAACAAATTCCTAATTTATATTGCCATTTCAGGGTTGTGTTGTTTTGGTTTTTTCTCCCTTAGAGACCCAATAACCTGCCATATAGTGACAGTCTCATTTTTTAACTTCCATTTTGAGTACTTTCTCCCTAAATAGCAAGGAAAAATAGTCTTAAATATATAATTTAAATTTTTCACAGTTCCAGCAGACATTTAAAAAGGCATGATTCTTAGCTTCTAAATATTTGGGACTGTTAATGATTAATATTACTCCATGAGTACTTAGCACTGCACTTTATACTAACATACTTAATTTTGTTTCTATTCAAGTCTTTGAGATAATCTCATCCTTCTTTGATTACATTTCCTTCTGTATAAAACCTCCAGATCTCTTTTCACTAGCAGATTTTGTTAGTGCATCCCTTATTTTAATGTCTTTCTTTTTTTTTTTTTTTGTATGTAAGGAAAACTGATGGAAGCATTCAATTAAATTATTTCCATGTATTTTGAAAGCTGCATGAACATTCCTTTTCCTCTATGAACCTACAGAGTGGCATTCCTTCTGCAATAATTTCATCCCCAAAATCAATCTGATTAGTCTGGAGGAAATTAGATATTGACTAAAATGGAAAAACTGCTGCCTCCATGAAAAGACATCACTGGCCTTGATATGTGTATGACATATTATTTATTGTCTTTCTGTGCTCTGTCAGATAACTTTTTTCCTGATTTCAGAAACTGTTTAGCGGGAGGTAGTTTTACTAAAACCATTTTGTTAAAATATATTTTCATCCTAAAATACTGAATATTGAAAATATTATCCATTATTAAAATTTAATTTCTACTATATTTCCAGTAAATTTGTGAGCCCACTACATTTTTTTCCCTGTTTGCCTTGTAAACCAAATTGTGTCATGGAAAATGAGACTTTGCAGAAGCATTATTTCTTCAATTCAAGTTTTACAGGTACCATGTCTCTGTTTTATTGTTTCCTCTCCTCCATGGCTATATTGTTTATGACAGTTGTAATTATGTACGTATTTGAAAAAAACCCAAAAACTAGGGGGGAAAATGAGTTAACTTTGTACTGCAATGATTTGTATGAGACCTCCTTCCAATGGCCAACATACCACAAGGCATTAATTTCTCCATCTTTATTTCCATCTGTTTTTAGTGAAATATTTATTAGGAACAAATGTCTCTTTCAATACAAGCACACAGATTCATGAAAGGTCTTACTGTTGCCTCATGAATGCCAAAATTATGTTTTCAGTTCTAAATTATATAATACTAAGCAGAATTGCCTGACTTTTATTTTCTGAGTTAATTTTTTAGGTTTATAAAGATGCCACTAACAAATGAGTAGTTTTATTTTGTTAACAATAAATAATTTCTTCTGTTGCCAGAGAAAGAATGAAAGAATAATATTAAATAATTTTAAATTTCTCACTGTTCTGATATGTTAGCGCAGCAGTCAGGATGTCCACGCATGGTGTGTAGCTAAAGGGTTCATAAAATCTATGATATTTACATCTCCTTTTAAATGTTCAATTTCTTTCGGGAAAAAGAAAAAAAAAAAAAAAGAGTTCTTGGTAAATGCATTTTTTCCATAAAGAAAAAGTCCTAGTGCATTTCCAGTTAAATTAAAAAAAAATTAAAAATTAGAATATAAGGCTTGTGTGTTGAGCATTTTATGGTCACTGGAGAGAATAAAAGAGTTTTAAATCTTCTAATCATTGGTTAACTGTAGATGCTGTTTTCCTATCATTGGGCTATCAACCAACAAGCCACTAATACAGTGTAATTTATAATTCATGTGCTTCTGTCAGGCTAAATGGAAAAGGTTCATCCCATCATTTTGCTGGTTCGGCAGTACTGTTAAGCTACAGTGCTTTCTATCATCAGGAATTTCTACTTTCCCCTAGACAACTTCTCAGTGACAGAGTAACCTTAGTGCTATTTTTTCTCAATGTAGTTTTGAGTTCTAGTATTCAGCATGTTAGAGGGCAAGTTGAAAATTCTTATATATAACACAGGATTCTCTCTCTTTTCCTTTCATATGCTTGTGTATATAATAGTAAAAGAGAGAGGATATTCACAGCCATTATTTTAGTTAGTTGCCTAAATTAGAGGCTTAGTCTTCCTAAATTCTCTCTATACAGTCATTGTGGTTAATCTAGGTAAGGAGCATTACCAGAATAAAGCAAGAAAAGAGAGATCAAAGAAAACATATGGAAAAATTAGGTTATAAGGACATACACTGTAAACAAGCAAGGCTATTTAGCCTGGAGAAGAGGAGGCTTAGAGGTGACCTAATCACACTCTATAACTACCTGAAGGGAAGTTATAAGCAGGTAGGGGTTGGTCTCTTCTCCCAGGCAGTCAGCAATAGGACAAGAGGGCACGGGCTTAAGCTCTGCCAAGGGAAATTTAAGTTAGATATTAGAAAAAAAATCTTTACAGAGAGAGTAATCAGGCATTGGAATGGCCTGCCCAGAGAGGTGGTGGATTCACCATCCCTCGAGGTTTTTAAACAGAGATTGGACGTGGCACTTAGTGCCATGATCTAGTAAAGGACTGAATTTGGACCAAGGGTTGGACTTGATGATCTCCAAGGTCTTTTCCAACCCGATCGATTCTATGATTCTATGATTCTATCCAGTAACAGCCATGGATTGCACAGGACACCTGTGCTGGGCCCAGCAACTAAGGTACCAGGAAAGGCAAAATCAAGTTAAGCAACCACTCAGACAATCTACATGCAAGTATTCAGGACTCTGTTTAACTCTTTTAGGAGAGGTGAATGCTTCCTTTCTTCATTACTCACATAAGTCATGCAGAGAAAATAGGACATTCTGTGAATATATCAAACACATGGGGAAAAAAATTGTCATTAAACCTGATTAAAATTGTCAATGTTTTATAAAAGTATAGCAAACAGTATCAGCCCTCCTATTTCTGTGATCTACCTGAGTAGTGGGACTTAGTCTCTCAAGAAAAAAAAATAATCAAAAGCCAATGCTTTAGCCCGATGATTACAGATGATCATAATTCATAGAGAGGGACAGGATCTCCACAAGAATAGACATTTGTTTTTACACAGGAGCTTTTATGACACCACTGCATTTTTGGGTGAAAAACAGCTGAAAATAGTAAATGTCTCAGAAGTTCAGTAAGATTTGCATAATGAGTTTTTCACTGTTTTGTGGAAATCTTATTTTCTAAGGCTAAGAAAAATCTCCAAAGTTTTGCTAAAAAAACAAACACAGTGTTTGGCCTTTTTTCATTATTTATTTTATTTATTATTATTGTTTGTTTGGAAGCTACTTCACAGGGGATCAAATACCTCTGGTATATCTTTTATCTATACCACATAGTAAAAACAATGGAAAATTCTGTAATAAACTACAGTGCAGGCACTGATAATCACTGATGTTCTGTCAGACCAGTATGCTGAACACTATCCAAAAGATTCTATCAATGCATAATTAATTAATTGTTCTCTATATTGCTTAGCAGATTTTACCAACATTATCCAAAATTTCACTGAGTTATTCAGGAACTTATAATGATATTATTTGAGTAATCCCCAGTAAAAATAAAATCATTTCCATTTGCATTTTCCTTCTTTCCTTCCCTGTCCTTTGCACTTTTTGGGTTTTTTATTTGTTAGTTTTTGGGTTTGGGTTTTTTGTTGGGTTATTTTTGTTTGGGCTTTTTGTTGGTTTCTTTAGTTTGCTTTTGTTTGTTTCTTTTTATGTTTTTTTTGTTTATTTGTTTGGGTTTGTTTTTTTTTTTTTTCTGATGAAATCAGTCAGCTGCACCATGTCTGATTGCATCCTGTTGCAGTTTAAAGCCAGATGATGATGAAAACCCATACAACTGCTTGCTTATTTCCCCAGCCAAGCAGGATGAGGGAAGAGAAATGCAATAATTGCTATAAAATAGAATACAATAATAATAGTCAATAACAATAAAATCCTTTAATGGAAAGGACAATAACAAAGGGAAAGAAATAAAACCAAAGAAAGATAAGTGATGCATGTGAAAAAAAAAATTGCTCATCACCAACCAACCAATGTCCAGCCAGGCCCTGAGCAGCAGCCCCCAGTCAACATTTCCCAGATTTATATGCCATACAGTATATCCCTTTGGTCGCTTGGGGTCAGCTGTCCTGGCTGTGTTCCCTCCGAGCTTTTTGTGCACCCCTGTCTGGTGGGGTGGGGTGAGAGGCATAAAGGCCATAACACTGTGCAAGCACTGCTTAACAATGGCTAAAACAACCCTGAGTTACCAACACTGTTTCAACACAAATCCAAAACACAACTCCATACTAGGTGCTAAGAAGAAAATTAGCTCTGCTCCAGCCAAACCCAGAACACATCTTGAAAACTTAGCATTGTGACCACAAACCCATGAATATACTAATAAGAATTTAAAGGCTTGCAGTTTGGAGAAAACTTTTACTTATCACAGGGCAAAACTGCAGTACTGAATACTGTTGTAGATAGATAAAACAATTTCTTATTAATGTATGGCAATAAAACTTTGAAAAACAATGGAAAACATACAGCAAACTTGTGAGGTAACATCAATTTAATTCTATTAGTGTTTAATTTTATTTATTTTTAAACAAACAGTGATATAATTCAGGAAGAAATAGGACGTGATACTGAAAGAAGTGTGTAGTATTGATAAACCAGTGTTCTGCTTTTCACCATTGCTTGGCAGATAAAATGGAACCCACAACTGCAAACTGAAAGATGACACATGCCAATATCACTGATATGAAATACTATGAAGTCTTGTTCCTGAAAGAAAGAATTTGGCAGGAAGAAAACCTCATTCTCTGCAAAATCTCTCTTCGTTCAACCTTCCAGTTCTGAGAATGCCTTAGTAGCTTTCAAGAGATTCATTATTTGCACCATAACCTCTGACTTTGAAGTGAAAATTCAAATTCAGTGTATCACATTTCTTGTATATATATACAATCAGACAAAAAAAAAAATATTTACAGAGCTAAGCTCATAAATGATGCTTGTCAATTAGAAGTATGTAACAAAGATCCAACCAACCTAGTAGTCACTGGATAACAATAATCTCAATTAAGGCTGGAGGAAGCTATTCTTCAGCTTAAAACTCAGGCTGAGAACCACTGAGCTGGATGCCCATACTGATGTATTCTGACTCTAAAACTGCTCTTAGATGCTTTTTTTCATGCACTTTGGGAAGAGATATGTTTCAAATGTCCATGGCATTTTTCATACAGTATTTACTTGAGGTTTAGTGTCAATTTCTGTCTTACAATATAAGTGAGCTTATGAAAGATCAGCAAATCTTAAGCTTTCCCATGAAGCACTTTGGGTTTTTTGCATCATTAGCAGATGTAAATTTTCTATATCCAGAGAAAATTTGCTCTGATGAGAAAGATTGTTTTGTCACTAAAAGATCAATAGTATACTTGGCTTTTAGATGAGTTCTTCATTCCATTTCAAAGTGACTGCATTTATACATAATGCAGAATGATGACCTTTTGCTAAGCAAATGTGAGGCTGTTATATTTTTCTCCAGAGTTTCTAAACAAATATTTGTGATATTGGTTCTTCAAATTTGCTTATTTATGTGATCTGATCTGGGTAACCTGCATTTCTTTTTGAGAATTGCTTGCCAGGAAATGTAGATGTTTCTCTGATAGATACAGTTCTTTTAGACACATTTCACATAATAGGAGTTCTATTACTTAGGTTGTCTTACTTTTTTTTCATTTCTGTCTCAGATAAAACAGGTATCAAGTGGGTTTTGTCTGTTTAACTTTTACCATTTATTCCTAGGATAAACAGCTATGATGAAAATGTTGAGAATTTCAGACATAAAACTAGAGTATATTTTTTCACACATTTTTTTACAACAGAAAGCACTGCTTTAAACTATTTAAGATATTTTAAATTACCTTCTTTCTCTTGAAAACATAATTTTGAAAAAAAAAAAAACGGGCCTAAAATCTTTTTTCAATTTGTAGTAAATCTGATTTTCTTTCCCTTCTTATGAACATCAAGTGGTTATATTCAGGATTTAATTTTTTTCCCAAAAAATTTAAATCATGATTTGCTCTGAGAATTTTAGCCTAATGTATTTTATTCTGTCAGTTTCGTGATTCTTGGTGATGCGTCTTTGCAGAGCTAGGAGTTGGACTCGATGATCCTCATGGCCCCCTTCCAACTCAGCATATTCTGTGGAAATACAGCGACAATAGTCTTTTACTGACTTGATTCATAGAGAGTTAGCAGCTCAAATCACAATATAAAATCATAGAGTAATTCAGCTTGGTCCCTATGTGACACCTCTTCATTTGTTTATGTTTCTTAGTTCTCTGAAAGTGCAGCCTAGAAGTCTGTATTTCTTTGAAGTTTTTCTTGATTTTCATCTTTTAGAAGGACTTCATTTTTTTTTGTTTGTTTGTTTCTCAAACACAATAAAGTCTCTTACCTTAAAAGTGACTGCACCAATGTTATTTAGTTAAATAGGGACACCAGAAGTTGTTGTACAGCATGAGATCTGAAGGTACATCCAGTTCTATATACCATTACTGACATATTACCTAAACCATCAAAAAAATCCAAGGAAAACAGACTCCTTTTGGACTTAAGACTCAGTCTGATCTTAAGTCTAAAAACACATTGTTTAATATTATAAAAGTGTTCTCTTAGTATTAAGTCAAACTAAGAATCTAGGAATCCATAGCCCTGTTTTGACAGTGACTAAAAGATGACTTTTAGAGAAAAAAGGATAAGGAAGAGCAGTACAGGGTGGCCTTTCCCTGGTATGCTGTGTTAGCCTCTGCCAGTCAGCAGATTAATAGCTTTCAAAGCTAGAAATATCTAGCTCTTTTCTTCAACAGCCATCAATGTTTGAAGATTCTGCCATATTCTTTCTGAAATCTTGTGTACATATCATATCTATGCTCTCTCCATATAATGCAGTAGAGTATATGTACACACACAAATATTCATCTACAAAACTTTAATGGAGCACTAAATAAGAATTTATATTTTACATATTTTATTATCTAATTTTCTTCATTTTCAAAGAAAAACAATCCTGCCAATAAGTTGCAGAAACTCTCTGCCTGCAGAAGCAAAGATACAGTGGAGATTTTAAGGGGAAGACAAGGAGTAAACTTCCCTTCTGTCATTCCTGAAGGTATAAAATTTAAAAGATCTGAGAGAAAAGATAGAAAAAGGAAGGTGCGGAAAGAGTTTACAGAGTTTTCTCTGTATGAGAACACAGTACTTTTTTTTTTTTTTAATCTTGATGTTTTAAGTTACTCCCTTTTATTGATTTTAATCTTTTAATTTAGGCTACCACTGGTTTCTGCATAATGAAAAATGCCAAACTCTTTATTGAACTTCCCCATACCATTCATCCGCATTAATCTCTCCTCTATACCAAACCCTTCTCCACAGACACCCCCTTGTTGCGGGGGATAAGCTTGTGTGCGCTTATGAGGTTGCGAGCT
>VXBX01007131.1:0-16848 GCA_013400415.1 Scytalopus superciliaris
TATTTATTTATTTATTTGACACCCTACTTGCTATTCTAAAACAAATACTTTATGAAGACAATTTTGGTTTGTAGACAGAAGTCTTCCAGAGTAAGAGAAAGACAGCACAGAGACTGAGACCCCCCCTTCAAACATCACTGTCCTTATCCAGGATTTGCAGAGGTGAGTGTAATAATACTTTACAAACAAGTTCTTATGACGAGCTTTTTGAATTCACACAGGGCTGTTCATCTAGGAACTCCAAAACACTGTCACCATGACTTGTGCCATTTTACAAGGCAGAAACTAATGGAAAGAATTATTCAAGACCTGTGCTTATGTTGTACAGTGAGTCAGTAACAGAATTTGGACAAAGTCCCATGTGCCAATTTAGGGCTGTTCCACAAGGTCACAGATAATCCGTGAAGGGAGCAAAAAGAAATTCCCATGTTTCTGCACTGACTAAACTTTTTGTCATTCAATAGCTACAAAGCCCACTTAGAGGAAAGCTGGCAGAAATACAAGCATTGAAGTGGTCACTACCTAGTGCAGTCAGATAAGTAATATTCCAGTTCAGTAAATTAGCACATTCATGAGTTATATACTTTGTCAGCACTTTTTCTTAGCGTGTGTAGACCAGATTTCCACTACATCATTCAGAGGTTAGCAGGGAACAAAATTAAACCCTCAGTGTTTTCACCACTGTACAACCTGCAAAGTCATTTTTCAGTGCACTTAACAGGTTATTTTGGAAAAGTCTAATAAATGGTGAGTGTTGCTTTTGACTTTCCCTTAGCAGAGCTCATTGTTCATCTAATTTTTGCAACAGATTTCCTACCTCGTTTAAAACTTCAGCTAGAAGTGCTTTCCTGTTACATATTGCAAACAGACATATACAGTGACTCAGAAGCTTGGATCGGGTTGTGTAGTCAATATAGGTTTTGGCAAAAGACTGGGGAGCCTTTTTCTGGCTGAAAGCTAAGAATGATAAAAATAGATCCTGATTTTACAGTCACTGTGACAAACTGACTTCCAAAAGCTTCACAACAGCACAAAGGGAACAAACTGGCAAAAGGGAAGTGAGCTGGGAGGATATATATTTTTCCCCAACAAGACTCAAATTCACCATCTTTTGAGGTTTACAATGATCTTCTATCATCACATATGGCATGTGCTGCACAATGGCAACCCAGAAGTCAGCTTAGCTTGCAAGCAGCCATTCTCTTCCAAAGCTTTTCTGTGAGCTCAACACATTTAATTCACAATCACTTACAGAGCTTATACAACCCTATAAAATAACCTAGTCTCCTGAATCATCTCTTACCTACAAGATATAATTTTATTCTATTTCATATGATTTCATTATCTTATTTTTGTCACTTGATCTCATTTTTCTTGGGGTTCTAAAGGATTTAACAACGAATGATAAGAATGAGATTATCAGCACAAAAATAGACAATAATTAAATGTCAGTCATGTCTGTGACAGAACAAATGCAATTCTGTATCTCACTACTTTTGGTGCTGGCGAGTGCAATACTCATTAAATATTTTTACCGTTAATGCTGATAGTTTTGCAGTTATTTCAAACAGATGAAATACATTTCCCTTACCTACCCTTCATTCTTCCTCTTCTGCAAATAAGTTTTTTCCAGTGAAAGATTAGCATAGCTGGTACCAGGAATTTCAAATGGGATTGTTTATGCATCAAAGAGTAAGTGTTAATAACAAAAATGCACTCACAGTATGATTGCTTTGTGATGATTAGAATATAAATTGTTAGTTCTATATATACAGATGCTCACACAAACACACACACACACACACACACACACACACACACACACACTGAATTATGTGCCTCGCGATGGTATGTCTTTTGCATTCCTCTAACATCTGATAGTCAGATGCCACGTCACACACATATTTGTCAATTGCTTTTATTACTAAAAAGTTTGTCTATGGTGTTGCATGGAGCTGACAACCCAGCGCGCTCAGAATCCACCTGAAAACGTGTTACCCAGAGAAATGTCTTGCACTCATAGGGATGAGGGGGAAGGAGGCACCCTCTGCCCCAGGAACAAGCAAGTGAAAGCATTAACTTCACACAGAAAGCTAGTTTTCTCATTGTTGATGATGAGAGGTACATGCTAAGCAATAAATTAAGTGAGCACAGCCAGTGGTGGACAGAAATTCCTTTCTGCAGGCTCCGCTCCACCACGTATGAGTTATGGGGTCATCTCTAACTTGCGAAAATAACTCACATATCACACTCTCCCCATCACTATGTTTCTTGCTACTTCTGCCTGTGGAGCTGGTGCAAAAACGGAGCTGGACAAGGATCGAGGAGACTGAGAGTAACCATTTAGCAAACAGTCCTACGGCAACTCTATCAGGCTCATGGAAACGCCAGCCGGAGAAAGGCCAGCCTCTGTCTCTCCAACTGCGCTTTGTTATTCCTGACCTTCATCTAAGGGGAAGATGCTTCTGAACACAACAGCGCATGGTTTTACAGGAGTGGAGAGGTGCTGGAACTGCACCTGTGCTGTGGCCCTTGTCCAAACCCCCACTGACCTTTGGAGGAAAAGAAATTTTCCCAGGAATACAGTGAGCAAAACAACCAGATAAACAAGCAGCTGACCGTGAAAGCTATGGGAATAAATAACACAGTGCTAAGCACAGGCTAGGCTAAGTATGTGAACCTTCAGTCAAAGTTCTGACCTCAGCCTTTGCAGACATACCCAGGCTCACTTTAATTGCCTGGTTTGCAGGCTGGAGGGAGAGCAGCTGCTGCAGCACAGAGCCCAAGGCAGGTTGCAAACTCCCCCTGACTGGGCAGCACGGAGCTCTCTGCTCCTGTGCATGGTCAGCCCCATGGGCAAAATAAATCTACCTGTCGGATCTGCTGGAGGGACAGAGCTGATAACTGGGTGGCAAAAATGGGACTGAAAAAAACCCTGCCCCTCTGGTTTAGGTAATGTGGGCAACTGCCCCGTGTATGCCTGTGGTGGGGTGGGCTGGCTTTGATCAGTTACACTGCTACTCAGCAGCTGAAGCAGCCAGTGTATAATGTCCTTCTCACTCCTTTAATAGGAAAGGGCTGCCTTTATCCACGAGGCAGGATTGTGCTTATTATCATGTTAATTAATACATTTCTAATGAGAAGCCCTTTCTCCAGTTTATACAGAGCCAAAGTGAAAATTGAAATGATTTTGCTAATTTAAAAAGAAATTATTTAAAAATAAGCATGGAAAGCACTTTGAAGAGCCAAACAAAAGGAAAAATATTGGTGTTAATGAAATGTTGGTTAATTATCCTTTGGTTCACTCTTTTATACTCTTTCCCCATTCCTAATTGTCTCATCTAATTAGATTATAACTATTTATTCTACTCTGTATTACATATGGGGTCTTCATAATACAATGCAAACAAACACAACTAATAATAATTAATGAAGAACTTTCTTTTTCTGTGTGAGTCTTTCCAAGTCAGAGAGTGTAGCATCCAAGTGTAACTGGTTTCTGGGCTTGGCATTACCCATGACAGAGGGACAGAACTTGAAATTTTGGGGACTTGGGTATTTCTGCTCCTGCTGTTCCTGCTCAGTTTCCCAATGCCCTGGATCACTGTTCTCAGAGCTCAGATCATCACCTTAAGGCAATTATACTCTGTAGGTTAACAGTCATTGGTATTTGCTGAAGCGAAAGTGTGTCATTAGGCAGCAACAGCTTTTATCTTTAGGAGGACTATTCCTCTGCTTTCTCAGGATGTCCAAGACAAGGTTGGTCTATCTGGTATCCAACACAACAGTGAAGCCACTGCATTTCTGGTGCTGAAGTGCAATGCATGGGGTTCTCTGCACAGTTACAGCTTCTTCTAGGAAGGTCAACAGTCTCTCCCCATTCCTCAGAATACTTCTTTTGGGCATCTCAGTGCTTCATAACAGCCTTGTAAGTAACTGCATAAATTAATCTATTTTGTTGTAGTGTGACAGAGATGCTTCAGGACAGGCTGAGGGCTCACTGAGATTGTGGCTCCACGCACCCAGAGTCAGAAGAGCTAACAGAAGACAGATAACATTTCCTTTCTGCCACCTGTTAATTCTTTTTAACAGATGGAGAACTGAAGAATGGAGAGATTAAAAGCCCTGATACAGGAAACCATATTTTTTCAAGACAGTGCTTAAACACATGCTTCTGCAAGCAGAGGCTTCTGTCCCAGTGAAATTGAGCACGTGCTTAAACAGTTTTTTAACTCACCATCTAAGTGACTCTTTCAGGGTCAAAAGCAGTGGAACAAGCTAGCTGTGAAACCTCCAGTTCACATTGCAGCCTTGGTCGCACCTTCACAGAGTCTGTTCCCAAAACTGTAGCTCTGAAGAACTCTGACAAGCCCTTTGGTTCTCCAGCTGGAGGCTGCACTTCTATCTATTTAGATAGAAAGGTTACTTCAGGTTTGGGTACAAGTTGCAGATGTGAAATCAGGTAAAGGTGAAAAAAATATAAAGAACAATGAAAGGCACTAAATGGCAAGTCTCCTCCAGTTTAACCTGCTGTAAATAAGAAAACAATGGGATTTACTTGTATTTATAGTGTGAGTCAGAAGAGATTTAGACCCATCAGCAGTTACAATACTGTGCAAACCTTTGTGGTACCTCTACTCATTTTAGCTTTCCATATCTTTACTAGTTTGCAATGAAAATGATAAAACTTGAATACTAACTCTCTATGACTTCTCAATGTATCACTGACTTAGGAGGCGAAATATTGCTTGTGAAGCTGAGAAAGGCAAACTTGCAAGAGCAACAGTGAACTGAATGTAGGGAGATGTCTCCCTCAAACTACTTCTTTGGCCTTGGGCAACACCCTTAATTGCCGTGTGGCTCAGTATTCCTGAGTATTGCCTGCCCCATTTATGTATTCAGGGAAATCCTCTCTTCTTGCCAGGCTTTGCCTGTCTTGCCCTCTTCAAGTAACTTTACATTTAGAAACACAAAGGTGATGCTGTTTTTAACTACCACAGTCCCCTTCTTCTCTATCTCAAATTAACCCCTTGCAGAACGGCCCCTACTCCAGCTCCCCCAGAGAGCTGTAACCTCTCTAACAGCTGCATGTCAAATTGGCCAGTAAATTTTGGGCACTTTTCAGAAAAGCCTGCCATACAGTCTCTTGCAGTATGATAAACAACTAATGCACATATAGCAGGTACTATAGAAATAATCCACAAAGCCTTCCCATACAGCTACAAAGAGATTTTCAACTGAGATAGGGAATGCCATAGCTTGTACCTGGGCCCTTCCAGATGTGCTACCTTGCTCTCTGTTACTCACACATGCAGAGGTGAGACCTCCACACCTCGTCTGTGTTTTATTTCTCTTTCTCTGGTCCATAATATGACTGGAGAAAAGGGTGTTGGCCACAGTGCCCCACAAAAAAGGGATGTCATCTTTGCAGGGCACTTTCACTACCCCTGCTGTAAGTTTAGCAGGCTTTCATCTTTATTTCCATAAGTATCTATGTATTATGGTATGTACACTCAAAAAATTAAAAGCACTGAAGAATTATTTAAATAAACCTTCATCTAAGTATTGGGAAAATAAGCCAGATTATATGAAATGTAAAGTGCCAAACAGCATAGTAAGGGGAATACACTTCAGTTACCAAATGGATGCTCTTTAGATCTGTATTTCATTAAAATCTGTATCTGTTTTCACAGAGGGTGTTTTGCTATCACATGCAAATTCCTCATTTTTCAAGGAAAGCTTTTTATAACCTGACTATTTGGCCTTTGTTAGTCATGCTACAAAGACTTAGAAGCTTTGAAGATTGTCTTAACTAAATAGAGCCACAAGAACAACAATGCACTTTCTTCCAGTCACTGATCAGGTTTCTAAAGAGTAACTAATAATGTGAATTTTAAAGAGCAAAAGGCACCAAGAAAATATTTAATAGTAGAACTAACAGTGCAGCATACCTTATGCAGAAACCTGTCTGATTTACTTTCCTTTTATCAATATTGCCAAGAAAGTAAATTTGTCACTGCACAGTTCAGAATCTCTCAAAGATCTACTTTAATGTTTCACGCTACGTTTGCAAAACAAGAGTAATAAAAATAATGACACCATTATTACTCTTCCCTCTTTGTTTTCAGTTCATCACTTGCATATTTGAATAATGAATTATATTCACATTATCTCTACACTTTTGCTCTTGACTTCCTCTGCTGGCTGAAAGTAAAGCTATTATCCAGTTGTCAGCTCTGAAGAGCCATTCAACACAGCAGCCAATGGTCCTGACATGTAGATATACTACTATGCAAAATTATCTAGAGTACAATTTCAAGCTATATACGAGAAAATTACCAGCCAGTGTAAAAATGAATCTTCAGCTAAGGTGAAATATTAAAAATTTCATCAGGCCCACTTTAGAACATAAATAAGTAGACAACAGAATTAGTTGTGAATTAGGCACAAAAGGCTAATTAGCACTATTGTATCATCTTGATTGACTTAAAGTCTATTAAATCACTGTTTTATTGTCTGAATCTCTGAACCTTACAGGAAAAATAGAACCTTCTTCTATTAGGAGGCCCCGGTTCATTCTCAGATCTGCGGCTTTTGACTGAATTTCATTAAGACTCATTCCACTAACCAATACTTTGCACATGTAATTTCCTGATAAAGGAATGATTGTTTGTATCAGTTGATTTATAAAGCTTTTTTTATTAAGTGCCATGTTAAGTTCTAAACAGATCACATAAAGCAAAACCCACACAATTTTCCTTTAGTGTTGCATCCCTTCATGTAATTATAAATATAACTAGAGCTTCAGATGAAGTCTGATTTTCATGATGCAACGGAGGGGCAAATGCAGCTTAGCAGCAAACGTTGTCAAGGGCAAAGACTTTCTTCTCTTCATGCTCAAGTGTTTTTGTCAGGAAAGAATAACTGGAGGTTGGGAAGGTGAGGAGGTGCTCTCTGCCAGACAGAAAGCAATGTCCCCAGGATGACATTAAACAGAGAGGTACAAGAACAGATGGGAAATCAGAGCAAGCTACTGTGCTTGCTCTGAAGAATTGCCTAAGAGAAGAGCAGCCCCTGCCTCTCTGGTCAACTTTTATTCTTCTAAATCAGCTGTTTCAATACCTTTTCTACCCATTAGACCTGCTCTTTTTTGCAACACTATATTGGGAATGATCTTCAGACTTTTGAAAAGGAAGAGACAAAAGCCCAACTAGTGTTTAGTACAATACAAGATGATAATAACTGGTTCTCTAAAAAGAGTGAAAAATATATCTCATGGATCCCCTTTGGGGATGTCTTGAAGCACATCAACTGATATTGAAATTTAGAGAGGGCTGCACTGATTTGAAATGTGTTTTCATGGATTACAACTCCTGAAAATTTACATCTAGATTAATTTTAGCTCTTTACTAACACTGTTTCATCTCACAGTATCACTTAGTGTAACTTAACACTGTAATTGCCTCACCCTAAACAAGGATGTGTAAGCAATCAGAAGACATGATTTATCCAAGAACATGGAAGGAGGATAATTACTTGTCTGAAAAACTCAAACATATCCTCTTTCTCCTCCTAGAAATCCTGTTTTTATGGCATTCAAGGACAGAAGCCATTCTTGCATATCTGGCAGCTTGACAATAGTAACAGTACCTCTTTTTGATCTGTGGTCACTGGCAAGTCCTGGACAGAGGAAAATCTGCTACATATCAACTGCAAGGTGCAGGCAAAATGAGTTGGATGAGTTCATGAATGTGCCAAAAAATGTCGACACATGCACAATAAACCCGATATGCCTGGCTTACTGCACACTGGGAATCCATCCTCATAATGCGTGCATGCATATTTCTGCCTGGGAAATCATGGAGAGCAGCATGGCAACCCTACATAGAAAGTCCTCTTTGAAAGCCATGCTCTCGAGCCAATGTTTAATTCATTAAGTTAGCCTTCCTTAATCAGTGACCAGTAGAACTATTTAGCTCATGATGCATAAGAAAGCCCAAGACATTCCTTCCTACAAAAACAAATGTATTAATTCACATATGTTACAAAGAAGGAAACAAGATGGAGGGAAATTAAAGTAACACATTCAAAGTTTAGCTCAATTGTTATTGTTTGTAAATAAAAATCACTGCCACAGTACAGTTTTGGGATGTGGACTTTTTTGTAGCAATAATACTGGACCAAGCAAACTACAGAAGCTGAAGGAAAATCAGGTTATCCTGATTCCTACTCTGTCATTCTGCTATGAACGATAGCACAGTCCACCTTTAGGAACTGTAGTCTGTTGTTAGGTAAAGCTTGTCGCCCCCTCCCTTGGTGATCAGTTCAGTGTGCTTTCCCAGCCCCTTATCATGTACTAAAGGCTTTGCTGTGCAGAGGGTCTGCCCCATGCTACATGGTTGCACAGTCATGGCTTGCTTGTCCTTCCAGCAACATCTTTGTCCCCTTAAAGAGTCTGAGTGTGCTGATATTTGGCACACAGATGGGTAAGAAATGTTAGAACAAGCCCTTTTGCTAACTTGGAGACAATAACCAAAATTAGTAGGGATTCCCCCTACCTAACTTCTGCACTGAATGATCAGAAGATAACACCTAGACAGCCCATACAGGGTGAGACCTTTCCCCTCTTAAACAAAAAGCACCCTCAAAACATCTTTTTCCAGACTGAAGAGACAGTGGGACAGCTAACTCAGCTGTCTTAACTTACAGCACAGACTTCTTGAGTTAGATGAAAAAATCTCATATCTAGAACCTACTAGTTGCTACTTACATTTAGATATATGCTTAGATGCCCTTGGCACTGGGATAGAGGAGGTCTAGTATTGATTCCCTGCCTTCAAGGTTGTAAAAAAAGAGAGCTAAGAGCAGTCAGATGATGTTGTACTACAAGAAGATGTAAGGGAGTCCTGCTACCTGATATTTGGGGCATGTCTGGGAGTTGTAAGGCTTATTTCCAAGGCTGCTCATCACTGTCTTTCTGCAAATGTCACTTGGTTCGTTCACCTTGGTTCCCAGCCTGCAAAGTGAAAGCACCAGCTGTTAACTACTTCACATGGATGTTACCAGAACAAATATAGGGCAATTTGAGAAGTCATGAAGATATAATAATAAGAATCAGATAAATGCCACTGATGTGGGAAAGAAAGAGGATCAAAGAAAGGACAGAAGTATGCAGTCACATCTGAAATTAACATATGGACATTTTAAGTTTCAAAGGAAGCCCTTTGGGTCATTGAGTATACCATTCTACACTGTAAACATTTTTCCTTATATAAATATTAAAATGTATTCCCACCGTAATATAATGTTTCTTATATTGAGGAGTGTTACTTTGTTCTCCTCATGGCTAAGAGATTTTCTGCAATATTTAATTAAATAAAACATAAGATTTCATGATTAAAAAAGAAACAAGGCGCAATTAATAACAAAGCTCAGACATTCAGTGGCAAAGCAGGGACTTATTTTCATTTAGGCAGACGTGACACAAATTACTGAGCTTGTTTGACAGAAATAGATGCAGTATGCCAGTAAATTTTAAATAGAGAAATAATTTTGATCACAACTGTCCTTGGAAGTCCAGAAGCATTGAACACTAGCTTAGCTATCAAGGAAAAAATCATGAGAAAATGACCCTTTTGTCCCAACATTTTCCCTTTCTAGCTGATTTCACCACTGATGTGATCAGATACATCCAAGCCAATTATCCTTCATCCAACCCCCAGTTTTATCCAGAACACATGCAGCTGGAAGATACATTTTAATGGAAAAATCAGAACACACTTAACACTGGTCTGGTAGCTCAAACCATTCAAAAGAATCTCTTCACCCAAATCAACAGCATGAACTCATTAGTCAGGATTTTTCTCCAGATATTGGCAGGCAGCAAGTGCTTTATTAAACTTCTGTAGCAACAAGTGAATATACCTCTGAAGATATAAGATATATTGTTTCTAATTCAGTGTTACAAGACAAATCCTTTATATTGAGGAATCAAATATTTTCATAGTATGTTTCTTGTTTGACTGTTTTTTGAGTCAGTAAATCGAACCTCAAAGCAAACAAACAAAATCTTTAGATTTTCCAGAAAGTGGAAACAGTGATACTCAAACTACCTGGGATACAGTTGGTAATTATTGCCACCTGCATTTTCCTAAATTATCCTCTTTCTTGCCTTTTGTGGCAAAGTAAAACCAAGAGGGCATGGAAAGTGGTAAATGATGGCATTTGAAAAAAAACATGCTGCACCAGCACAAAACCCAGGTACGTTTTCATTACTGCTATTTCTTTCATCAGCACAGTATGTGATGTTTTCAAGGAAAGTCCAAGGCCCTGATGAGTTAGATTCTATATGGACTAAGAGACTGCCCAAGGAAGCTTCTGGCAGAGCTAAGAACTAACTTCTATTCCCACCACCCTCTCCAGTAACTATCTTTTCTCTATCGTGCATACTTTACACTCAGAACAGACCTCAGGTTTCATTTAAAAGGATAATTGTGTGCCAACCATAGTTTCTCATTCATGCTCATCTTTCATCTAGAATCTGTCCTTCTCTGAGTTTTGTTTTCTCGCTTATTTCTGTACCCCAACCTAGTACCTAATTAGTCCTGGGGACAGTTTCAAGGCTGCTTGTCCTTAAAGACAATTTGCACGAGAACTGAGGCTGGCCAGAAACACTCTCTCCCTGTAGGGTGTGTACCCATGGAGTCTCTTCCACCTGCTCTGGCTATAAATTGGTTTCTCAGAGCTTTCTTTTCTCTCCAGAGACTCCTTTTTAATGTCTAATTTCTCACAGACTTTTTAAGCGCTCAATTCTGCCAAAAAGAAAAGTTATACAGTCTTGTCCTGGCCCCTGAAAGTGGACCTTGCATTTATTTATACAGCCATTGTGCTGCTCTCCTGCTGGTTTCTCCAGTAACTAGACATATAAAAATGTAGATGGGTATCAGTAAGCTGGAACGGTGCATCACCAGCAATCACATGCACCGTTGGCTAAATTATACCACATATTCCCAGATTATTAAATACTTGCTCCATATCCACCACATGGTCTACTTATGTAACATCCCATTTACCAAAAAATACCCAGCACTTTGAAGTAAGGATTTTTATAGTTAAGGACTTCATAAATCTTACACTGCCTATAAAACAACACACGTGCACACACCACACATTTTACCAAGTGTAAATTCTGGTTCCTTCTTTCCAGACCTGGAAGGTTTTACCTCTTGGCAGTTGTTAACAATCCTGTACAGAAACATCTTCTTCATCTTCCTATCTAAAAGAGCTATGTGCCTTCACAGATACAATTGTACCTGCTCACAATTGCACCAAGGCTGGGGACAAAAATTCCCATTTGTGTGCAAGAAAAGTATGACCCATCCCTGGCATGAGTAAAAGCAGCTTCAAGTACTGAACCCTCAAAATGTAAAAAATTGGTAAATAACTTTGCTTTACTCTGATTCAGGTTCTTCCAGTATAGCTGGCATTTGGAGTTTCAGGAATATTTAATTATATAGAAAGCCTTAAGGGGCAATAACAAGCTGGTTTCTGAACTAATGGGAGAGAAAAGAATATGAGATTAAAATCTAAAAATTAAATAGAGGGTCATTCTTTTTAATGACTAATAACTCTCAAAGAATTTAAGTTTCAATTAAATTCTGACTCCAAAGGTATTTATGTAGTCATGAAACTATTTTTAAATATTTCACATTCAGAGTGCTCCAGTTTCCTCAGTGGTTCTGGATAATATCAGACACCATTGTGATATCCAAGCAACCTTGCAGAAGCTCTGGTTTTGCTTTTAACTTCTTGTTCAAAGAAGTAATTTTTTTTTCTATTAATGACTGAAATTTTTCATGATTTCTTAGAAAAGTCTGCTGTCTGTAGGACAAATAGTGCAAAATTTTGGCCAAACTGGTTGCTTACACTTATAAGTACTGAATAAAAAGTGGAAGTTTGGTGACAAGAGCATTCAGGTGGGAAAGTATCATAAGACAGGCAGCTAGCAGGGCATCAGGAAATTATTGTCTGTCCTGGAACAAGAGAAAAAAAGGGGATCTTCTCCCTTGCATATCAAAATGGTTCTTTTTATATGATTGCAGAAAAAGGAAATAAAAATAATCCCTTTTCATAACAGGACACACAGCACAGGAATGCATAAATATAATAATAATACAAGACCAAGGAAATATAAATGGTCTCATTTGGCAACATGCAACCACATGACTCTCAGACATCAAACCCTTTCTCACACATTAAGAGCAGAACTTTATCAGGTAACATCTTGCATTAATTTATATAAGCAGCTCAGGGATTCCCAGGTTGTAAAGCATTGTGATTGTCTATTAAAAAAAAAGCCCAAACACTTTCAATTAGAACCCAGCTGATGCTGGCAGCAGGGGTCATGTCTCAATCCCCCCGTGCCAGAAGCACTGGGGTCCCCCATGCAAGCAGAGGTCTCTTCTCACAGGTCTGAGAGGAGAACTGGCCTTCTCAGAGAACACTGTGAGTCCTTCATAAACCTTTGTTTTATGAGATGCATTATTGTGTCTCCAGAGTCTCCAGCCTCAAATGGGTTTCCATTGCATGAGAGACACACCTATACTATATCTATACTAGCCCAGAAGCTCCTGCAGCTTAGACATGTCAGCAAGGAATTTCCTCTCCTCTCTCCCAGCTCAAGGCATGAATTTCTGTTATCACAACTGCCCTAAAGGGACCCTACTTCCCACTGTACTGATGCAGCTCAGCCCAGAGTACCTTGGGTTGCTTCTGTTTCTGTTGGGACACCAAGTGACTAAGTTACCTCATATTATATTTTCCTCTTAAAGACTAAACCCCAGAATATTGTCAACAGGGTCTTCCAGCCCAGTCCAGAAGAATGGTCAAACACTAAACCATTTTTCAGTCTGCTGGCTGATGGACATAGCATATCAGGGATTACAGGATCATTTTCCAGGATAACCACTGAACAATCAAAATTAAATTGGGGAAACCCTGGCAGTCCGTAATGCTGGGAGGATCTTGATGGCCAAGGATGACTTTTAAAGTTATCTTATAATCTGGGTAGGCATCCTTGGTCTGGCAGAAAACAGCACATGGGCTGAAGTTTATTTCTCACAGCCCAGCCCTCTGATATGCTGTGCCCTTTCATGACAACCTTGCACTAAGGTATGCCAGCTCTAGCTAGAAGAGCCTTGGCTAGGAAGTATGGACTCTTGAGAAGAGGTCAGAAAAAAACTCCTTCTCCTTATTTTGTTTTGCTGCTTTATCTTCAGGCTGAATTGTGGTAGTTCTTAGTTGTAAGAGATTGAATTCTGATTCTTGGCGGGGTGGGGCGGGGGGGGGGGGCTGAAAACCAAAGAAATTAATGCAAATGCCTATTTTCATGAAAGCATAATTTCTCATTCAATCTCAGGAAAATAATAATAAGAATAAACTCTACAATTATCGAAGAATCCATTTGAATCAAGAACATAACTCTATCAATAGTCCCAAGCATAATGACATTTTTGTTTGCTTTTGCTGTGTAGTCAATATTTCACACCTTCCCCAGCATGTTAAAGACAGAAGGCAGCATATATTCACTGCTACAAAAATTCTTAAAGGAATCTCTGTAACTGCTTTAAGAATCTGTAGTTCAGAACTCGTGTCTCTCTAATAAAATTATAAATGGAAAAGATGCATAGGAAATTAAGGATAATTTACTCCTGTGTCATTAGAAGTATATTGGGCTAGATACTATATTCTTCTATAGTAAGGGATACCTAGATCTAGTGAGTAAGAAAGAAGAAATTACTTTTTTATTAATTGTAATTTATGTGTATATATTTTTAAGATTTTATATAATTTGTCCGTTTTACAAAATGGGAATTGGGGATTACATTAAGGCTCTGCTTAATAAAAGATGAATCTAGGTATTAACATTTCAGAAGAAGGAAAAAGCAGTTTGACTACCTGTGAAGTATTTGGGGAAAGATGTGGCTCTTTATGCTAGAGGTTAGCGCTCCTGCATGTTAACCACTTGGCCCTTTGGAGAGCCAAGGAACATACAACACACTAAATGGCTATCTTAAATGTAAAAATTCACTCCAGCCCACTGCAAAGAGCAATGTCCACTTGGCCTCATGCTGGGATTTCTTCTGAACATAGACACATGTGCCCATTGTGCCAGAAATTGAGAGGGGATTAAAAACCCCAGACGGCTGAAGCTTCTCACCTCCTCATCTTTTAGGGTGTTGTCTTGACTGCTTCCTCAAGAAAAGAGAATCTCAGGTTTGGTTTTGGCACTGCCAAATAATGTTGTTACACAGACCATTGCCATGAACGCCACTCTGCATCCTGTCTGTGGCAGCAGGCACCTGGATTGGGATGAAGTACGGAGAGCAGCTGGGTGCCTACAGAGCCAGGCAGTTGCTGGGAAAGTGTCTTCAGGCTTACAACTGTGTTTATTCTCTAAATTACCAACTGCCACAACAAGGATCTAGACCTGTCAACCCCCACAAACAAACCCAAAGCAATCCTTGGTGATAATCTCAAAGGCACTCAGGGAGTCCGTAGCAAAGTTTGTAACTAAATACAAGCACCTCCACTCCACACTCACGGTCCTGTACTGCCTCCTTCTTCTCTTTCTGGGGCCACACTGCACATGGAACATCATGATTTAATTTTGGGCCTTGGAATTCATCATAGGACATCCAGAATCCATGAACTTAAAAATATATATATATATGAGGGTAAAAGGGAAGCAGAAAGACTGTAACACTGTTCAATAGATTAAGCAACACCATCCTCAACTGGCATACACTGGCATAACCATTTACACCAGTAAAGGGCTAGCAGGATTTGTTTTTTTCTAAGAAGGAAACTGCAGTTGAACTCAAAATCCAGTTAGCCTGAAAATAGCAGACTTGATACTGTTTCTGCTTTTAAAGTAGCTTATGATTCTGGTTGTGAATTTGATGCAACTCAGCAGGAGATATAACAATTTTGTCTAGCACATACATGCACGTTACATACACACAATATACACATATATTAACATATCTCCATTTTCTTCATTCCCCGCAAATTAAAGTGACAAGCTAGATGTTAGTCCTTTCTGAATTAATCCTGTCTGAATTGCATTAGTGTCATCTTCACCATACACCAGTAACTGCTAGGCTATAAAATTTATGATATAACGTTCAGAATTAATCTGCAAATATATACTAATTCACACTGACCTTTTTTCAAGCTGAGGCCTTTTTAGCACTCACAGTAGGTTTAACATTGCCCTACTGAGTGTTATTACGAAGCAGTCAATGGCTGTCCATAATTACATCATGCAAATGACATTTGCTTTTTTGTTTGAGCTTATTCCCTCCAATGTTTCCTTCTTTTATCACACTCTTCACACATCTGTGTCCCTGAAATGGCACTGTAAACTCCTCCTCTTTTGGTCCCCAAGTTCCTTTTTCTGTCTTCCCTGGCTGTCATGCAAGACACCGCCAGCAGTTTGGGCTGGTGCAGCAGTGACATATCCCTCTGACATAGGTTATGTCGCCAGCTGGTTGGAACAGGTGTACACTGATTTTACCATCAAATGGCAACACGCTCTTGGCTTCCTACCAGCTCACAGGCATGAAAAACCTGTTCCCTTAAAATTTCTTCCAAGATTGATGGGCTGTTCTTTGACACAGCATCCAGCAACAATTTCAATTCCCAGATTGTTTCTCACCGTTTGGGCTCGTTCAACAGTAGCAGCAACAAAAAGTCGCAGAGAACTTCTTGTTAGTGGAGACAAATTACTTGGTCTTTTCCTCTCTTTCTTCAGCAAAATAAAATACAGCTTTGGATGGAGCAGCATGAGTACCCAACTGCTTTGAAATAACGCCAAATACCTGCCTCTGAGAAAATTATTGATGCAAAATATGAGGTAATATTTTGTAAAATTCCCACCAAAAAAGGCAAAGAAGCTAACAATAATTCTGAATATCTAACTGGTTAATCCAATTAAGATAAATCAACGCTAGGATATGCATCAATAGCCGTGTCTGGTCACGGCTGTGTCCTGTGAGCCATATTAGTGAAAACACAGCTCAGCTGAGGATACAAGACAGAGATAAAATATACCAGCTGATGATCTTCATCTTTCCAGTATCACCACAGTGACGGTGCACTTAGGAAAGTACAGGACTGAACACTCAGCTCTAACACACATTTTTGAGGCTGAGATCATCTTCTTATTCTGTTCCCAGAGTAATAAGTAATGCTCTGATTAATTCTGCGATAGAAAATAATCCAATACTAAAAATACCTCAACTTCCATTAAGCCAGTTCTGCAGTCTTTAAAAATCCAAGGCAATTATATGAGTTTATATCTGACAGTATGTCTTGATTTGTGGATACTTTGGGAAATCCTTGTTCTTCACAGCTGAAGAATTAGACTTTCTATTAAAAGCCATTGCTTATATTATCTTGTTAGGGCATCCCACAGAAAACATTGGATGGCAAAGCAGACTTTTTAATGATAACTAATCAGAAGGTCAATGGTTAGAAGACACAACTGAAGTAATCGAGTTAGTAAGACAGTGTTATTTTAGTCTAAAACCAGCTGAAAAGCAGAGGTGGAAGAGGGAATTAGTGCATAGTTCAGCTGCTCCTGTTCTTAATATTTCTTTTCCTATCAGCATGATTTTCAAATTATTTTTCCACAGCTCCTTTATTATGTGAAAATTTTCCCAGGGAAATTCCACACATCACATTCCTAACAAACTGCTTATCAGATAAAATTACCTGACAATGGATTCATTAGAACTACAAAGCGACTTCCTTAAAAGGCTTCTATATTTATAAAAAAAAAAAAAA
>VXBX01007131.1:16856-242698 GCA_013400415.1 Scytalopus superciliaris
AAAAAAGAGGTGTGTGTTTGTCTTAAGTATTTAAGGCTCTGTACTGATACACAGAATAATAAGGCTGGTGCCATGGTAACTACCGTGTGGTTTTTAATTGAACAGCTGACTTTCAGTAGTGAGAATAGCTACCTATTTCCCTGCTTGCTGCAATATACCAAGGCTCTATCCCAAAGAAAAACAATGAATTAGGGGCTGTTAGCTCCTGTGGACCTGACAGCTATGTTTTCTCCATACAGTAGGTGCAGCTCATGCAGAAAAGGTCTGCAAAACCTGCCATAGCACATGCACATCCTTTGTCAATAATTTGATTTGAAATTAACTTACAATTGCTTTTTTTTTCATCCTTGGTCTGACATTAAGGACAGGAGGGGTCTGACCTAGTATAGGAATAGGCCTACATATTATTACGCGTTATGTATAATTGTACTACAAAGAATACTTTTTTCTCCAAACAGTTAATTGGGATGCAAAACTGGATATTTTAAGCTTTACAAAAGAGTTCTTTGCATAATAGAGTGGCTGCTTCGTGCAGCTCCTATGATAAAATTCTCACCAGTCTTAAAATGACAGATGTAATATTACCTTTAATAAGTGTCTACCGATGCATGCAAATTGAATTAAATAGTGGGAGTACAAATTTGTCCGATAATTAAGATAAAAATTCATGTCAGCTTAAGCCCTGATGTATATTAGTAACCCTGTATACTTCTTTTTCTGCGTTCTCTACCAATTACTTTTAGTGTCGAACTCATGATTACTGTAATGTGCAGTCCTTTAAAAAATTATAAATGATCTGTAGAAAGTATAAAACAAACAAAAGACTTCTTTTTAAAGCGCCTTCAATAAGAAATATTATACCTGCAACTTCAGAGAGCCTTACAACCTGTTCAAAGTTCAAAATACTTCACATTTGAATAATTTCTCTCTGAGTCTAACAGAAATGAGAAATAATAGGTATAGATGTAGATGTACAGTAATAAATAGGGTGAGCAGCAAACAATTTCTCCAGTGTGTGAAAATAATCACTCTTTTGGAAAAGGTCTCTGCTTCACGTCAGGGCACAATTCTACCATCAGACCTAGTTTTCCACAACTAGTTATGAAATCTAGGTATTTGACTTTCTTGTGAGTCTCTCTCTGAAGATATACTAGGAACTGGAATTTCCACATTTTTATAGTTAAGAAACTCACCTAGGACATGAAACAGGCAGCTCAGGTACTTGAACCTGGGTTTAAACAGCTCTTGTAAATGTCCTAAGTCATGAGCTCCTCTTGGATAACACCTTACGTGCTTTCATTTTTGACCTGAGATGCTTTCTTGGACGCAATGCACCTTATAAAAATCTTATTTAAATGGCTACAACCCCACATAAGTTGTAATTACAATAAAATGTTTTTCAACTAAACCCTATAAAATCTGTAGTAAAAAAAAAATCCCTATCAGCTCTTGGCATGAATGGATGTACTAAATTTGCCTGGAATACGAATTTGCAATTTATACATTTTAAATCACACACATCTAACTATTTCTGTTTTAGAATGACACATGCTTAAAGAAAAACAGTCTCGGGTCATTTGAGGCTAATCATTGCATTGTAGAAGAGAATTTGTACTTGATATGCACAGTGATCTTCCAGATAAAGAATTCAAATTCAGGACACTAAAAGCCTTGTACATATTTTGGAAATGAGGTGAAATTGGAACTTTGTCCTGAAACATCTCAATTTTACTTTTGTGAGGACCTAGAGCCAAGGTTTCCATATCTCAATGTTGCTGAAGTTCAGGGCTAAGCTCTGGAGAAAACATTCCTAATTTCTTTACTGATGCAGTGAGATGCCTCACAAGGACAACCCGCCCACTGGTCCCAGACTGATGGAAGTCCTCTGAAATATATATATATATTCCAAGTATTGCAATATTTGAAGACAAGATATAAGAACCAGACTATTTTTGTCTTAGATTCAAAATGTGTTTACAATGTGTTTGTGCTCTTTGAGCATCAAGTAACAGAAAATGTGGCTTTTGATACACTTGGCATGGGTTTAGTCCCTTTATGTGTGAGGTACAACCTTCATGTATTCTCCAGTGGTGGTTAAACACCTCTAATGAGCTTTGCAGACTTGTAGTGAAGTTAAACATCTGTCAAAAAGAAATATCATCTGCTCTGAAAATCCAGTTTCTTTTGTTTAACTTCTTTGTTAGCACTTGAAAAAAGCAGTCAGTCATCACATAGGCCTATAGGCTGTATAGGTAGAACAGGCACTCTTAAAGTAGAAAACCAAATCAGACCAGAAACACTGGATACACAGTTCATAATTACTAAGACCCACACTCAGACTGGGAGCTGAAGCCCACTCTGCTGCAGGCTTATGGCAGAGCTCAAAATAATTTTGGATAGGGCTGGACACCCCTTCAGCCCAGAGCAGCAACCAGCTCCAGACACTTCTTTTCTTACAGGAGCCTGACCTGTTGAAATCCCTGACTGTGCTCCTAGACATATCCTTGTTATTGCTCTGCCCATCTGTAAAATGGAAATAATAGCACCAGGGATGTCGTGAGGATAAATGCATTAAAGAAAATGAGGTGCTCAGATACTACAGTAATATGAGCCATGAGTAAGCTTTAAGTTCATGTGTGTTAATAACAGTGTTCAGTCCGTCTCTGCTATAACACTGTACTTGGCAACAATTTAAGTATTATAAAGAGTCACACTATATAATGAGTGAGATTATAGAGCTGAATGGATTTGGAAGCCAAGACTGTCCTAATGGAGCAAATAACACAGAACCCTGTCATTAACCCTTGTCTCCCTTTCCTGCCGCACCCCAGCCGGGCAGCACGAGCCCAGCCAGAGTCTGCTCCCTCTTCACAAGCCTCTGTCCTCAAAAACTGCAAGATGGGAGGCAGGATACATGCCCAGCAGAAATGGCTGCAAATCCAGTTAAAATATTGGTTTGACGTTACTTAAACCAAGATGAAGCGTTGCCCATGGTATTTCAATGTATTGGAGGGGGTACAAATCACATCCCATCCTAACAGATCTCTTCTGAAAGAAATAGCACTGGAAAGAGCTCTCAAAGCCACTCCTGAAAATGTCCAATTACCATGTTTTTAGGTCCTTTGATATTAAAGAATGTTTTCCATTTTTTCACCATCAGTATACAGACAAAGTGAAAGGAGCAACAGAAGATTTATCAATATTTGAAGCTTCAGGAGTGAGCTTGAGTGTTACTTTACTCCTTGTAATCTTGTGAAGAGTTCCAGCTCAGTTACTAGAATCCATCCAAGGTTATTATGGCTTTGCAGTATGACAACCAGCACTTCAGGTAGGTGTTGCACTAAGAAGACACGGAATCAGTTTCTCTGTAACTGTGCCAACAGCAGTGAAGTGAATGTCTAACACAATCTCCTAATGCCTCTTGCCACCAGTGCAAATACAGTCAGACATTTGGTGCATTTGGCTCACCAACTGACTGCTCCAATGGTCTCCATAAAATGTTGTGGGGGAAGATTTCTGTACCACAAACCAACAGTGCACGAGAGCAATACAAGAAATCAACAAGCCATAGACACCAGTGTAACTAATGACCACAGCAGGAGTCATAAATAGTTTCCTCAACCAGAAGGTACTACAGCCATTATCTTATCCGAGGGCTGAAGCAACAGGGCTTTGGGGAATATGGAGTTCTCACAGCCCTTTGCTGAAAAAGGACAGTAAAATACCTCTTCTGGGTCAATAGTCTTCTGTTCAGCATTTTTATAGGGGGCTACACAGGACAATCTAAAAAAGAAGTGTTGCTTTCTCTGCAAAGCACCAATACATATGAGAAGAGATGCTTTTAAATGACTTGAGTACAGAGGGACTGTTTCCCCCTCCCTCACCTATGTGAGGAGTAAAGTCACTGAAAGGACCAGCCAAGGGTTGCTCCTGGTGTTCCCCCTATTGCCTTTCATGGACTGTAGCAGAAGCTCTACCTAATTACACTGTGATAAATTTGTCCTATCTTCTGCAGACATTACTAAGGAGTTTATTACATATTGGTATGTGATGGTGTCTTCTCTGTACTCCTCACAACCAGGTCCCATCAAATGGGAGTTGATGGCAAGGATCAGCCTAAGATTTAATGCCCTTGTTTTTGCTGGGCTCCTTGTTTTTAAGTAGTTTTTTTGGTGAGTTAATATACACAGTTATTCAGAACCTATTTTTCCTGTAGCCAGTTAAAAAGGTTCAAACTATCACAAATGAGGGTACACCAGCAAAATGGCTAACTGTGGTCTTTAATTTGTAAATAATGATTTTAGACCATGACCCTTAATAGGACACTGTCACTTGTGCTGTGATTTATGTCTAGTGTGATGACATCAGTACCAATACTGCTGATAAAAGAACACTTATATTGAAGCAAACAGGATGATGAATGGAGTACAAGTCTACTTACTCATTTCATTACTGACTCTTCTGTTCACCACAGAGCTAATGTAGCGAGTCATTGTCTGCCTTGGGAGTATTTTGCAGGTTGAATTTAATGGCACAAGTGTGTGATACATACTTCAGTCCTAGTGTTTGGAATGGCACAAACATAGATTAAAAAATATATGTATGTGCTGGATAGTTTAAGTATGAAACAGAAAATAACTTTATGTTGATTTTTTTTTAAACAGAAAACAACTAGAAAGTACTTCTCTTATTTTTACTGCAAAATTTCCAAGGTTTATGAGAGCACTTAATTCCCTAACAAGTTAAAATTCTGCATATGTTCTATAGAGTGGACAAAAATAGCAAGTAACATTACCAGCACAGGTAAGTATGACACACATGCTTTTTAAAGATGCACAGTGGGGGTTTTTCTTAAAAAAAAAGTTTTCCACTGCAAATGCAGAAGCATTAATGTATAGCCATCTTTAAAATGCTTTTATTAGCAAACGTTTGATACTGAAGCCTTTGCTGAAGTAAACAATGTAAATGTTAACATTAACCTTAATCAGACCTATTTCCTAAGATATAAATACTATACTAATGAAAGAGTCTGCCAGCATAATCAGGAGAGCAAAGAATTCCCCTAGGACTCTTCAAGCATGTGTATGTCACCAATAATTCTGCTAACCTTTGAGTGCTAGTGACTTTGAATGTAGAGAAGGGGAGGTAAATGCAGTTTTATTAGTGCAGTTTTATTGCTATGGCCAGCTGCACTCTTTTCTCTATAAAAGGTAATTACTTCCAATAGTAACAAGCTAATTGATTGCTAATTAAATCAATTGGCACACTAACCGCTGTCAGAAAGTGACAGATTAGCTGGTCACATGACAGTGTGTTAGTAATGAAAAGTGGACATGGTCTGAGTGTGATTGACACGGCAGATGAAAAGTGATTTGGGATCTCCTAGGTGGTCATGAAGAGGGCATGGAAAACATGATTGATTCAATGGTGACTGTCAGGGAGGAAATGAGAATTGAATGGGATTCAGTGTTGCCCTGGAACCTCACCACATGATGCTCCAAGTTTTTTCACATGTAAATAAGCTAGACAGGGCTTTCTGGCAAATGAAAGGCAGGATGGGGGAGGAAAATGGGAGGAACAGAAAGTGAAAGTCAAATCAACAGAGCTCACTGAGAAACTTCAGTTTGCTTTGCAAACGGGAAACAAACCCACAAATATTTCAGAGACTAAGTATATGTCCCCATGTATTATTTTCAATAATTGTGAAGGTTTATGAATTAGTTTAGAAAGGGCTTTGTAAAAATAAAACTAATATTTTAGGTTTTAGCATGTTGCTTTAGTTTGCAAGAACTCTATATACTTTCTAAAACAAAGGAGGGGAAAATGGAAATAGTTTTATGCTACTAATATTTCACAGACAGGTACATATTCAACTACATGTATGCCCATTTCTGTGTGTCTCTCTCTTTTAGGTATATATATTTCTATAAAAATGTAACAGTTCAGTATCACGAAACTGAATTGATTTCCTAAAGATTAAAAGCTTATACCTAAAATTTAGCATGCATTTGTTTCCAAAACTTAGTATTATATGGTAGTCAATATTAATATCTCAAAGCCCAACCTTTTAAAGTGAAATGGGAAAGTGTGGCTAATTCTTTTTATGAAAAACATTCCATACTTGTTATATTGTCATTGCTACCAAACATGAGTGTTTCTGAAACACCAACATTTTTTATATAGTTTTGAATAAGAAATAGTTAATACTGAGCATAATAACATGTTAATAAATGAGTTAATACTCAGCAGTTCCTAACAAATGCTGACATTTAACTGTAACTGTGAAGGTATTGTCCAGATACATCTAAAAAGGAGACAATTATTACTATTTTATTAACATCTAGATGGTATGAGCCAGGGCTTGTGTGCTTTATTCATCCTTTCAGAAGAGAACTGGCACCACTAAGGCCAAATGTTGTCTGGCAGTGCAGCCAAACCACCTATCCCTGAGGGTGTTTCCTTTCAGTAGAACCCAGACGGGTGGCATTACACAAGATGTGTGGACAGTCATTAAAATCCACCACTTTTTTAAAAGGAAATGGGAGTCTGCCCTCATCTCCTTTCCTACACTGCCCTACTCAGCTTCTTTCAGGATGGTTCGGGAAAGAGGTGCCACTAATCAGCAATGATTTTACTTTCTGCAAGAAAGAACAGAAGTCAAAATGAAGGTGCACCTCTTTCTGTTGAACACTGTAGCAACTGGTGAAGTTGTTGAATGAGTCCATGACCGGTAGGAAGAGACCCAGCCACCATCTAGGGGCTTCTGTTTTGGCTAATAGATGGCAAGTGGGATTAGAAAGATGCAGGTGATGTTTTGTGCCTTAGTTTTTGGCCAAACTGTTCAACATCGCCTCTTTGCACTGAGTGGTTGGATCCGGATCACGAAGAGAGTAAAAGGCAAAGTGCATGTTCTGCCTCGCTTAACTCCTGCCAAATCTTCTGTGGATGCTACACTGTCATCTTCTACTTTTAATTTTGCTTCTTTGCTTTCCGTCTTTTTCTGTTTTTGAATGGTCATGACCTGGCCTCTCCTCTGTCATATAGGTACTACCCAAGAGGAAGGGAATAAGGACCTTCATTTACAAGAATGACAATTCATTTAATCCAAATAAGTAGAACTCTCATTTCATTTCTGCCTCAGACAAGAAAATTAAAGCAAAGGGAAAAATACTGGAAAGAATCCTACCCATACAAATTATCCTAACATTTTAATGCTATGTCTCAATCCATGAGTTTTTACATAAAATTATTCTTCAGATAATGCTAGAGGCTTGGAGAAGCAATAAGCACCACCCCTGGCTAGGTAAAGATCATGTTGTATGAATATAACAGTATGTGGCCAGAACACATAATGAGATCATTACTTCCTCTTAGTATTTCTTTTCTAATTTCAGTTTATAGACTATGAAAGATCTTCTCTATCAAAGAAATTTCTATTAGGGTGAGTGTAACTGGAGAATTATTTATTGATATTAGCTTTTTCAAGGATATCAATTCTTGCTCCTACAAATTATCTTTGCACTTTCATGTTTCTATTCTTTAACCACTTACACAAATGAAGGCAAAGTTCATGCACACAAGTTATTAAATACTAATTTTTCAAATACTCTTATTCATGCAGCATTTTATCTTCTCTTTTCAGCCAAGTCTTTTAGACCTATAAACAAGAATTAGCATTACATATAGTTAGTTATATGTTTTGTCATTTATCTCATCTTAAGAACCAAAACCCAGAAATTCTGAAATATTGCCAGCCAAAAAAATCACGCAAGCATTTTGGCACTAAATTTCAAGCCATCCTAACTTCTAAACATGGTAGCAGTCAGTAATGAGTCATAAAAAAATCTTACCCTGTTGAACAGCAAGGTATTACAAAATGTTCTGGAAGTTCCACAGAGAGCATTAGAATACATATCTCAATTTTATAATGTATACTTTTGTCTCCTAAGGTGAACTATTAAAATTTCTTTTCTTATAATGATTTCTTCCCACTTAATTACAACACCATTAGTGGTGATGAAATTACCACTCACACTCTGGATTTGGTCTGCCAGAACAGCTCAAAAGGAAAATAAAAAACTTCCCATATTCCCACCTCAAAGAACACAGGTCATGCAGAGCTGAGACTGGTACAGATACAGGGAAAAGTCCTTTTTGTGTGTTTCCTATTCAACCAGGTTCCTTACTCTGGAATGTCTGTATCAAACCCTACAGTTAAGAGTGGATCACATGACAAACCACATGCTCTGGCAGGCTGCAGGTTTTGGTGGCAGTGGAGGTCTGGCAGCACATTGACAAGGGAAGCCTCCTGCACTGCAGGTAGAACCTGGCTGGGTACTACACTGGTGCAGGATCTGCAGAGGTTCTTCTATATTCCCATCTTCCCACAAGTGCCAAGTGGGATTATCTGGCAGTGCTTGTGACTCTACTGTTTATCATGCAACATGTATGTCCAATTTGGAAAATACATCTGAGCCTGTATCAGAATGTGTGGTCAACTCTCCATTGCAAAACAGTGGAAGCTGGAAAAATAAAGTAACTAAATTAATTAATATTTTTAACTATTTTTTTTTTAAAACGAAATTAAGTGCTTACAAACTGACTTGATTTTAGGAACTGTATATTGAATGTCTGCAATCAAGTTGCAGATTTGGCATGCTGGCCACTGTCCTAGTTCTTATTCCACCAGCTCTCTTGGAACAACCAGTGCACTGATATACACACCTGAACACGAAAACAGGCTCCCGAGGTAGCAACAAGAGCATGAGAATCTCAGGCCTAGCTATTTATCCAAAATCCCAAATGGAAAATTTGTTCTGTGATTTGGGAGAGAAGTCATGTTTCTTAACACTTGTTCCAATATTTAGGGTCATCTTTCCTCATGATTAATTCAATCGCTGTACAGGAAGAAGCTGTGACAAGGATCCTATCCTTCAGTTTGTTGTAAATATGCCCTTTCAGGGAACTAACAAGGAGTGGGAGGGAAAAATATTATCACAGCCTGACATGCTACCTCACTGATAGCAATGAAATTGAATTAAACTTGTACAGATTCAACAAAGGTGACATTTACAAAATAAAGCTAATCCCACTTATGGCTGGGTTATTTTAGGTCACTGAGATAATCCTGTATAACACTGAAAAAACCGCAAATGTAAAATATATTTAAACAAACAAAAAATTCAAGGGATTCCTATTGTTTGGATCCACATGGTACCTGCATGTCTATTTCCATGCACCTATATCTTTCTGTCACTTATAACCAATGGCTTGTCTAGGTGAGTACTTGGAAAAGATAGAGCAAATCCATTAATGGTGAGAAGTCAATAAAACATAAATTAAAACATGTCAAAACCTCATGTAAACACTCTCAGCTAAAGGGGCTTTAGATCAGATGAAGCCTTCATACCCAGATTAAGCACCTTGACCTACAAACATTGACATCATATGTTTTCTTTATTTGACATATTTTTTTTTGAGCATCCCGAAACAGACAAGTTGTCTTCTGCTCACATGCTGTAGACACAGAAAATCCTATGATTTATATCAAAGTCTTTATTGAAGCCCCACAGTGATAACCCTTGAAACATTTGGCGACAAAATTCCCATTGATTTCAGAGTCATGTCTTTTACCTGAACCTGTTTATTTTAGTACTCAATAGCCTAAGGTGCTGCCTGACTTTATTTACTATATATTGTCCTGTATGAAAAGAAGGCCAATAATCTGACCCTGTTTATCCCACTGCCAGGATTGCCTTCCATCAACAATACAGAAATATATTCTGAAAGGATTCCCAATCACAGTCTTGGATCTAGACTCACTCTTTTCTTTAGTATGAGTTCTTAAAGACACAAGAGTTAGTGCTGCCTGGGCATCATTTAACATACCAAAATCATATGAAATGGCTGTGTTTGCTGGGTACAATGAATCCCGAAAGGATAATGTTAGGTGCAAGTGGAGCTTCAATGTCTCTCTTACCCACTCTCAACCTGCTTTGAATTCTGCCATTTGCTCCCTGTTGTGAAATTCAGTTTTTTTCTTCTTTGGATCTGATCCAAAACTCATTAAAGCCAGCGTGAATTTAAATCAATGGACTTTGCATCATCACTTTTTAATTAAAGCCTTTTACAAGCCCAGCCCTCTGAATGTTTCACCCTTGCTGAAACACTCTTATCTTTGCTTCTTCTGCTATTAATGACACCAATCCTGTCCATCCCAGCGCAGTCTGTTCAAAGATGACTTTTTCAATTACCATCAACTGCCATCTCTATGCTAATAATTCACTGATCTACATCTCTCTAGACCTGTCTCTATGTGCAAATTAAGGACTTGGTCTGCCTCTTTAACATCCTCTGGTATTTAGCTATCACCTAAAACTAAGCAGGCAAACACATAATTCTCAACCTTTCCTTCCAAGCCTTCTCTCTCTTTCCCTTTGTTATGAGCTGTATCACCATCTAATCTGATTCGAACCTGGTATTAACTTTGACTCATGTCAATCCCCAGATCTCTGGATGTCTGCTTTTCCTAAACCTGGCTGGTCTATTATCTCTGAAATACAGAATCCTCCAAGTGACTTACTTGAGTTCTCACCATCTTACCTCTCAATTAATGCAATATTATTTTCTTAGGCCCAAAAAGGGTGCTAACGTATTCCACTTATATCCAGTAAGAATGCTACCAAAAAGCAAGTTTTTCTGGCCTGTTGCTTTGACCATGCCTTTTCCCTCTTGAACAACATATGAACCACACTTCACTTTCCAAGGCTTTCACAGACTCTTGTCAGTGCATCTGCTGTCACTTCCTGCTGAAACATGAGCCCACATCTCATCCCTTTATAAACCTTTCATCAGGGCTTTTTTGTTCATTTGCTTTTGCACAATTGAAAAGTGCTTACCACAGATATGCACAGAGTTATCTCGTCCTCTTAAGATTATTGCTGGAAAAAAAAAAAAAGAAAAAAAATAATTGGCAGTGGTCAGACTGCTTGATCATCCATACAAGAAGTGTTTCATTGCTTCTTCCTGTTCCCCGTTAAACTGTATTCATTTGCTGTGTCTTCTTGCATAGCTGCATCTTTGTACAGTGTCTGCTTTTTACTTTCACTCTCATGCAGCCTCGAGGCAAAAAGGTCTTTGGACACAGCAAGAATATTAATATGTAGGAATATTTGTTAAGATTTTGAAAAGGTCAGAAAGCACATGATACAAAAGTACATATTTTAGGTACTTTAAGTCATTGGCCCCTTGATTGAATGTGACTAATATTTAAAAGTAAAATAAATAAATGAATGTTTGTATAGCACCCAGGTGATGAGTCCCTGGTCCTTTAGATACCCAGGTACAGTTAAATAACAGAATCATCTCACCACTGAAAAGCACAAGTTTTTAATGCCAGTGGTTTATGGTAAATGATATGAGAATGAATGAAATGTTTACTTAATGTAACTTCTGTAAAGACATGATTTTTAGCAATGCACTTACATTTATGTAAGGCTTTGTTCAGTGCCTCACAGACCAGGATTTAGGCTTCAACGTTTTGTGGCAAAAAATCACCAGTTTTACATGTCTCAATATACAGTCTGGTCCACACTGAAGCAGGACCAAATGCTAATTTTAGGGATATCACTCATTACCTTCTCCCACTCCACATTATTGTCTTCTGCTCCTGCCCCTGCACTGCTCTGATCCTGCCTTGTCTGCAGACACTATCAGCCCAGGTTCTGTGCTGTATTTCTGGTCTTGGTGTGCTCTCCTAGCAGAGATGGTTGAATTGACTTTTCTCTCTATTTGTCACTGTGATTGCACACCCACATAACCTTGTACCTTATAGTTACTAACACAGAAAAGACTGGAGATCATAGGGCAATAGCTGTCACAGGGCCTCTCTTCCCTCTTGGGATTTTGGAGTCAACACAGGAGAAGTCCTAGAGCAGCAGAGTCCCTTTTGTGAGCTGCCCTTGTCTCTGAAGGAAATAACTTGGTGAGAAGGAGTGGAATTGGCATTTCTAATGATTGGAAGTGAAACTGTCATCTCTTTTCAATCCTTATCATTATCTGATTTCCTTGCAGTAAACACCTGGGGGGATTTTTCTATTAGGTGCACAGTAGGGAAATGTGCTCTGGTGATATTTACATATTGGCTTGTAAACAAATGTCACTGTTAAGTATTAAGTACTTTTACCAAAACTGCTTTGGCAACTTGCTTAGCAGGCAGTAAATGGAGACAACCAGAAGATCCTTTTAAAAATACTTCCACTCTGAAATGAATTGGAAAGTGCGAATACAGCCTGCAAAAATGTCTGTGCTCATTTTATATCCTCTCCACCATTCAAGTCAGAAGTTCCCTGCTCTATGTAACATGTTCCTTACCTTCTCAGTTCCTCATCTTCTTTCACTGACCTTTTCCAGTTTCTTCTTTATGGTCTCTCAAATACAGCATTCAGCATTCAAGGGGTGGGAGCACAGATCCATACAAGAGTATGAAGATGTTTTTCTTTTGTTCTCTGCTCCCTCTCTAATAACTTTTCACATTCTACTTGCTCTTTTAATGTGGAAAGACTTTATTAGTGGTTCCTTTTTATGTGCTGTAGCTGATACTGAGAGAAGAGTAAAAATGTTATGACATTGCCACAAGTCAGTTCAGCCTTGGGATGGTTTGGATATATGGCTAGGGACTGGGAGCTCAGATATGATGGGCACAAGGTGAAATCCAGATTGGAACAGTGCAGATATAAAAGCAAGGTGCAGTTAAGCAAGAATATGGGTGGAAAGGGACAGTTAAATTTTTGTACTTTTCAGTGAAGACAGGGAAAGTAACATGGGTTAGTCCAGGCATAGAAGTGATGCCTGGAGTCCATGTAGTAGCTCTGCCAGCCCTGCCTTGCTGTATTCCTCCTGCTCTGCCACTGCTGGGCATCCCTTGGGCATCCCCTGCCATTTGTGCCAGACAGCAGTGTGGTTTTAAGACACAGACAAAAAAGCCTGCCAAAAATCTAACTCCACAAACATTTCAGCAGAGTCCCAGGACAGTTTTAAAAATTAGATTTTCAGCAATAAAAGGATGAGGGTGTAAATCTACAGGAATTACTTGCTGCAGACTTCTAGTGAAAGCACAACTAAAGACAACTAGAGTCAATGCTTGGGCTAGAAAATACATCATTCATCCAAGGAAGAATGCTGAAGACAAACCTATTCATTCTCAGAATGAAAACATGCAGAAGACAGTTTGATGAAAGCTGTTTTGGAAAGAGTTTTGGACTGATTTGGACTGGGGGGAATTGTAGGGATTCTGTTATTTAGAAAACAAATGGCAAGTTTCATTTGGGAGAGATCATGTGTTTTTGTTTTGAACCCAGAGTTCCTTGGCCTAATAACTGCAATACATCCTATTTGCTGTAAAGCAAATTGAACAGATCATCTAAAAGTAAAGATTACTGCATCTTTACTGTGAACATTTGACTTCCAAGTATGTGTCCTAAAATCTTATTCTGCATAAATGTGGACTTAGAGATCACTGGCTGACTCCTTTTATATTTTGTCTTGATTAAAACTAAACACCTTAATTTTATATTCCCGCTATAGCTGGGTAAGTGCTAGACTCTTGAAACGTACCATTTTTGAAGATGTTAGTGCAAACAGATTAGCTTCTGAAAATCTAATTTTTACCATCAAGCTCCAGCTGTGTATTGGGTTTACATGGCAAGGTTTTGGTAGTGGGGGGGCTACAGGGGTGGCTTCTGTGAAAAGCTACTAGAAATTTATGTGTCTGATGCAACCAATGCCAGTCAGTTCCAAGAAAGACCCACTGCTGGCCAAGGCCAAGCCCATTAGCAAGTGCATACGTGGTCAGTTACCACAGAGGAGCTGGTGCACTGGGATTGATTATCCTGTGCTACGGTTTTTGTGTCTGAGGGGTAACTTGTCCCAGTGTCTGGTGGGAGCGTCAATACTTTTATTTGGATCGAGCCATAAAGAAGTTTGATCAGTAATAGAAAACATTCTCTCTTGCAATCTTACACAAACTTTTCTTATACTTGCTTGTCATTTTGCCACTCTTTATTCTTGCTATTTCATTAATTTCCACTAAATTTTCCTTTGAAGAACTTTGTCTTCTTTAGATAAGTGGCTTTAGTGCAGTTCATTCAACACTGTTAAGATTTTTATAGTCAGCCTGTATTAATGTAGATAATCCAAGGCACAGTCATTTTGTGATGACAGGGAAGTTGTAATGATCAAGAAGAGACCACAGCTGGCATTAGCAAGGGGGTCAAAGATTAGAAACTCATTAATGGATGGTTATGAAGCTTCTCTTGAATGTGACATTCAAGCCCCAAATTGTGATATTTATTATCCTTATTTGATGTTGGAGAACAATCAATAACATTTGCTTATTGGTTATCTACCAAGATTGAGAAGTTTCCATTCATAAGGGATAATGAATCACACACTGAAGAAGTCCCTCTCCCCTGCGAGTATAATTAAATATTGCATTAGCTGATCAATAATAACTAGATTTAGAGAGGCTATGGGACACTATGCCATTAGCCTGATGACAGGAATGGTTTAGTTTTAAAAAATTTGTCTTTGAGGAAGATAGAAAGATGGTCAAGATTTTCCAAAATATGAATCTGCATACTTGTTTTAAAAAGGACCTTTCTTAAGCAGGTAATTGAGTCATTATTCAGCAACAAACTGAAACAATTGTTTTTTAACAAAAACTAAATGTCAACTCTTATTTTGAAATCCTTGCTCTGCTTAACATAAAAAAAAAAAAAAGGAAAAACTGACATTGCCAGTAAAAACAAAAGATTCACTTTGTGCCCCCAGGAACATCCCCTTCAGCACAGAGAGGACTTGCACCTCCTGTAGGCACTGCCAGCAATACTAATGCTTGGTACACCCCATTAAGGACACCTCAGTCCAGGGCATCTTTGTGCCCACAGGAATGAAACAGGGACTTACTTTGCCTGATGGAAATGGCCCACATGGACCCACTACATTCCTTGGTCTTCTGAATTATGAATGGCTTTGCTTTCCAATGTAGAACTGGGTCATTAGCCTTTTTGATGTCCAAATCAATTAGCAAATCACCACCACATTATATCAGGAAAAACTAGCCACTGCTGAAGGGGTATTAAATGTAAGCTTGAAAGTTCATTGATTTAACCTCGCATCTGAAAGTCTTTTTTTTTTTTTAATTTAATCTCTGTTGTCTATTTTTTCACCCTCTTTGTACCTGTGGCACAGTACTTTGTAACTTCCACTCCCTCACAGACCCAAAAATCACTTCCTGCAAGTTACCTCAGGCCACTGCTGATCATGTAGCCTGTAAGATGACCAAAAATTTTCTTAACTGAAGACTATACCTTACTCAATAAAGTAAACAGGAGATTAATTTGGCTAGTAGAGAAGAGTAAGTTGCTAGAGGCAGTTATAAATCTTTTTAATTTTTTTTCAAACTTCATATTTGATTTAGAGCCTTGTAAAAGTATTTTGCTTTTAGAAATACAAGTATGCTCCAATACCGAAAATAGAAAAGCCATTTAGTGCACTGTCTTGCTCAGCAACAAATATTCATCAAAAGTATCATCTTCCTCTCTTCACTTTCTCTTGTTCTCATAGTCTACTGATAGACAAATGGTTTGTCCCTCCCCTTGTCTTATCTGCCTCTTTTCTGCACTACAGATAAAAGATAAGATTTAGTATCACAGTTGCATAGTAATTTAATAAGCAGACCTCGGAGAACAAGAAAAAAAAAAAAAGAAGAAAGAGAAATGCTAAAATATTGCTCAGAAAGAGAAACTGATGGAGCTGCTCATAAAGGGGAAAAAAAAAAAGGCTTGGGAGCCCTGAGGAGTGATAGGGATTGAAGACAATGGAATTTCCAAATGCTGAGCAGACTCCTGAAACAGCTAATGATTCACCAGAATAGGAGTCCTTAAATTTGCCCAGTTAAGGAAGCATTTTTACAACCCATGGACTCCTCAGCTTATATCACTTCCCTCAAAGTGGGCCTTACTGTTGACAATTTACCCAGTCACGTGGATTAAAGCAAATCCTTGGGTGATGAATCCCTAGGATGATCAGATGTCACACCAAAGGAAGTCAGCATTGCAGCTCATATATGTTGGCAATTCTTGCTTAAATGTATGGAAAGAAAAGCTTTCTGCACTCACCTCCACTGCGTATGGGTTTCTTAATCAGGTATGTGACCACTAAGGTGTTGGTCTCCAGGCACATCTAAACCAGCATGTCCTCTACAGTCCCAGAGGCAGGTCTGTGTGTTGGACCCAGCTTTGCAGCAGAGCATGTGCAATGCATTTTTGCCTCTACAGTATCCTGAAAAAGTGCAATTTTGGTCTTGGTGAGGATAATTAGGATAATTTACAGCAGGCAGGATTAACCAGACTGTTGCATCTCCAAGCCTGGAAACCATGACTTTCCAATCACCATCATGCTCTCTTTTTGGCTGAAATATGGTTCTTCATTACTTTCTTCCTTCATACACCCTTGGGCATCCAGACATTTTCGGCCTTCATTGTAGCAGACTAAAGAGGAACCACATGAAAACAAGCCATATGATGGTGTTAATGGACATTTCAGGTTTGGCATACCAACACACCACAAGAGCTGCTTTCCCTACCCAGGTTCTTATCTGTCTGCTGGAGGACAGGACAGCGCTGCTGAATTTTTTTGCCTCTGTTTCATAGTGGCTTGTCCTAGAAGTAGTAAAACAGCTTGTATTGTTTTGTGGCTTATTGTCGATTAAACAGCAGAAACCAAAACACTCATGTTTAATCCCTGAAGTTTCACTTGCAATTTATTCTTCACACTCTCAGGGCACAGTCTGCCTCTCTCTACCTGTGGTCTCCAAGAACTGCAGATGAAAAGAATTTGTTTTGAAATACAAAGTTTTAATTAATACAGTATTATCAGCATGAGCAACACTCAGTGAAACACACCATAATTAGTCACCAGTATTAGATAAGCCTAAACTGCAGACTATGAGACAACTAAGCTGAGGTCCAAGGGCTTCTGGGTATCTGATTACAGTTCAGGCTCTATTAGAAAGTTTTAAAAAATTAATAAAATTCACACTTTGGGCTTCAAAAGCACAGGGCATGATTGCACAGAGCTGCAGGGTTTCAGAAATGACACAAGTTTAGATGACTGTTTTCTACACAATATAATAAAATTAATACTTTTTTGCCCACAGGTTAAAAAAAAAATAAAAATTACTTATTGTTATTTAAAAGTAATATATATAAAAACACTCCTAATAAAATGAGGTTTATGAACAGTTAAAAACTCCAAGAATACCCCTCCAATATATAAATTATTGGATTTAAGAAATTTAAATCTACGTGTACATTATCTTTTGGGCAGAAATTTTCTCTCTCATTCAAACCAGAGATTATTTTGACTCACTGGCTTATTCCTTATAAGCTGCAACTGGTATTTTATTTGGAAAAGATTAAAGTCACAATTTATTAGTAACAAATTCAGCAGAAATTAATTAAAATACAATGTGTATGAATTTAACATAATACATTAAGAGTCCTTTTTGTAAATAACTTGCATTTTTTAATTTGCTGGGACTAGAAGATCAGGTCATATGTTTTATGTTTTTATTATGATTTTCTTTCAAGATTATTATAGTTCCTTTTGCTAGTTCCTTGCTTTCAGGGCATCTTCAGTACAATTGGGTGGGGAAAACAAAGGAATAAGCCTTATCAGTTATTTAAGCTGATATCTTGCACTACCACTGAAGAGATATTTTGATGATACAGTTTTCATTACTAAAATGCTATAGCATAATAAATTAATTCTATGTTGTGCACTTATCTATTAGACACATTACTACAGAAAAATAAAAATGTTAATTATTCATTATCATCTCTCTGATTATTTGTTGTGGCTGATAATTACATTGAATGTATTTTATATCAGTAATAACCTTCTGTCTACATTTACAACATATCATATCTGGGGGGCTTGTCAAGCTTTTTCCCAAAGCCTTTTCTTTATTAAGACACAGACCTCATGAGTACATAACCTTTATGTTGAAGGCTGATTTTCCTCTTTCATATAAAGTACAAATATTATAGATTAATTAATCCAATGTGATTATAATTTAATCACCCTTCTTCTGCAGTCACAAGGGACTCGGTTATTATTCAGTGGCTCATTCATATTGTTCTGGAGAATAAATGCAGTCATAAAACTATTTGTGTGTCACTTAATTCGTACAACTAAAAAGAACTCAATATCAGTAAACAAAACTCACTATTTTTCTTTCAACACAGATTCTTTGTGGTCTTGCAGGCTCTGACTTCCCACCTCTTAACCATTTGCATCTGTTCAGTGTCTTGCTGTAGAGCCTCCATTTCCAAACAGAGCAATACACGCTGTTCCCTTTCCAAACAACAATTAACTTGATTTTTAAGAGGCTGGCTCAAAATTGAAGTGTGGATCCTGTGCACACCTGACCAAATGCTGCTTGCCCCAGCCCATTTTTAAAGCAATGAGTTATGCATTCCACTCATGTCTAGCCTATTCGACTTGATTTTATTGTCAGAGAAAATGATTACTTATTAATCTAACTTTTCTAACATTTGCTTTTATGCCATTTCCTTAAAGTGTAGCCTGGACCATATTCCTATCACCATGGAAATCCTCTTGGATTATTTCTGTCTCAAATTCTATGAGCTCTTTGAATGCTGAATCCTCTCAACATTTATTTTAGAAGGACAGGGGAAAAAAAAGAAGAAATTTCTTTTCATGAGACCTTTGAACAAAGTGTAATTTGAAAGTGTGAATGGAACTACTGTTTAATAAAAAATGAGTATTTGAGATACTTGACTTTGGGACAATGCTGTTTCATTAAATTAATCAATTTTAATTTTTAAATGAACTTTGAGAAACTAAGGTCATAATTCACAAATGCATTAGATGGAAGCAAAAGTTACAAGCAATACAAATCTGATGTCTCTTCTGTCACATCTAGGAAGTCTTAGTAAGTTCTACTGTTTAGAAAGCAAGTATTAAGTGCTAAAAGAAATATTACCAGTCCAAATGAATTGATCAATAAAAATGCACCCAAATCAGAGTGCAGCTTAAATGCACAAGAAACACACAAATGACTGAATTAATTGTATGAGTGGAGAAAGGCTTGGATCCGTGCAAGCTGCTTAGTGATCAGAATCAAATATTTTTAAAGGAAACACTTAGTTTCCTTTAGCCCAAATGAATTTGTACACTGGACATTTCAAATATATCTTTCCTTATTTGCAAAATTTTGCTTGCAGTACCATAATTTTATCTTGCACTGCCATGAAAATCCAGGCAACTCTGTGAACGTGAGAAATGTATATTTTTTTCAAATGTAGTTCTACTATTTTCTTCAGAAAAAGCTCATGTAGGAAAGCCTGGGTATGGCTGGGGTGGTTGAATTCTGCAACCCAACAGGGGCGAGGCTGCTTCAGCTCCATGCTCAGGCTTGTTGCTGCCCAAGCTATCTTGATCTTGGATGCTGCCTCATAGAAAAACCTTTATTTTTCCTTTTTTCTAAGGCACTGAAAATTTTTAAGGCGGTGGAAGGAACTTACAGGCATAGAAACAACAGTCAATAAGTTTCATATGATAGATTTCTCTATGTACAAACTGATTTTTCCTCCAGTTTTCTTCTCTGTCAGTGGAATACAAGTGTGAGCTCTCAAGGAGCTAAGACACAATCTAATAATTTAAAGCACTCATAAAGAACATTGGAATTGGAGCAACCAAGCTCTTCATTACCTCAGTGTGAAAATTACATGGGTGGTCCTCCTTCTTCTACTCTATCCCAAGCACTGGAATCAGCCAAGAAGCATTTCTTCAATTGCATCTGAGGTGTTAGACAAACATTACCAGATTAGATGAGGAGTTTTTGCACGACCAGTTACACAGGTATCCTGAATACCAAACAGTAGCTTTGACTAACCTAAGATGATCTCAGATCATGTATGATATGCAAAAAATATGTTTAGAAAAACCTTCCAGACATGATCAGAAGTGAGTGATTAACCTAAACCTAGAGGGGAAAGAAGCCAAGTTGGAAAGATCGGAAGATAGAATCAGTGGAAAAGTGAGATTACTGTGTTTGAGCGTTTTATAGACAAGACTTCCTTTACACAGGTGTACTGCTGAAGACAGTGGCACACATCTACTGTGATGTTTCTATGGTACCTTTCTTTATGGTGTTTTGCAACAGATTCCACAATACTGTTTTTTAACACTGAGTGCAATAGCATGTCCTTGAACTCTTAATTAGTGCATAGAGAATTGCAGGAAGCACCATCATTCTCCTGTCCTTTTTCCTCTTTTAGTGTTTGCTTTTTACATGTCTTTTTACTGTGCTGAGAAGTCTCCATTGGCCACCTAGAGAACCCAGACCTGCTCCAATTTCTCATGATGTTCACCAACTACTTTTAAACACAGATTGTACAAGCCTGGGCTTGGGTATCAACTCCAAAACCAACCTCAAATCCCAGTGAGTTTGGGAATTCAGCAGCTCAACACAACCTATAGTCTTTGTTCTGTTCTTATCTTTGAGCACTGGCTCTCTGGGCAGAAAACACGGCTATTTATGTAACACTAATAATACAGTAACAACTTCATATTCCACCCGTAATTGTCCTACACAGTTCTGCAAACAGAGTAAGAAAAATTTCTTCACCTTGGAGACTTCATGTACTAGACATGACAATCTAGTTGTGGATGAGTCAATTCTCTCTCTCTCTTTTCCTTAATGTCTAATCTGTAGTATGAATACAAAATTTCTATTTAAAAAAAAAAAAAAAGAGACAAACCCGGAGTCTCAAATTCCAGTGCATAATTCTAAGTACCTGTGCAAGTTAATTTCATTGAATTATTCCCTCTCAAATAGGAATGCACAAGGTGGTTGAAAACCACCCTGGTTCGAGTAGCAGGAGAAAGGGATCTGCCTGTGAGACTGAGAGCTGTGAACATTCAAGCCAAACAAAGTACCTTATGTGTGGGAAAATGAAAACCACATCTGACACCAGTACAACATAATTTTAACATCATCCTTCATAGGTCTCTCTTTCCTTCTGTTCTTCAGCCACATCCAGTGACACACCCATGCTCAGGATGCAGACTGTACACTCTTGGGGGTAGATTTCTTTGCCTCTAATGAAGCTGCATCATGTATTCTGGTGGTATGCCAAATCAATAATTTTACTGTGAAAAGAATTAAGATATAGTTTACTGACAGTGAGAAGAGTCTTTTGCTTTGATTCATGCCACAGCAGTACATGAGGACAGTTCATGGACCCCCAGTGCTCTGTGAGGTCACCACGGTGGTGAAACTTGGATTCAGATGCTTTGTTTTTCTCAATCATCAGCATCATTGCCTGTTTTGCCATGGTAGTGCTGACCCAGCTCAGCCTCATCTAAGGTCTGTAGCCTGACAAGATCACAGCTTGGGGAGATATGACTGTGAGGAAAGTTGTGTTGCTTTTCAAGTGTAGTTTCGTTTAAACCACCAGTATGAGAAATGTTTGCTGGTGAGGGTGTTTACACAGATCTTCCTCTTTCAACATAAAAGGGAAGCTATTGCCATGGTACAAAAAAGAATGGTAAAACTGAGGTCCCCATGAAGGCAAGTGGTGGCCATTGTAATAAGAGTGTTTTGCAGCTACAGAGCCTTTCATCTAAGGATTTCAAATTCCTTGCAAAGATTGATTAATTAAGGCTCACGGTGAGAGTTCTGTGAATCATCAAACCACAAGCATTTCACACCTCACTGACTTGCAACTCAGAGAAGCTCTTGACGAACATGAGCTAAGTTCCATGAGACTTGAGGGAACTTAGATCAACTCCAGTGGGTTGGCGCTGAAGTCATTTTTAAGATGTGCAAATTTAAAGGGAAGCCAGGTGAGCAATCCAGAGCGCTTTGCTAAGAGGCACAGTGAGTGATCCCAGGGAAAAACCTCCTCCTGGATGCTGAAACTGCTGCACTCTGGGAGTTGGTAAGGTGCTATCAAAATCAGTAGTGCACTCTCATGGAGAAGAATCCTTTAATTCTATTTAAAATGCTTAGTCTTATTTAACTGATACTTATTTTACATCGATATAAAGTTGAATGTCACTTCCCCTTCTTTTTGCAGTAGTTGTAGCTGTTCTCTTTGACCCAAAGCAATGCCAGTCCACAGAAGACCTTAGTAATGGGCCAGTCTCTCTCCTGCATGTTGGATGACTTGCAGAGCACCTGAGGGCTCTTAGTAGTTCTCCCATCAGCCCATTCCTTCCCCCTGGCACCATTGCATCACTTCTATGGTTATGCACCTCTCTGGAAGCTATTCATTTTATTTTCAAGAACATTTACAGGACTATAACTACAGACATTTAAAATCCTGATTAGTATTTTCTCTGTCTTAAGCATTGTTATAAAATATTCCCTGGTCATGCACAGCTTATAAAAAATGTTTTATACATAAGAATGTAGGCGCCTATTTTTTTTGTTAAAAATAATGATTTGGTTAGTCATATTTTACAGTTGCTAATTACTCTACAAATGCCATAACCTGTCTGAGTGGTAACTGCTCAGTAAAAGGTTTTGTTTTTTTAAAGACATGCTAAGTAATGCCATGTAATACTAAATGTGTCAGGCCAATCTATTATAAAATTTAAATGTTTTNTTGGCTGAGATCAATTCCACTTGAAAGCAAACCATTTCTTGGTTTTCTCTAAACTCTGAGCTTTCTCTATTGTTTATATGGATGTAAATTGAGCATAACTGTAAAAATCATGGCATGAGAAGACCACCGGGCCTCTTCTTGAATTTAATGACAATACAGTGACCTGTTGGAATACCAAAAGAATGGTAAATACACGAAATCCATGTAACTCCTTTGATTGAGGCAATTTCTGGCATATTCTTGCACATTCACACACTTTGCCTACATACACTGGAAATACATTTAGCTCCGCATTACTGCAGAGTTGCAGAGAAATGGGAAAATGTACATTTTCAGTGATTGCTTCATCTTCCTTTCATTTTTAAATGGTTGATTTTGGTAGCACAGAGCAGATCGTAGCTTGGGCACTCTGCACTTCTGTAGATGCTGCTCTTTCCCAAATAAATGCAGCCTACCTGGCACCAAGTTAACTTTGTGGTATCCCCCCGAGCCCAGAAGCAAGGGCTCCATCCTTGGGCTCTCCCCATTAGCAGCACAGATGAGGTTCAGGAGATGGCTACAGCCAGCTGGCCACAGCCATAGCCCTTGTGACTCTTCTCCATTCTCCGATTTCTTTAGTCTTGCTTTCAGTGTCCCCTTTGGAGAATCCTTCAGATCTTGTTTCCCAGAACCTTTTTTTGGCTGCCTTCTCCTGCAGGCAATCCCAGCAACAAAACAAGAATTGTAGATGCTATAGTGGCACTCTGTCAACTGAAGAGAGGGATCAGGTTTAATTCCACCAATTAGTTGAAGCAATGTGTCTTCATAGACAGAGAACTGCACAAAGAGGTAGGTGTTTCACCCTTATCCACCAGTGGCCTAACTGACTGACTTCAGGCAAATCACCTCACCCTCCAGTGGTCCAGCCTTCCCTCCATGAAAACAGAAATGCATCAGCTCCTTGTATAATTGACTAAAAGTTACAATTTAAAGTTCTACATATTATTAATTATAACAGGAACTCAAGAGGGAGGGAACTTCGACTGTCATAAAATGCTTTAGCAAATAACTCATTACACATACAGGTGTGAGGATTATTCCAGAATCATGAAAAAATACCCTGTTTTAAAATAATTTTCATTCAGGAAAGTTGAGTAAGCAGAGATAAAAATGAAACATACCAAAGTCATAAATTACTGTGTGAGTCTCTTATAAGCCATTTTCAAGACATTAAGAAGTACAAAATGAATAGTACAAGAAAAGAAAGTTGTAGTTACAGAATAAAAAAAATACAAAACCACCTCATCAGTTCAACACTCTAAATCCTTTCCCCCTTTCTAACTGTCATGCATTTCCTTCACATGGGTATTCTGAATGAAGCCTTTTTGAAATCACTTGAAGGAATTGGAAAGGAAGTCAGACCTCTGTAGAAGAGCAGAAATAATTAAATGTTTTTTTTTTCATATAAGACCAGAAACTTGAATTAGCTTTCATTCCTAAACCTACCATCAATGATTACAGTTTGATGGGAAGATGTTCTTTTCCTCGTAGAATGCAGACCACAGTTAAGTCACATGTTGTCAGACATTTTAAGTAAAGGCATTAGGTGATTTTAGGGGAGTAAGGAAGAGTTCAGTCTTTAGACAAAGCTATAGTTGCTTCCTTTCAAGATGGGTGGATCAATACTATCTTGCCAGGATTTCCAAGGCTCATCTCCTGGGAAGGAATTTTGATTTAAAGAACAAAATGAAAGATACGTGCATTGCTTGTCTAGAAGAGCCAGTCAACTATCAAAGAGCAAGATATCCTACCTTCACCCACATGACCACAGGCAGTGACCATCCCCAAAATCATTTCTGACTCAGACAAGCAGGGCCTGAGCAGAGCTGCCTTGACATGCAGATGAACAATCCCACAAACACTCAGCCAGCACTGCAGTGTCAGTTCATCTTAGGCAGGTGCACAATGAAATGCAGCACCGCTCTACTGTACTGTATCCCAGCTTTGCCATGCCTGGTGTGAGCAGTCTGGCCGGCTCTCAAAAGCTCAGCTTACTGTCACTGACTCCAGTAGAGCATTTTTCAGCTCCCCTTGCTCAGTTCCTTTTGATCTCTGCATGTAGGATCCCTCATTAAAGGTTGGTGGTGAAGAAAGGTGGGTGACCTCTTACAGTTGTCTCTGTCATGTGGAAAGACAACCCTCTGTGTCTACCAGACCAAATTTTTGGATGGTTCAGCACCTATGGATCTCACAGAGTTATGCTGAGGGCTGGCTTGCTCTTGCTCAATTTCATCAGATTCTGCTTCATGAGGAGGAATGTTATTCACACTGCTGTGAACTCCTTGTGTCTTCAGCGTCTGTGGGAGGCTATTTCAAAGGGTAGGCTGTTCTGTTTTTAAGATGTTCGGATGTTTCATGCTGGTTTTATTCCCACTGGCAGTGCCTCACAGGATTGCTTTGGCACAAGACACGTTAACAAAGCATTGCCATTGTCTGTGGTGGATGGAAAACCTGTAAAACAAAAGCATTTTCTTTCCTGTCCACCTTCTTTCCCAAATTTCAATGAAAAGCAGAAATCAAATTTCCTTTGTTTATAATTTTCTCCTTTGTCCTGTTTCTTGTTTGCATACACTACCACATCTCCTACTGCTTTTAACAGGAATTTTATCTCCAAACAGTCTGTAGAAAAAGGTCCAATATTATGTCTCTTAGGACACCAGGCCATTCTGGGAATCATAAAACTCTCACAAGCAGCCCTATCCAGTAAACTCAATAATTTTCCAAGGAGGTTGCAAACAATCTTTGCTCCATGAATTAAAACCATTTGTGAACTCCAGCTATCATCTACTTATCCTCAGCAGACACCAGCAAAGTTCGGTACTCCAGCACTACATTCTAACATCATTCAGAGACTTTAAAACATCAGAATTGGTTTTGATAAGAGCTCCTCCTACCCAGTTCAGGTACCAGGTCCCTGAAACTTGTCAAGGAGCACTTGCACTTGAATCCTTTGCACCACTGCCAGCAGCATTAGCAAACATAGAGGAAACAGGACGTTTTGCATTATTAAGGCAGAAGACAAAGGGATTGTTGATCATAGTAAGAAAATCATGCATGTATAAATGATTACTTTGTCTATATTTCCTCTTAGGCAATAGCCGATGCAGAGACAATCAGATATTTGCAAGATACAAGGCAGATATTCAATTTAATTAAAATAAATATTCCCAAAAAGATATCGAAAGCCAAGCAAGGTCCCCATTCAGACAGATAACTGTATTCCTTTGTTAATAAGGTCCTTGATTTAGGGCCTCAGAAGAGGGAATTAACTTCTTATCGTAGGATAATTTTTCTCTACTTACTGCTATCAGCTATGAGATATAAAAGCAGAAACTCTCTAAGGTGACAGAACTCAGAATTTTTGAAATTAGGTATTTTGGATGTTTGCTGAAAACAAACCTTATTTAGAATACTTGATGGGTGGTGGTTGTAATGATTGAAAGAAGGCATTTCCAACACTGGTTTTTCTGGGTACCATTGTCCCCAGTTTTCAGCCCTTGGAGCTTTCATGCAGACACAGACTCCCAGCTGGTCCCACCAGGTCCTTGGTCCCCAGATCAGGCCCCAGGCTGGGAGCATTGTATTGAAATTACTTATATAGGTAAAAAGTTATTTATATAAATAAATGATAAGGAGACACCCTTTGCAGCTGTGACGTAAACAGAAGTGTTCTGACAGAGAGTAATGAGAGTTTTGTACCATTAAACACAACCACTGAAAATAGCCATGAATGAATATTTCGCCAGCCTAGATTTTTCTAAAGAGTAAAACACAGCAAAACCCCAATTCTGTGGGGTCAAATCCATGGCTGGTGTAAGTCAAGACAGTCCCTGGACTGCAAATGGAGTTTACACGCAATTTACACCAGATGGGAGCCTGACTTTACAAAGCAATGGCTGGAGGCTAAATGATATTCTTGAAAGTTGCAAAGCCTTGGATTATGAAATCTCTCTCAATATATTTCCATTTCAGCTCCTTCCAGTGTAGTTTGCTCACAGCAGTCTGAATGCAGAAGAAACATCTATTTCATTATCTCAAATAGTTTATAAATGCTTTTTAAAAATTCCATTATTTGCACAGTGTAAGGACCTCAGTGCACCCTAACAACTGTTTGACCTGAATATATTAAAAATATTGTAATGTTTTGCTACATATCCCAAGGTAAAAAAAAAAAAAAATTAGAAAAAAATCAGGGTACGGCTTATTAGTTTTCTCTTCGCTGCTTCTTATAAAGGTTTATTTGACAGAGCATAAGATAGTGGTAAAATCCTAAGGTAAAGGTTAAACTCTGTTTTATTATGTTTACAGGATTTAAAGGGTAAATCAGGAAGTGCTTATTTAACATCAAGTGAAAGTGGTGGATTAGTAACCAGACCGAGACTTAAAAGCATCCTTAATCCTTAAAATCTCTGAGGGTGAAAGGTCACTCTTTAACACCAGGTTGTGTAAAGAATGAAGCAGACAGAAGCTTCTGTTTCATCATTGCCCAGTTAATCCACTGAGGAAATGAGCAGCATTGGTTTTTTGCTAGGTAAACTCCTCCTAAAACCAAGGAAACAGAGGAAAGCCTGAACAGGAAATAATTAAAGTAGGTTTATTCCATGAACACAGCAGAGCAGCGCAGGAGATATTTTAAACTGTTTTAAAAATGACACTTCTGTGACTATTAATTGTCTACCTTGATTACATTTTCATTGCTCCTTATTTTCGTTCTTCTTTTAATGATTAAATTAATGCCCAGTATTTTATTTGGAGAGAAGCAGAACAAGACAAACATTTTCAGAGGCACAGTGGGTCACTTCCAATAGCCACCGGTTTATGTTCTGTATCTTTTGGTATCTTGTGGATTAGAGAGCACAAATGGGGTTCATAAATACTCTATCTCTTTTAAACTTGTGAGTTCTGGAAAAATAATTAAATGAAGCTCTTTTATTGTGTTACCACAGGGATATGTGTCAAAGAAATTGGTGCAGGGAAATAATAGTTTGTAATGTTTCTCCTCTTTAGTCTCTACTAAGAGGTAGGAGGCATTCACCAGTTGTTTCAGCCAAGATTAAAGTGGGGTTTGACGTTCCCAGTAGCTGGGATGAAACATAACTCAACAAAGCTTTTTTTCTGCAAATGCAATATAAAGTATAGTATGTCTGAGAAAATGTTTAGAGCCCACTAGTTAGTAAATATACCCACTTCTTGTATAGACAAGTCTTAACTTTTTTTTCTTTTTGAACAATCAATATGAAAAGACAAAGCTCTCATATATTTCAGCTACTAGGGAAAGAGTATTTTCAATACTAGCAGCCTTTCAATATTTATATTGAGCTTGCCTTTATTAAATCACTGGTGAAAAATAAGAGGATTCACCCAAGCTGTAGTTTCATCATATAAAACAGCACAGACATTTATCTTATAAAATTGCAGAAGTGTAGCTCCATGTAGACTGATGGAGCTGAGCTGCATTTGGCATTAGGATCTCATTTTCTTGCCTAAGGTGTTTATGACGCATACAGTTGCTAATAGCTTATGCAGTTCATTTTTTACAGAATCTGTGGTTTAAGCATAATGCTTAGCACTTCTGAAATATTACTTTTCTTTTTTAAAAATTGCAGAGTGTTTAATGTGAATTATGAAGAGTGCTTAGTTGCACACATTTGAGACCTGCCCAAATTTTTCACAGTGTTAATCCCTACCTTTGTGGTTCCATTTTATCAAAACATTTTCTTAATTAAACAAAAATAAAAGAAAAAACCTCACAGTTTTGTAAATTAAAATGAATGTTTAGGTTATTTGGGGCTACTTTCCAATGATATGCAAGCTCAGAACACCAGCACAGGGCTGGAATAGCCTTTCTGTTATCAGAGGGATCAAATGGAGAAGAAAACGTACTTTAATGCAAATAAAAGAACCAGAAAGCTCATATAGTATTTCTTCTATCTCCTTGAATGCTTTCAGTTTGATTTCCTAAAGAATTGATGCTTATGTAACAAAATTATCTATCCTTCTTTACCACTTCTTGTAGTTTTCAACCCAATGGCCTCTTCTGAATGTATTTGGCAAATGCAGAGTAATCCCAGACTTCTTAATCAGCTGCCCTAAAATTTCATTAGAAAAAAATCACTTTGCAGAGGGCAGAGATGCCAAAGTTACCCAACTGGTGGAAAAACTGAATCAAGTGCTTTTGAGAGGTCACAGAGAAGAGAAACCTCTGAAATGCCTGAATTGTGAGGGAAAACTCAAAACAGAGCTGGCAACTATAAATTTATAGGAAAGCAGGACTTGTTAGTTCTGAAGCTCATAAAAGTGTCTGTTTTGTTTACTGAGATCTCACCACATCCCCGGCCCATCAACAAACATACCTATTCAGCAGCAATAGTACATAGTACAGAGCTGCAAAACAAAATAAGCTAAAACACCCTGATTACAGGCATCAAGAAACATTAGCTATTTCTAGGTGACTGGTAGTCTTCTAGGTGAGGGATAACAGATGGTTTCAAAGATTGTATTTCAAAGCTGTATTTGAAGGAAACTATGAAGTATTTAATTAAAAAAAAAGGCAATTTTGGAAAACAGAAAGAATATTATTAATTCTTCTGAATAAAACAGATTCTGGAAAGAACCAAAGTAATTTCAGGGGAATTTTTTTTTTTCAGAATTACAGCACTCAGCCTGTATGTGCTACCTGATATCCCAAAAAGGGTCTACAAGTGCTAATAATAAATTCTAGTACTCCTGAGCACTGTCCTGGTCTTCAACCCACCGCTATTGTAAGAGTTAGGAAAGGAGGAGCAGACTAACAAATGGAGCTTAAAGCCCCAACTTCCATGGCCTGGATTCTTACACAGATTGCACAGCAGTAATGCCTTCCCATTAGAACTTTAAATCACAAAGGCAGCCTCTTGCCTGATCCTACCTACTCCAGCATATTTACAATATGAATGGGAAATGAAGCATAAGACCACTATTTTCAGAAATACTTAGTTTGTAGTCCATAAGCTTTGAGGCAAACAGCTTGAATCCCTTTGACCTGATTCCTCTTTGTTAAAAGAAATAAAAAATAAATTCAAGCTGCACAATGAATTACATCAGAGCCCAGCAGACAAGGAAGTAAGTAATTCTGCAGAGTCTCCATGCTTTAACAAGCTGAGAATCAAGAAACACCCAGTACTGCCTCCATATTAGAACCAGGCATGTAAAAAATTACATGTCTTATGTTTATAAATTATCCAAAAACAAGTTGTGAGAAATAAACTTTACACATATTCATCAAAGAAACTTGCTTCAGCTGTGACTTCCTCATTTCTCTTTAATTTACTCATACTAATCCAAAACTATCATGGCATTTGTTTGTAATATAATGTAGCAAAAGCAGACAACACTTTCCCAAATAGCAGACTTCCAGATATGATTTATAGCAAAGTGAATTTGAGCATCATTTCATGCTTAGTATTGTTTGTGGTTTATATGTTTCATAAGAAAATCAGTTTAAGTTTGCAATAAAAGTAATTTTATATGATTTGCTATTAATAAATAAGTTGTCTTTTTAATAAGTATTGGTTCAGGACCCAAGCAAAACATGTACTCAGAAATTATTCAGTTATTTTTAATGCGATTTTTTGCATTATTTATGCAATTTAAACAATAGCCACCAATATGTTTTATAAATTAACAATCAACATGAATCAAGAAACCAATATACCATTTTCTTGATTTACATCAAGTAATAACAGAGAAGATTCCCAAATATCATACCCAAAGACATTTCTGCATTGAAATTGTGCACTGCCAAAGGCCCAATCCAGTGTAATGTAATCAGTAGAACTTTGGAATCCTGAAATACAGCAAACTTGTTAGAAAAATTAGAAAAGAGATAAGAGTTATTCACTTAAACAATCCTCATACCAATATAGTGCCTGAGTTTGGTGCTACCATGTACAAGAGCAAGAGTTTATTCTGGGAATCCAGAGCTGAAGTGATGAGAATATATTTCTGATACCAAATAAACTGTTAAAAGACATAAATACAGTCCCCAGAAAAGCCGCTCTTGTCACACTTCAAAGAAACCCAAACAAAATTAAAACTAATTGGAAGCCAAATACAATGACCAGCATCTGGGTTATCTGTGATAACTAACCAAGAAAACTGTGCTGCCTCTCATCCTCTGTGTTTGAAGATGCAGAGCGAGACACTAAACCACAGCCAAATAGTATTACAACAGAATTCGTTTATCCCCAAATATTTTCTCCAACTGTAATAACACCGTTGAAAGTAACACACCCTGGCAGCACAGATGCAGACATGCACTTAGTGCACTCAATTGTACATATCTGTGCACCCAAATTCCAGTCAGAGTGAGGGTCACACAACAGTTATCTCTGCCAGTCCCCCACTTCTGCCTCCAAACCCACACGGAGCCCCATTAAAATTTGTGGAGCTCCGTATGGGTGTACATGTCTGCCCAGGTAAATCACTGGCAAGCTTAAAACTGTAATTATCATTATTAGGAGTGTCTAGTACATTTTATATGCTAGCAAAATCCACCAAGTATGCTGACAGCAAAGTGTGGGCTTTGCAGTGTAATATGTGGTTCCTCTGAATGGCTCTCAGAGTCTGGTCCTTCCTTTCTTCCACAGTCAAGGCTCCCCCCTGCATTCTCCAGGTGTCTCTGATACAACAGTAGATGCCAATCATGAAAACTGATCTTTTCATGATTGCTCCCAGTCAAATAAGAGTGGAAGGACAAAGAAATAATAAATTGCTAATACAGGAAAATAGTTACAGGGGGGAAAAAGCCACCCTGTTATTAATTTGAATAGAAATGCTGGAAAAAATAAATCTTTATGTCCTTTATTAAAAGAAGAAAAATCTCCCATGCTATTCAAAGTCTCTAATTTTGGTTGTCTTAATGTATTTTTCATGTAAGTCATAAAGTATGATTTTTATGTTTATTATGGTTTACACACAAAATTATATCTAAAAAGCTTTATAGGTACTAAAGTATGACATCCTTTACTCCACCACACCCCAATAGAACAATAATTCACTCAAAGATTAATAGCTGGCATTTGTCTTCAACTTGTCCAATGACTGCATGAGAATTAAAATAAAATTATCTTCTCACCAAAGGAGTTAGTTATCCCTGCGGGCCAGGGCTGAGGTGGAATCATGGTGAATCACGCATTGGGAGGATCTCTAGCTTTCAATGAAATTAGTAACTTCCTTGAAAATTAATTTAATTATACCTAACAAAAATCTCTGTTCACAAAACATGCACCTTTGGAGGTCTAAAAATAGAAGATGGACTATTCCAGTCAATAGGAATTTCTGTATTTTCCTCTTTCTTGTATACATTTGCACACTGTCTTGGATGGATGGAGAAGGAAACTCTTTCTAGAAGAGCCAACAGAAGCTTTTCCATGACTTCTAAACTGTAAGCTGGTTCCTCAGCATCTATGAATTCATGGAGTCCTTTAGTTTGAATAGAGCTACACTGAGTCACCCTGACATGGGGCCTGACCAAAAGTCTAGGCTTCTCCTAATAAAAAGAGCAAAATAGAAATTTTGAAACAATTTGGCTCCAAGCAATGTTTCTTACAGGTACGATTTATGAGAGCAATAACAAGTACTGGAAATTTTAGTTCAAAAATTCATTAGCAGTAATCATGGTCCTTTTCTTCTTTTTCCACAGACAACATAAAAGCCAAGTCTGCTTGAATGAAAAAAAAAAGATCCTCCCCATTTCTGAACTCTGTATCTGCAGCAAGTCTTGGCATCTTCTGCAGAACAGGTTTTTGAGCTCAAAAACTTGAGTGGCTGCTTCTGGTTTAAACCAAGTATTTGACACCTCTAGCGTCAAATCTGCCCTTTGCTCAACTTCATCTCCAAGACCTCAGACACTGCACTGCTTCACTGCGTGCAGGTCACAGTGCCGGCGATGGCAGTGCCAGCCCTGTCTGGCACCTCTCACTTGGGGGTAGGGAGGATGTTACCTGTCTTCTAACACTTGTGTTGCAACCTTCATTAGCAATTGAAATGTCTTAATGGGGACATTCTCTGAAGCTCTTTTGCCACAGAGGGATTTGCTCTGAACTTTAGCCAGCTCTCACCTGTCTGGCACTCATTGTATCAAACACAGTGTTATGGCAAAGGACTAAGTTTAGTGCCAAATAACGAGTTATAAATGATTCAATATGAAGAGATAGTTCATTTATTTCCCCACATCTGATTCAAGTTAAAAGATTGCTGAGTTTTCTTCTGTCTGGACAGACAAACTTACAGATGGGTAAAGAACACAGGTACATGCTAGAATACACACATTGTCGAGTGCATTATGCTTATAAAAATACATCTTTTCTGGAAAAGGCACTGCTCCTATGCTATAAGGCATCTGTGATTATCTGCAAAGAATTCAGAAGTACCTTCTCCAAAAGTATGACTTATCTATAATTTAAACTGAAGGAGACTTTCCTTTAGGCAACACAGACTTTGTGACACATGAATGAGCAGCTCTGGTTGTGTCTAATAGTTTACCACCAATACTGGAGCCTTTGCAGCATCTTCACTTCCGTTAATATAGAGAACGTTTTCATTTACAATACTCAGAGGAAAACGTTATTATTTTTGCAAAGGTAGCCTAGCAGCTTTGTGCCAGTCATTGCCAGATAGAGTCTGTTTCCTGCTTCCCTAGAAGCCACTACATGAGGAGATGAGGAAGGAGAAGCACAGTGCTTGGAGGAGGCAGCATAGAGTCAGCCTGTGAGCACAGGGCTGAATTGCAAGATACAGCTGCAAAACCTCAGGAAATCCTTGTCGTGTTCCAGCGCCAACCTCACCTCAGAAGTAAAACACACCCCTCACTTTATAACAAAGCACCCAAGACATGAAGCACTGGCAGTACTCAGAGGTGGCACCAAGGTAATTCAACAACATCATCAAACTATGAGAGTTAGAATTTGATTTATAAGGATGACTAACCCAATAAAATGGTAAATCAAGTCAATACGCAGGCTCAGAGGCTTCTCCAATTTTTTTTACCCCCTAGTACTTTGATGATGCAGTCATGATAAAGCATTCCAGACATGTCATGCTCAGTGGAAACTCTGCAGCAGCAAAGCCTCATGTGTATCCTTATGGAGATCAGGTCATTCTTCATTAGAGCTGCATAAACCTATTTGCAAGATCAGCTTTTCTTGTGGTAAGAAGAAAAGGAGAGGGGAAAAAACCCACCCAAACTCCAACCTCTTGATCACAGCATGTATGAAAACAGTTCCTAGTAAGAAGGATATTTTTTACATGAAAGTGGCAAATTTTCAGGTGGAACAAAAAAACCCAAATAGCCAACAACCACAAAAAACAAAACAAAAAACCCAAACAAAAACAAACAAACAGAAAAACCAGAAAAAACACAAACGAAAAGATCCCAAGAGTTCAAATCCTTGTAAATGGACGTTGTTATGCTGATTTATGCCCATTGAGAGTTGTCCCGTCATAATTTGTTCCAGGTTTGAATTTTACTATGGAGAAATATACACATTCTTGTAAAGTCAAGGATAAATACACCCAGCTAAAAGGATAGTTTCCATGTAGTTCTATTTTTGATCACCTCAGATATTTTAGGCTATGTCCTGCAATCATCCTATTTATGGGATCAAAAAGAAGTGACCCAGATATGGGAATATAGTTAGTAAAGTCATTGGTCCAGACAGGACTCAGGCTGCTAAGTACATGATGATTGATATTGGACACATTTCTTTCTTGGCAAGGAGTTTTGGCTTTCAGCTACACCATGCTGACATCAAGCACATTAAAAGTGAACCCAAATATCTGCTGAAATTCACAGAGATGTTGAAACATTTTCAACTCTGAAGCCAAGGATGTGTCAGCTGAGAAAGCTGAAGTCTACCTTCAACTTCTTTCATTCTAATTCGGGGAAGAAATGCTCAACAAACTTGTCAAGTCTAAGCAAGCTCTTTTACAATCCACTTCTCTATTTTCTTGTGGCAGGAGTCCACCAGCAACAATCTTTATAAAAGCAGTAGAGAGGTCAACTATTGCATATGTTTGCCAGCCCTGGATACAGTCCCTATGCACAAAAGTGGGTTCAGAACCCTAATCTATATTTCACTTTCTATATCAGGCAAAGAAGACAAGTTTTAAGCCCATCTTTTGCTGATGCAAGTGATTTCCAGAGAGAGCCTACTTGCTCAAGAGATGTATTACAGCACAGAAGCATACTTATTACCTTTAGACAATCTCTCCTCTCTTTCAGGGCTTTCTAACTTCCTATTCTCGCTTCTGTTAATACATTTTCTGCGTTCACATCCCTCTCCTAGTGCTGTTGTATTTAAGTGCTGATCAGACCCCATCAATCGGCCACTGCACCGCGAGCTGTCTCAGGAACCCCAGCAGAGAAAACATGGGGAATACCTGGAAGGTTTCAGACTAAGCAACCCCAAGCATGGTATGTGTGATGATCATCTAAAAACTGCATTCAGGTTTTAACTGGTTGCTTGGTTTGGCATCTGAGGCAACACAGGTTGCTCAGTTTAATTATTTTGCTCTTTGGTGTGCAGGTTGCAGGTGAGACTTCTGCTGCCTTCCATTACTTCAAACACCATCAGGGTTTCAAAAACTGACTGAAATGAACCTAAACACCCTTTAAGGACACTGTCTTTCAAAGTCCCAATATAGTGATTCCTTTAAACTAGTGAACAGCTTCATATACAGTGGAACTATGATAAAGCAAACTTCTTTCCCCAGACAATGTCTTTTTGGAGTGGCACAGCATTGGTATGGTTTTCATGTAGCCACTTTGTATTTTTATTATTGATTTTTCTTAAGTTAATTAATCAGTTTTACGTTTATTGGCTTCACCTGAGTGTCCTGCATTTTAATGTTACAATGAATCATTTGTTCAATAATTATTTTTTTTTGACCACACTATGGTTTATATTTTAAATAGTTATTAAAACAGGTTGAAAAAACAGTTACAGAAGAAGTTTGAAATGATGAGCATGCTGATTCAATTACACTTTCAGATTAAAACAATATTTTGGAGGAGAACCACATTAACATTTATTTTTCCCCCTCTGTATGGATGGGATTTCAGACATTCTTTCAAAGCTCACGGCAGACACAGACAGTAAGAGGGCATTGCAGCCATGGCTGGGCCAGGTTAGGGTAAGTCCTGGTGAATATTCATTAAGCTACTTCAGGGGCAAGGGCCAGATCTGCAGCAAGAGCTCACCAATGGTGCCCTTTCCAGTTGTTTCCTGGGCTGCATCAGGTTACACTGAGCCCCTGCTTCCAAGTTTACATAATGGCCCATGCAGGAGAATCTCCTCTGGAAATACAGTTCCAGGTAGAATTTCAATTTTAGATATATAAATATAATTTCAAAAATAATAACCTTGCTTTTGACTACTTAAACATTTCACTGTTTATACTTTCAATAGGATTTGAAAAGAGAGTAAAGATTATTGAAGCAATAGTAATTTTGGGAGATTTTTTTAAACCAGGTCTATCGGAGAGGAAATATAAATATACGGTTTATATGAAGAAAATTAGCAAATAAATTCTGAGAATAGAGTATGATTTAAAGATATTTTATGTTAACCTTTCACACAAAGTATGTCATGCAGTACAAAGAGCAGAAATAGCCTAAGTACCCTAAAGAGGGGTGACTAGCCTTCATTTAGAAGCTATTCAAACAGCAAAGTGAAATTACTTTAAAAAGCAATTTAAAGGTTTCCCCTCTAAGAATCTCCTTCATCTCGTACTGGTAAGAGACAACATACGAGAGATGAGACTTTTGCTCATGCTGTGAGATGGGTGAAAGCTGAAAATGAAAAGTATTCTGTGTAGCAACAACATGAGAGTAGCATTATTGTTCATACTTTTTTTTTTACTGCTTTTTTGAAGACCAACAAATTTACACCAGGAAAAGAAACACATACTGACCTTATTGTCAGCAAATAGTCAGACTCAGGCATGTTTCAGCTGACAAACTAATGGAAACATTTCAAACCACAAAAAGAACACAGCACATATGAATTAAGACATGTACTAAGAACAATGGAAATAGGCACTGAAAGATAAGACATTGTTTAATGGGTTGTGTAATCTGATAGTTGATGTCACATGATCTAGAAGCTGGATTTTGCAAGGTTAAGATATCAGTATAAGAAAGCAGAACAAAAGGAATATTATAAATAATCTCTAATGATGACACCTACAAAGAAAAGCAAAAGGTAACTTTCAAGGAAGGAGCTCTCAGGAGTTCATCTTTACTACTGGATCTGAGCTGAATCCCAAAGGAAAAGCTTTCCCATCAGCAGTGAATTTCTGAAGTACACATCTGCACTTCGTGCGGACAAACACAGAAAGATCAGTGCTGGAAACTCTGAAGTCCATTTTGCTGAAAGTGATTTGAGGTTTCTCAAATCTAATTAGAACAGTTTAAAATATCTGAAGTGTTATCTGATAGGATAAGCAGTCATAGCTATGTCTCACCTGAATCAATGGGCTACCACTTATTTTGTAGTGGGAATGAAGGGCGTATTAAACAAAGTATTCCTTTTGTTGCCTTAGAAATCTTCTGCAGGATAGTTTAGTTCCAACATATCAGCATTTCCCAGAAAAACACAAGGAAACCTCCCACCTGTGCCCCAGCCCAATCATTTCACATAAAAATGTTAACCAACAGAAGACTTCACCCTCAGGTCTTGATCAAGACTTGGACAGGAGATGACGATTTCCTAGAAACTGAAACATTTCTGAAGCTATGTGACTCATCCTACACATTTAATAGTCCCAAACACAGAATTAACTAACACAAGAAGACTTTCAGAGTTAATTTCATCCAGTTATTATTTTTTGTTGTTATATCCCCTCCTTTGCCCCATGTTTTTCATGGCCATCATTTAGGTTACAGCCTTTCAGAACAGAGAAGGAGCTCTTTTATAAGAAAACACAAGCATGCTTTATGTCTGTTGTCCTTCCATAGAACAAAAAAATAAAAGCAGTAATATTGATCTGAACTAGAGTTGACCATTATCTACTTAAAAGTTACATGGCTATTAGTTCTGATATACAACTATGTTGTCCCTTAAAATAAAACAAGGCTAACAGATAATGAAAACCATCATTAACTGAAGTCAAACACCAACATGCAAGGTCCCTTAGAGTCAACAACTGAGCCTCATCAGCCCCCCACATCATCTGTTCTTATTGCCTATATCAAGAAGCTACAAATAGTATAAAAGCAAGTTTATACCTGGTAGAGATGTTTTCAGTGAAGAAACAAAGATTTTAGCAAGATCTAAAGCTACCTGCTTCAGTAGCTGGAGCATTTGGTAGTCACCATGTGGGAAAAAGATCGGCCTTGCTGATCCCTCATGCCCTCCTTGCCCACAAATTGCTGGGACACAGGTATCACTATTGTCTCACCGTTTGCTCTGCTGTGTAATTTTCTCACCTCAATAACAGTGACCACCTCTATATTATCTAATAGCTCCTGCAACCTCTCTGTTCCATGATCTATATCAATGAACTCTACAATGTGAATAACTCAGCAACATGATTAATTTGATGCTGGTCTTGACTGGAAATGTGAAATATTGAATTTCATATCAACAAGAGAGACCAGGCATATGAGGGTTTTTTACAATAAAAACAGGATATGGAACAAAACTAAATTTTGGCAAAATAAATAATAATAATAATAAAAGAAAACTAAGGACAAGCTAAGTCTATCAGTAAGTCTTCAAACACTGTAAACTGAGGTATGCATATGCTGAAATTAGTTTTCTGTTCCTCATCTCTTTCTTTCAATGTAGGCATTGCCACTTCGTGGCTCCGTTAAAATCACAAGTCTCAATGCGAGGATGACTCCATCAAAACAAATGAAGAGACCCAACCATAGGATGTTATTTAGTTGTGCAGACCATATCTGTTGTTCCTTTCTTTAAAAAAGGCAAATATCCATGCTGGCTTCTCAGCATGTTGCCACACCACGAAGTACATTTGAGGTCACACCTGAGGTCCTGGCAAAGACAGGCTGGTCCTGCATCAGGGGAAAAGGGTTTTTAAAGAGCAGAGAATGTCTTGGGTGGGGCATGGAGGGAAAGCCACAAGCTCCTGACAGCCCTCCAGCCAGAGCTCCAGGAGAGCAGGGCTGAGGGATCCTGCCATGAAACAGCAGTTTTAGCTACATCCCTCCACTCCTACCCAGTTTTCTCCATCTTTGCACCCTCTGGGCCTCCTAAGAGATGCAGTAGGAAGAACCATCTCAATGCTTTGTCTCTTCAAAACTTCCCTAGCTGTCTGCTCCCCCAAACATCTGCCTACTTTGCAGATAGAACTGATCTTCAGAAGAGCTGATACACTACAATAAAAAAGCAGGCTAAAAGGAAGATAGTATTTATATTTTGGTAAACACATGAGACACTCTCTTTCATGCAGTCCCTATTTGGCCACAACTGGTTCTTACCAATTACCAGTATTTTCATACCTCCTAACTGATCAAAGAGTAGATTAATTAGTCAAGCATTAGATTGTTATGTGGGCTTAAAAAAAATTTAGAATTGATTGAAAATATATACCTGAGCAGAAAGTTTCTTTATGTGAAATTAATAGTGCACCAGCATAGGTAGGCATTATTTGAACAACAACAACAAAAATAAATTATTATGTCTGCAACTTTCCATCTAACTTGTTTTTTATAAATTTCTTCCTAGGTGTTCTTTTGGTCTAATGGAATTCAAGGGAAAGATAAGCAATAGAAGAAACAGAATAGCAAGACATGAAAAAGAAAAAAGAAATTAAACTAAAAAAAAAAAAGCACCAAAACAAGTCAAACAAAAGAAACAATAAAACCACCCTAAAACACATTTCATCTTCCCAGCCACTCATCATCTCCTTGAGATCCTGAAAACTTGACTACCATAGTGATGACCTTATAGCTGAAGAGGCACAGAGTATAATAACTGAAACATAAAGATACTTGCGTTATATGCATATATCTTTGTTACTATGGTCTCATGTCCCCTGTTGCCACAAACTCTCTCTTATCCAGATTAGGATTTGCAGGGGAAGGAAATATCTTGTCTTTGTTCTTTGGTTTCTGATGAACCATTTCACATTTCCCTCCTGTTCTCTCTCTTGCCATTCCCAGAGGACAGCCATGGACCAGATGTGAATCAAGCAAGTCACAAATACGACCATAAATACTTCACCATGCAAATGCGATTCCTTCAGCCACATATAACAAAATGCTGTCCATGTCAGGCTGCTTATTCACACTCCAGCTTGCAACTAATCAGCACTAATCAGAGCGATCAGATTCACACTTCGCTGAGCTTTCCCAGATTTATGCTGCAGAGGACTTGGATTTCAGAACAGCAGCGCATGCAGGCTGGTGAGCAGGGAACAGCCATCTGTGTCTCTTAGGAGAAAGCGCACTGAGAGTGTAAGGCAAACTTCAAAAAAAGATCAAATTGATTCCTGATGCTGTCTTTTCCTCTTAAGCTAGTGAAGGATCCAGAAAATAAAGAGGCACCAGTCTTCATCACGTTCACATGATAAGTGGAACAACAACATAACATTACCTGGAGTTACCACATATTCTATGTAAAAATTATTTGGTTTTGATAAATCTCTTATAAGACTTTGATCTTCAGGTCTCATGAGTTGCATTACAGAGGAATTTGCTGTACTTAATTTAGAAATCATTTAAAAAGGTCTACCACTTTCATTTCTCTCTGCATCCCTATGAAGGGAGATCCCTAAATGAAGGAAACTGAAACCAGCAAACTCTATATCATCTAACTGCATGTGATTATTTATTTAACAAAAAAACCCCCAGTATTAAGTACAAGGAAACCATTTAAATTTCATTGCTTTTAGCAGCCATCAGATAAAAAAGAAACATAACGAGTTTTAAAGGTTTTGTGTGAAGCACTCATTGAGAAAAAAATTTTGGAAACAATGAATGGTCCAGAGACTCGGAGACTTCAGTAACCTTCGCATATGGTTTACTTTGCTTTAGGAATCAACTGTCAGGGTCAGTACAAGATCATGCTCTTTCACCTCTATTTCAATTAATTATTCATCTCATCTACCTGTAAGAACTTAAAATTTGGGCATTTCATCTAAACACCCTTTGCAAGTAACAAAAAAAAATGGTGCTCAAATACAACTGCTAATAGTTTCTGTGGGAGCTGAGCTAAAACCCTGACTCCAACAGGGTTGTTCACGTTTCTGTCAATCAGCTGAGATGAGTCAGTTTTTCTGTCTTCTTTTACAAAGGTAAGAGACCACAACTAATTTGGGAGAGTTCAGTGGTGTAGATGTTGTGTATGAACTTGGGCAGATTATCTGGAGAGGAAACTAGTAATGTTACTTTTCAAATCCTAGCTGTCAGCTACTCTTCGTTTTGGTAACTGAAGTGGGCTGAAGACTTGGGTTTTTGAGGAATTTCTACCTTTGGAGAGAAAGAGCATGCTGCACTTTCCTGGAGGCAAAGGTAGGATTTCAGTATTCTCCTTTTAAAAATGCTCTTGCAATTTATTTGTTTCCAATTTACAAACATAAATGCTAAAAGAATATTTGCTTTAATTTTCAAAGTGTTCTTTTAGAAAAATTCTACAAACAGAATTTCATCATTATATTGGCATTTTATTCGATAAAGTAGCCTAATTTACCAGGGAAAGGAGGGCACACTGGAAATCATTCCTCTTTCTCTGAAATACAGGCTAAACATCCACATACTATAAAAATGCAAAGTATTTCTGTGTTTAACTAGAAATACTACAGATCTCTATATGGATTAATATCTTGAAGCTAGTATTTATTTAGATGTGTTAACTTACATAATTTTCCTCGTATTCTTTGGGTGATTCTTGCATGCTTATTGAGCCATGATGACTATAAAATTGCTGATCTTCCTTCAAAAAGTTCAGGAGATACTACTGAACTTGCAAACTGCTACTGCAGTTATGTAAATCTCCACAACAAGCATTAAGAGAGATCTTAGCTGTACTTAAGTGGAGGCAAATCTAACAAACATTTTCCATACCATGTACAAGTTCTGACATCAGAACTGTTTAACACCACCACCACTGACCATTTACATTCCTCTTCAAGTTGCTACACAAAGGAAGATGACATACTAAGTTTTTCATTTCAAGGATGTGAATTTGATATTTCTCCTTTGAGGTGAGAGAAAAAACCCAAAACAAAGAGAACCAGAATAAATGTCAAGTTTCAAAAGTAAATGACATCACATGCACATAGGCCTTTTCAGTTAAGCAGAGTTTTCCATTGTACCTTTTACTCTTACTAGTGATCAAATAGCAAAGTGAAAACAGCCATTTTAATAGATAAAAAGGGAGCATTTCTGTAGAAAAACATTTATCTGTAGTGAAATACTCACTTTCAGTATTCCTTTTTTAATTCAGATCCTGAAGCCACAGATGAATTTAACCTTCAGCAAATTAGCAACTTCCAATGGGAAAACAGCCTGTCTGAAAAACAGATGCTTTTCAGAACTGACCAAATTGATCATCATTGCCATGGACACAAAATACTAATTTCCTAAGAAAAATCACCCGTGACTTAATACTGAGGATTTAGAGGAGGATGGGAGCGGGGCACCATGAGACACGAACAGAACAGGACACATCCCTTCCATACACACTCAAGCCCCACAGGGAGCTGGGAGCAGACAGTCCCAGGTGAAAACAAAAGAAATCAGGTGAATAACTTCAAGGTTGCCAGGAGACTACCCAGATACACCAGCCATTTGGTAGTTCATTAACAAATGGAGGTTAATTAGGAAAAGCAGATGCATTTTCCACATTGAAGTCACCCATGCTGACCCAAACCCAAGGGAGCATTTGCTCTTCAATAGACTTATAATCCAGATCATTCTAAAAGCATTTCCTGTACCCCATAGCCCCTGTACAGGTCCTGCCAGCTTGATGAGCTACCTCCCAAAAACCCAGAGGATCACCTCTGCAGTCCTTAGAAGAATCTCCTGCATCATCCCCTCTCTCATCAGGGTCACTGAATTCCTTTGGGGCTCACTGAGGTAAGGGGCCAGAGCAGTACCAGCAGCCAGGGATTATGGGAGAGGAAAGGCCACAAATCACAAATTCTAGACTATTGGCCTATGACAGCTACTACCTCCCAAGGAAATCCTCACCTCTTATGCAAGTCAGTATGGTGTTAGTCCCATCCATCCACTGGTCAGACTGATGGCTGCTTTAGTATTATCAAGATGGTCACATAATTATGTTTTAAAAGTTATTTGAGTGAAGTGTAAGCAGGACTCTTTCATTTACCCAGGTCTTTCATCATCAGAGATACCAGGACTCCTCCCTGGATGATCACAACTTGGCTCTGACAGCCCCTGGCAGAGACCCAACCTCACTGGAATTAGCCACTAATAAAGCATCACCTGCTTTTACCTTCTCCACCCTGCAGAAGTGGCTCTAGCTCTCCTTATATTGACTAATCCTGCTAATGAACCCCTACTAATGATATCTGCCAATGACCTCTGGAGATATAAGCTAATGATATCTACTAATGAACTGTAATTGAACTGCACCTTCTGCTCATTAGAGGCCAAAGTCCACTAACTTTCCTGTTCGTAGGTAGAGCCTGGTCTTTCCTCTCTGCCTGGGACTGGCAGGACAACTTATAGAAGAAAAGCACTTTACATAAGAAGGTGGTAGAAGTGGCAGCTATAGGTCAAACAGAGGGTTACCTTTTTCCACCTGTGGTGCTTTCAAGAGGTATATTCCCCCAGAAGGAAAAGGATCCTCTGAGTAAACCAGGGCATGAGAGGCCCTAGCTGGGTATGTGTTCCATAAAAAATGTCCCGTGAGGTGCCCTGAGATGTCCCTCTTTGCACCAATTTGGATTCTCCATGTGAGGATAATACCTTGTCAAAAAAGTATGTGTTCCTTTCTGAACAGGGGCTGCAATCAGTAATGAATTTCTGAGACAAAATTTATAAAGAAGGACGCTGGTCATATATGACAGTGGGGAATTGTTTTGGTGGAGCAGCTTTTTGTTAGTATTTTTTATGATAAAAAGAACCCTGTAGTGATTGAGTTTTCTAATCATTAGAAAGAGACTGAAAGTTAGTGGGAAGCTGGGGGAAAGACAATATATTACAGTCAGAGAGGGAAAACTACCAGAAGGCTCTTTGATAGCGTCATGACAAAGCGGGTTTTTTCCCAATCCCGGTGACTTTCAGGATACCTCTTGATAAAATTTCCTCTCTTTTGGCTCTCTGTAGGTACTCTTGGAGCAGGGCAAGGTGCCTGGGAGGGTATTACCTTGGGAGCCATCACAGTTAATTCAGCAGAGTCCATGAGGTAGAGCCCTGAGCTGGTGCTGCCTGCACTGTGATCAGTGCCGTACACCGAAGTCAAGGGCAATCTGTTAACACCTGGGGAGATGTGGGCACACCACCATTCCCTGTGCCTACTTTTAGCAGCATCAGCCTCCAGGGTTTTGTGTGTCCAAGGGGACTGATGCCTTGGAGCAGAAGCCACTTAAAATGTCTGTTAAACTTAAAGTAACAAGAGAGTAAGTTTGATCCCTCTGGACAAGGTACCCCTGCTTGTGCTTTACTAACGATCAGGTGTACAAGTAAGAGTCTTATTCCCACTTGCTATTTCATTGAATGAAATCCACAGCATCCAAAACAGAGACAGAGGATATTTTCACACACATCCGCCTTAGTCAAAGTTCTGACATTTTCACTCAATTCACCTTGTGTTTTTCTGATACTGATAACTCAGGTGACTGAGACTTTTCCATAGCTTAACTGTATAAATGAGAAAATGAGAACACAGGGGGTTCTGCTCTCCAAAGACAGACATGGCTGGCCAACCACACATATAGGTATTAATACAGACTGAGCAACAATGTTTATTTCAAAATGTATAAAGAGGCAGGAGTGGTGAGGGGAGAAAGAAACTCAGAAAACCCAGAAAACAGATATTTATTGTGCTTCCCTGCCATAAACATTCCAGCAGCCCTGCCCTGGGATCCTAGCACCATTATACAGCTCATATTGCTTGATTACCCATGCACCACCACAGCTTCAGCCTCCCAAGAACTGAAATCGAGTTTTCTATTCTTAGCTCGTGGTAATTTAAGCTCATTATGGAGGTGCTTGTATTCCATGAGCACAAGAGATAAAGGAAGCAATATAACTTTAATGAACAGCTGAAATAGCAACCACAGCAGGCTCTGTAGGAAAAAAAAAAGAAAAAAAAAATCTTTTCTCTGATGTTGTCTTGATTTTTGTCCCACAGGTCTGAGCAGTTAGTTCTCTCTGTATGTTTCATAAAGATATTCACACACACACATGCTAATGAAAACAAATATGATATCCTGTTTAATAATAGCAGATATATATTAGCCTGGAAGGTAGAACCACTCAAATTATGGAAAAAAAGAAAGCAAAAGTGTTAAACTAGATCCAGGACAAATAATAATAATAATAATAAAGAATTTAAAATAATACTCAACTTAAGCTAGGTAGCCACAGGGATTTCCTTTTTATACAAATAAATGTCTCATTTGTCTAATGACTCTCACTTAGACCAAAGAAAATGGATGGATGCAGATATAACTGTCAGAAGGAGTAAGTGACAGAATAAATGCAAAGCATTCTGGGTTCTCGTTGATAAATGTTTGCACACCCCAGATTATTGACTGGGTGCTGCTTTTCTTTCAGTGCTGTTCATTAAGGTTCTAATCAAATCATATGGTCAAGTCCTGCCACCCCCTTGCAGGCAGCAGTTCTGTTTGCTGAGCAAAGGGTTCAGAGAGAACGTGAGGTAGGCAAACACCACAAATCTGGAGCCAGGTTTTATGGAAACCATCATCTTTCAGCAAGGATTGCAAGTAAAGGAGCATGTCACAAAAATACCCCATGGATGATTGTCCACCTGTATCCAGGGCTCCTCCTTACTTTGTTCACTCCCGATGACATGAGATACAGAAAAGCATTTTCCTCCAGAAGTGAAAGTCAAGATCTGGAGGCAGCTGTGGAAGAGACCTGCCTTCTTCTCAGCATTAGAATTTGTTCTTCTAACTATTTTGAATTCCTATGTCATAAAATAATCTCACAAGAATGTTCAGAAGCCAGTGTAACTGTTTGGAACCTGGTATACTTTTAAATCAATTTGGAGATTAAATTTGGTCCAGTAGTTTCAAAACAAAGCAGTTCTTCATTAACTTATTTTTCCCTAACAAAATAATTTTTCTGTGTTTTTCACATGGTTTTTAATTTTCTTTTGGCACACACTTATCATTCCTTCCAATGAGGAAAGGGCAGAGGAAGGAAGAGTGAGGAGACAAAACATCTGCTTAGAATAAAGGAGAAAAAAAACCCCAACACTTTGACTATTAAGACTTTGTGTTTTCAAAATAAAGGGAATAAAATCTATGTGTGAAAAGCTTCTGACATTGGTACGTAATTAAAATTCAGAAAGTGTTTAAACATAATTATTGCCATGGCCCAGAACCTTCTCGCAATAACTACCTATACAACACCTCTGAATATCCCTGCACAGAGTCAAGGTTAAATTTATCTCAGGGCCATACTTTCCCCTTTGTATTTGGGAGAAAGACTCCTAGAGGATTGTATATGGACACTAGATTTCTGTAGCAGCTGGTAATTATCACAGCACTAATTTGGAGAGTTTTTATTATCAACCTTATGCAACGCTTAAGTTCACATCTCCAAAGTAGGCTGGAATTAGCTTTAAAAAAAACCCCACAATGTATTTCTGGAACAAAATATGCTAAAGGCAGTAATGTTTTAGCACTTCTGCGAAAAGGTTTTGCTCTTCCATTTAAAAGAAAGAATGTTTGAGGCAAGCATTCACCACAATAACAGCAAGAAATTTAGTTTTGAAATATCCTGCTCTGTGTTGGAAAAGTTATGATGGAGGGTTTACTGCCAGTTTTCTGTTCACCCACATTCCTCATCTATGCAGGGAATTTCATTGGTGTCAGTTGAAATGCAGGCTTGAGCCCAGATTAACACCTGAAGATGATATTGGAGGGCTTTCCAGAGAAGTGTCATTAACATTTTAGAAATGTGAGGGTTTTTTTCTGCCTAAATTGGCACTGAAGGTTTGGTTGGGGTGGGGAGGGCAAAAAGTTGGAAGCAGCTGGAAAATGATAACAGAATCCTGTTTATGAACATATCAGTGTGACTTTAGCCAGTCAGATTATCCCTAAAACCCACTGCACTCAGCACAGTTTTAAAGGTTTTATTTCTGCCACTCAGTGAATGGAGAGATGAATTCATAAAAATAAATGTGTGGACAATCTTCTTTCATACTTGTCATCCATTTGGTGACCTGACATCTGAGGGACACAGAAAACTATTTCCATGTAATATAGGAGACGTAGACTGAGTTTCCCAGCACACGACTTGGAGGTTGTTGTTTGTCACTTGGGTCGAGTTTTCCAGGGATCTGTTGTGCAGCTGTTGCACCAAAGAACTGGATGATAAAATATTCCCCCTGCCCCCATTTATCTTCTCTCTTGAGAAAAGTCAGAGGATGCTACCAAGAATCAGAGTGACCATCAGATTACAGGGCTTGGGTTTTTTAACCTCCCAGGAAGACTTCTGTCATATCTACAGCAAAATCATGATCTTGAACACTTTAGAAACACAGAAGCCAAAGGCAGCAGTGGTTACAAGCCAGGAATCCAGGGATCAGAGACAGCTCTAGGAACCTACCAGGATTCTTGAGGATGGGTCCAAAATAGCTGCTGACACCATCTTTTTGGGAGGTTTTCTGATGAAAGGGCTTTACACCAGTCTCAGCATGTTAAAAGAGTTCTTTCCCTGAAACTTTTATCAATATGTTATTTAAGAAATTATTATTATAATCATCATAATAAAAGTTAACAAATAATTCTAGTCTTCAGAGGTAATGCCTCAAGGGTTATCTTGTGTTCCTGAGCCACAGTCCTGACTGAATTTAGTCAAACTTCATGGAGTTTTCTTCTCTGAATGAGAATGAAAGGATAGGCTATTGGATGATTTCTCTCTCATTGGCTCAGAGACCTGAGGCTAAGACAACCACACTGATACGAGCTTGCACTCTGATCACTCAGCACACCTAAATCTTGGTTTTCCTTTGGTCAAATGACTTCCTGAACTACCTTGCAGGGCTAAGTGGTGGGTTGGCTGCCCAACCTGGTTCCTTTCTTATCCCACTCCATATTTGCTCCTGTGAATGAAATCCAGATGCAGGTGAGAGCTGAATCCAAGCTCTTTGTCATGACCCAACTCACACTCGTGCTCCCAGGCAAGTTCACTGTTTTCTCCTGGTCCAAATATCAAGCCTTCCTATAAAGTAACTTCACTTAGAGTAATCAAAGTGCATTTGCAAGCCATAAGAAAGGTCACTGACACATATGAAAAAAGCTGGCTCCACATTTTATCTCTTGAAATTCACTTCATGGCTTTCTGTGGCTCCAGTCAAACTCTATTGATTTCCTCAAGAATTGGATCAGGCCTTCTGTGGTGCTTGCCAAAACAAAAAAGCAGAATGCAGTCAAATGTATGCATCAGGAGTGCTGCAATAAAACCTGGTTAGATGAAAACGTGGTTCTACTCTGAAGACTCTCTGTCAATGTGGTTGTACCTTTCCTTGGCTGGCTCTTAATCATTTCCTTATCATCAGTGCCAAAATTAGTATTTTAAAATTTGGGCTTTTTTTTTCACGTGCTGCAGTCCTCTAAAATCAACCTGGGATTAGGATAGGAAGCAGGGTCTTGTGGTTAAGACTCACATTCACTCCAATTTCTGCCACAAACACCCACCACTGACCTTCAGCAAGTTACTAAGGGAGTGATTTTCAACAGCACTCATCTTTGGCCCGACTCTGCTTCCTAAGAGTTAAATGGAAACAGAAATTTGCATTACAGAGAAGAGAGATAGGTCAGACCTAAATGTCACAGAATAAACTATTTTTCTTCTTAATTTTCTTGCCTTTAGTTTTATTAAACCTTATTCATCAAGTCCCTTAAAAGTGAGTTCTTCAGCAAAGAAAGACACACCTGCACACGGATTGTACAATATCTGGTGTCATAAAACCTCTTGACTGAGTCCTCAAGCTGGGACTGGAGCAAGGTCTCCGCCTTGACTGCTATTATGCTTCTGACTTTGCCCAAGGAAGTTTAGAGACAAACAGTGGAACATGTTAAGTGATGTCCTTCCACCAAACTTTTATTAATATGTTATTTAAGAAATTATTATAATCATAATAATAAAAGTTAACAAAAAATCCAGTCTAATGCAAAAAAGGTAATCTATTTTACATGCTCTGGTTTATATTAGGAGCAAAACTAGTTTTTCATAATATGACTTAACGGACTTCTGCTAAATAAGTTGCAATTTTCCAGCTATATATGAACTTTCATAAAATATTGAGGAGCTAATATACTCCGACTATATCCTTCAGTACCACTAGATTAAAATGTGTTCTTGGGAAAATCACTTCTCTTAGGAAATCCATTTTCTTCTTTCCCTCTTTCCCAGAATCTAGATAGCTTTAGGACTTTGAAGTGGTGACTGGCTTTCCATTATTGTTCCTGCAAGACTTCCCAGTGTGGTCCCTGGTCTTGAAAGGCATTTCCAGATGCAATTGCAGTGTGAACAAAGGGATGATTACTCTGAATGTATTCTACATAAAGCAATTATAAGAAAACCTTCTATCTAGAAGAAGTCACCATGGGCACTAGAAAAAATGGATATGCTTCTGTTATAACCAACTTGGAGGAAATCTATTAAAAAATTAGATGTCCTTTTCTGTTTTAAGTTTACCAAGAATTGGAACTAAACACATGCCATTTGAAGAAATCCCTTTCTCCCTCTAGCCATCACACTGAACTGAAATAAAACAGATGTGCTCAAATAAAAAAGTCTGTGCTTACTTGTTATTTTTTTGCCTTGCCCTTATTACCAACACATATGACTTGCACTAATACAGGTAAAAGCAAGGAATATTCTTCAGAAGTTTCCCATTGCTGTATTCTGCCAGTACCTGCTGTGATTTCATTCCTACAAATAATGGGTTTCTTGTGTTATATTGTCAGATCTCAGCTGCACAAAAGCTGAACTCAAAACTCAGACATTCTTAGAGATTTAAAGAAAACCCACCTAAAAAACAAACCCCCAAATCCAAAACAAAAACATACAAATTCAACCAGAGATTAGTATTTTCAACATTCGTGGTCAATTAATGCCTGTTTGTATGAAGACAAAAATGCACTTATTTAAAAAGTATCAGTTTTGATATAGGAATATGAAGTATTGTTTAAAGCTTCATTCAAATATCCTTTCAGAAATAAGTTCTCAGGATGGGGTTTCACAGTTTCACCATTACCTTAAGAAAAATAAGTTGTTTGTAGAACACTATGCAGTTCATAAGTTACCAGTTATAAACTAATCCTCGATATCCAGTCCAAATCCTAAGGGAGGCTTCAAGGCAGCCACTTCTTTTTGGCAATACAGTGATGAAAGATATATTGTTGAAAGCCATAAAGCCTTGGGAAAAAATTTAGAAACTATCTACGCAGGAATGAAATGTTGAGAGCTTGGCTCATCATCTGGGGCTTTCTGGAGAAGGAGTGGCTACAAATATTTTTGTACAGGTTAGCTAAGCAGTCTTGAAAACAAAGAGAAATGTTGTATGTGAATTATTAGAATGGTTTTCTTGTGTATGGCAGAGGTTTGCTGCCCAGGGATCAGTCGGTAAAGATTAGGTGTTAAATGAGTATAAACTGTCCTTTTGTAAGTTGTTCAGAACATTATTACCCCAGATGAAGATTGCATTCAGAAAACATACATATCGGTATATGTTTACAAATTCCAGGGAACTTGTGTCAGCAAGGAAGGCCCATCACTTGCATATTTGGTTGTATACAAACAGCATGTGGGTGACACTGTACAAGCACCCATTGTCCCTTACTGCACCAGTCTAGGTGAGCACAGAGGAATACTGGTTTTCCAGAGCACAGAAAATTAACAGAGGATGACACCAGAACTGGTTGCCTCGTTTCATACAAAGGCAGAGCTCTGGCCAAAATAAAGCCTGCAGGATTTAGGGAAGCAGCTAGACTCTTCCTTCCTCATCAACTGCAGGACAAGCCAAGGCATTTTAATGAGAATATTTCAGTGGGCACACAGGGCATTTTATAAACCAGTAAAAGCTTCCCAGACGTAAAGAACAGTAGTAAAACAAGGTGTCCTAAAACTTTTGTACTGGATGAAAAAATCTTAATTGCCCTCTGTGATGCTAGGAAATGACTGCCTGGAAAAGCCTGTGACGCCCTTCATGCAGCCAAGGCCATGGAGTCACTGGGGCCTTAGTCAGCCTCAGTCTCTGCTTTTTCCCAAACCTTTGTACATCCATTTACTTACCTGATCAAGCCATGGGGTCACTGTTGTGGGCTGTACATCAGAGGTGCAGCAGTGGTGTCCACAGCCCCTGCTGAGGACAGCCTGGCACAGGGTGTAGGGGCTTGGTGTCAGGGACCAGTCTGCAAGCACAGAACTGAGCACGTCCCATCAGCAGATGCACCATAGGCAGGTCTAAGGGTGGTCAGCTGAGCTCCAGGGACCTCATTTCCAAGCAGAGCAGCCCAAACCAACATGCCCTTCATAAGGATGTTCCCACTATAGCTGGGGGGTTCTGGGTGCTGTTGTAATACAGATGGTCATATAAACTGAGTCTGACACCCGGGCTTTGAATATAAATATTGGAAGTGACACGATAATTTTGTCTTGTTAACACTCCATCTAGGCACCAGAAGAAAAGAAACCAGACTCCTGGAGCTGAGCAGTCCCAGAAGCTGAAGAACCTGGAGTCAGATCTGAAGTTTATGGCAATGTGGGTTCTGTACACAACTTACTTATACAAGATGATTTATTTTTAATTGCAGACTAATTCATGGAAAGACTTCAGAAAGCATTTGATTTTTTTTTATTTTTTTTTTTTTTTTTTGCAAAATCCTGGTCCCACTGAAGCCAGTGACAAATTGCCCATGACTTCAATGGGACCATGCTTTAAGGCTTTGTTCCGCCCATCTCAATACAATAGCACTTTTGCCAACTTCTGGTTATTACTGAAAAGAGACATTATTAACAGAAGAATCTTCTGTTCATCAAATAATTTTACTAAGGAAATTTTGATATAGTTCAGTGGCCACATCCTTCTGAACACGCACTCAGTGGCAGTTTGAAACATATGTTTTTTATAAATTTCTCATACAGAAACAAAGACTGACAGTAAACCCCAAAAGCTTTGATATTTATATAAATTGCTAAATGGTTGCACTGGAAAGTACATTTCAATTAATGTGTCACAGAGCACCACAGTTGTTTTAAAGTTTGCCGACTCAACGGCCTCTATAGCTCTATGCAAGTAGTTTGGGTTTTCTCTAAATCTGTGGTATACAAAATAGTTTGCTTCCACAAGTGCTCTCCAACAAGTGGAGATTTTTTTTTTTAGGTCAACTTCTTTCCCTCAGATCCAGAACATGCAATAACATTAGTATTATTTCCACCCTATTACCTATTTTAAAGATATGCCAATATTCCCTCTTGGGTTTTATGTGAGCACTTTATTCCTCTAAAACCCTTTAGTAAGACTTTATATAGATTAACTACTAACCAAACACAACTTTGCCCATTTGTGTGTTAGCTTTTTTGTTTCTTATGTACTCTGCTGCCGCCTCTAGGACAATGCTGTAAAACTAGGTTTTGTTCTATGGCAAGCAGAGATTAAAGTTACTTCTATACCTCAAATAATGCTATGGAAGAAAAATGAGACAGTTTTAGCTTGATTTTTTTGCTGATTTTGGAAACTAAAATGAAAATGTGATAGCAAGTATGAAGTACAGTTAAAGAAAAACAGGTCTTCCCAGCAAAGACACAATTGTCCTATTTTAATTCACTGCCTTTCTTAGATTTAGTGAATCTACTCAGCTCTTGGTTCTGTGAGCTAATAAGAAAACTGCCTTTAAAACTTATCTAACTTTCAATTTTTCAACAGATTCAAGAGTCAAATAGATTAGTGTGTAAAGAATGCCCCTTAAATGTCAGAAACTGCCTGTGAGCTGGAAACAAGACAATGCACTTTGGTTCCAAACCTTTGGCTCTTCTAGGAATACATCAAAGTGCATTGACCAGCTCACATCCCAAAGGGCGCTTATATTCATGGAGAGATTACAGCCTGTTTCCTGATATTGATTGGACTGGATTGGGGGTTGGTAATCTCAGAGAGGAAGAATAGCTGTCCTTGAGAAAGAGCAAAACATTGTGTCATCCCCTGCTCCTGCCACCACGAGCTTGCAGAGGTGACCTGGAGCAGATCTTGATGGGCAGAAATTAGTGGTTAACATGGACAGAAATCAATGGTTAACATGCGCCTTTGCCAGAGTATCTTTCCTGGCAGGTGCCAGTAATGTGAGTACTCAGGAGACCTAAGATAAAGAAAATTGGATAAACAGTTAGGGAAAGCTATACAAAGGTCAATTTGGACTTGGAATTAGCTAGCAGAGAGCTCATGCTACACATACAATTCTCATTTCTCTGAAGTACTCAAATAAAATAACAACCACTCCTGAGAAAAGTACCTTTCTGCTTGAGATTGTCATCTCCATGGCCCCCACTTGGCTGCTGAAGGGCTTCACTTGCCTGCTTGGCTGCTCTATGCTAGTGGGACACATTCAGGGCAATGTGACCTTTTTTACCAATTTCCATAAATAAGAGGGATTTTATCTTCATATTACAACACTTAATTGGCCAAATGATATGCAAAATTGACTAAGTGCCTCTGCTTACTGCTTTTTGGAGATTTCTTATTCAAAGATTTAAATCTACTAAATTCACATTCAAGCTCGAACTGACGTTTCTGTCTCACTTCCCCCAAAGTCACAGCCAGCTACAGCTCCTGAAAATGCTATTTGCATATTAATACACCCTCATAATATTGATTCCTCTGCAAAAACCACCCACTAATTAGTAAAAATGACTGAAATGGAAACACACGTATCCAGTTTCTTTCACCTACTTGTATTTCACTCACCAGTCCTTTTGCCCTTCAGATGCTGATTGAAGTTCAACTTGCATCTTGCAAGTGCTCCTTGCAACCCCTGCAACCATCTCCCTGTGCTTCCAAATCCACCTCATGCTCCCAAGTGTTCCTCTTATCCCATGTACCTGCCACTGCCACTTTTCTTCATTGGGTAGGGAGATAAATATTTTTCTTTTAGCTGTTGATCCTCCATGTTAGCTGACCTCAAATCAGGCTGTGGCCAAAGCCCACTGAAGGAATATCATGGACTGAACCAAATCTCCATGATCCATGGGGTTTTGGATCAGTCTCTTACAGACTCACAAGGCCAGAAAGCCTTGTCCATGTGGGAACAAGTTAAAATATTGACCATTCCACCTAAAATGAAGGTCCCAGTGAAGACAGGGGCTTTTTTGCTGTTGAATTTGCTTAGGCCAAAATCCCATTCTCCTCAATTGCCCACAGACAAGCTGGGCATTTATTGTACAGAAAGCAGGATTACTGAGTCACTGCCGTAACTAGGATTTCCCCATGGAAAACAAATCATCTATTGAATCCAACTTCCCTCAACATTAAAAGCAGAAATACATATAAATCATGTGAGCTGAAAACACACTTTCAATTTTTTTTTTTCTTTATCCAATGAATATTTGCTATGTACTTTGGTCTTATTTGATAAATGTTAACTCCCTTCATTTAAAATGGAATAAATAAATTGCAACCATCAGAGAATGATTATGGAAAGTTGTGCCAAAATTTAGTGTCTTGCAGTCACTCCAAAATAAGAGATTGCTCATGGTGCTGTGTTTTGTTTCTTTTTTCATTATTATTTTAAAGGAAGCAATTATTTCTAAAGTCAGATGGAAAAAGTTTGATTAAAAGTATATTTACACAAATGAGTATATTCCCAAATAATAATCCCTCCTGAATTGGTGCAAGTCTGTTTTGGTTTGACTGTTTTATTTATTTATTTTAAAATTGAGGGTTGTTCCTTCAGAGTTTACCCGTTATACTAAATAGTGATATATGAGCAGTATGAAAAATGAAACCTGGCAGAAGCAGTTGAAGAAAAAGAAATCTCCATAGGAGCCTGGATACAGAACTACAACTGCTGTAAGTGATGAATGCAAACCAGCACTCTTTTCAATTGAAAAATATAATGGAGAAGAACATCTTAAAATGTTTCATGCATAAGATATACATTTTCCCTGATTTAAAAAGTGTTTTAAAATCTTAGCTCTAGGCATCTCCTTACTCATAGTAATTATTAGTATTACTCCATTTTTATACAAATATTTTAAAGAAACTTAAAATTATAAAGAAATTTAATACATATAGCAATAGAAATGCACAGCAAGAAAAAAGTCACCTCTAGCACTATTCCCAAATCGACTACAGGGAAGAGAAACCCAATGGTCTCTTTCAACATGTGAAGAGGGAAAGACATATAACAAGCAGAGGAGGTAAATAGGAGTCAGGATTCTTTGGTCAGATTTTGTTCATTCATTTTTGAAATGGGAATAGAAACAACTTGCCTCCCCTGGGTATTGCTAAAGACTTAATTATGTTTTTTTTAATGATGTTTCAATTATACTTGCATGGAACGATAGCTGCATATTGCCACACACACACAATTATTCATTTGTAGTCTAGTAACACATTTCCAGTGTAGTCTTACCCTCTGAGAAATTATAGACCCCACCCTACAGAGATTGCAAAAATAATAATAATCCATTACTGTTTAAAACTAAGATAATCATACCTACCAGATGGGCAATTTGCAGGAAGCTATTTGTTGCTTTTCGTACAGGAGTACATGAATCTGTGCGTAGGTACGGGCCAGTTTGTGCCAAGTGCCAGTAGATGGAGCTAAAGAATACAGGCACCTTTGCAGGTGTGGGGGGTCAATAGAAGAGAGAGTGTTCCCTTCTGCTTTGTAATTTGTACCAAGATGTGAGTGCAGTTTAGATGCCATTGAACCTGAAATCTAGCTCAGATTACACTGCCAAGTTTGCTCTTGGTTCTCAGCTGCACTGGAACATCAGCTCTGACAAGTAGTGATTGGTCACTGCACAGCCTGCAAGGCTCCTGGAACCTTCATCCTTCTCTTGGCTGCCATAGTTCTCTCCCACAGGCCACCCAGACATCCACTGCAAGGCAGGAACTGGGTACACAAAGAAAGAAATACAATGTTCTAAACCTGGACTAAATGCAGACAGATCTGAGAGGGAGAGGGAAGGAACAGGCCAAGGGGGATGACATCTGCCATCATGGAGCCTTGCAGTATTCAGACACCATGAATATCTATGGTGTGTAATCATGATTTCTTTACCTGGGAATTGCTCAAAAAAAAAAAAAAAAAAANGAAGCAAAACAAACAAACAATGAAAAAAAAAAAAAAAAAAAAAAAAAAAAGAAAGAGAAAGCCCATGGAGAAAAAAAAAAGTTTGGAGTTTGATATACTGCTTCACAAATTTTATTTGAAAATTTAGTTCTTTCCAGCTAATTTTGTCAAGAGAATCCTAAATTCTAGTTTTATTACCACTGAGCAGTAACATGCTCACCTAATGTTGCCTCGTTCCTTGGTGATGATCAGAAAGTTCATCTCTTACCAGACATAAATATTCTGTGAAGCTTTTAGGTCAATGCACCTCAATAAATCAAGAAAACCTGATATCTAATACATGAGTTGTTCTAGAACTGTGCAGGGTAGCAATCTCCCTCCCTCCCTCCCTTCAGGTGCTGATATCCTTCTGCTCTCATAATATCCCTGTTGGACAAAAAGCTGTGGAACATTCTTCAAAGGAGAAACTTGAACTGAAACTCCTGTCATTCAAAGGCAAAGTTTCACATGTAGCTGAGGTTTCTTCTTTTCTTTTAGTTTTCTCCCTATAATATTCATAAACAGAGAATACTTATAAAATAGAGCAAGGGGATGACTGCTGAGTTAAGATATTGTTCACTCAGTAAATTCTTACAAACACAAATGAATTCAAAATTGTTTTCGAAATAATTTTCTGAAACTCTGCCTTTCACAGCTTTCAAGATCTGACTCTAAAAGCATCTTCCAACAGAAGCTGTTACTTGAAGTCTATCTGTACCAGCAGCTTTCCCCACTGTGATCAGTGACACACTTCAGATTTTAAAAAGGTAGATACTTTTCTCCAAGTCATCTTGCTTATGTTACATTCCCCTTGCCACAATAAGGGAAATTTTGCAGAGCAAGGAAGACAAAATTTCTGCACATCTCAGAGCACTGCTGATGCTGGGGACTGAATTAGAGGTCCCATTGGAGCAACACTGGCACTGCAGAGCTTGAGGGCCTGCAGAGCCACCTCGGTGCAGCTGGGAGCAGGCTGGAGACAGGTCTGGTTGCCTGAGGTTGTTAAAACAAAACCAATGCTAATTTTCATTTTTGCTCGGGGTGATTTGCTTTACCTTTATGCATCCTCTCAGAGACAAATAAATGCATGCAAACTGCTTGCCCTTGTCCCCACGGTGAAGGTTTCTGCCCCTGGAGTCAGACTGTGGCCATGCACAAATTAATGTGACATCCAGCACAACTGAAAGGAAAGAAGTCGGCATCTGCAGAGAGGGGAGTCTAAGGATGTGTTGTAGATGGCGAGGACCCACAAATGATTCTGATAGCTGTGAAGAGAGCTTCCCACCCATGCAGTTCTCCCCTTGTCATCATCCCTTGTGCCTACCCTAAGTGTCTCTGTGCTGAGCCACACAAATTGTTTGTGTCTCACCTGGCAGCTGAATAAGGACAAGGAGTTTAAGTGGAGAAATTTTTAACAGGCATTTGTAGACAGATTGCTGGAGGACTTTGGAGATACAGTCCCCTGGCATTAGCTGCATGAAAGTTGCTGTTGCTGCTCCATATGCTGCTATATGCTGACCCAGCTGATTGCTCTTCACAGAATGCATAAACCAAGACTTTATTTATGGCTACATAAATACATATAAACTTCAGTAGATTTAAACAAGGCCGTCAGTAACTGCTAAAGGAGGAAACAGCAACTTTTTCCAAAGGCAGATCTTAAGCTGGGTAGGTCTTTAAAGGCCAAAACCTGGCATGAGAAAACAGCATGCCATGAGGACAAAGCTTTTGGAGCAACAGGTGAGGGGATGGCACAATAAGGGCAGTTCATGGCTGGGCTTCGCGAACGAAGATTTGAGAAGGGCTCTCCCCACGTTTGCTGCAAGCGCGCTGGTGGCTAAAAAGGCCAATGCGCGATAGGCAAGACTGGTAGCAAAAGGCACAGTGGAGTCTCCACAGGCTGTATTGGCGAGGCACGGTTCTTTCTGCGCTGTCTTTTTTCTTCCAGACTGATCCTGCGTGCGCTCTCAAAGGAAGCAGCAGCGTTATAGAGTAAGGGCAGTACCTGTCTACTAAGTGGCATAACTTGTTTGCCAATCAGGATTGCAAGCCAGTACCATTCCCACATTTTCCTCTTGGTACCAAAAATTAAAAGGAAAAGAGTGAAAAAGAGAAAGTTGGGTCAACAGTATCTTTTCTTTCATGTACATATTCCTTACAGCCCTCTCCCTGTGAGTGTATGTGAGTGTATATTAAGAAATGCTTTTCCTCTTGCCATAGTAATGCCTCAAAGAGATAATTAAGTGACATCCTGGTAACTGTTTATGACTACAGAGGAAGATTTTTTTGAATGCTGGCACATGGTGCACACTTTACTATGGCAATTGTGCAAGCTCAGATTTATTGGGACGGTTAGTCATATCACTCCAAAGACTGTCACATCCCGTTTTCACTAGTGTCATGTAATTAATCTTCCCTTGACTTAGAGTCAGACCTCATCATTCTAAATACCATAATAGATTTTTAAATGAGAACATTAATAACAAGGTCTCTCTATTATTTACCTTGGCTGGAGTAATGAAAACCAAAAAGGAGATGGCTACTCCCAAGGGCAGGCGAGGAGAGGCGTAAGAAGGAAATGAAGGTTGCTGACCTTCCTGTAGAAGAACCCAGGGCAAGACTATGATTTGCAGAGCTTCAGTTCATCACTGAAAAAGAGGTTGTTGTTGTAATTTCTATTAAGTACTTTGGAAGCACCTCCACATGATGGTGATGAGGGCCATAGGCACACATGGATAGCTCTATTAAACAATAAAAGCATAAAGGCATAATATGTCAGTCTCATTTAAAATAAAGAGAGTTACACTGAACTGGAATTTTTTCTACCAGTAATCAGACTAAACTGTTTTATTTAAATTTGACAATATAAGAATGCTGAGCAGGTTCTTTGCTAATCAGCTCCAGTTTTTGGGTTGTATCACAAAAGTTTAAGTAAAAAGTTGGAAGCAACAATTTCATCTGAACAGACCTTGGTAAGCTGGGAGAGTGTAAGATACTTTAAATTCCATGCCTGCATCCTTACTCTTTCTGAGATGTATGTAAAATGCAGATATTCCTATAGATATGGGAACACGGTACACAAGGCGATGAACTGTGACACTTCATTCAAATACCAAATAAGAACAGAAGCAGCACAATATTAATCCAGCTTCATGACAAGCACTGTGAAGAGAGTAAGATGGTAGAAAAAACACAACCTTATATTAAAACTGGAGTCTTGTGCTATTTTTCTGCCTCCACACTCTATTAAAATGAAAGGGCTAATAAGAAATGCATTTCAGAGTTCAGTCACAATTATCCAAACACTACAGAGGGCATGGATTGAATGCAGATTATCAGAACTTCAAGAAATCAATGGATTTTTCAGGGAAAAACAGAAATGGTGTCACAACTACAGGTTAGATGCTGTGACTGCTGGACAAAGTTATTCTCCAGCTGTTTTCTGAAAAGCTTCAAACCAATTCCAGAACATGGAATGGCAAGCAGAGAGGATCAGGCATCTTCTACCAAAGATTACATTTTTTGGTACTTCACTGCCCTTTACTACCCAAGACTATGCCATCAAGATGGAAGCACAGAACCCAAGCCAGGTTTGTTTGTACCTTAGCAGGGGTTGGATTGTCCTCCTTGTGAGCAGTGACTGGTGACTAGGATTGAAATCCCAGTGCAGAAGAACATTATAGAAAAAGTGGAATCACACCAGGGTGAATATCCACAGCTGTAAATTGAGACTGTCAGAAGTACCACTCAAGGGTCAAGACTGAGGACAGGTGCCTGCCACACAATGGGAAGCTATTCCTTGCCCCTGCTTCACAGCTCAAAGGAAAATATCCCTGAAAATCTGTAGAACTGTATGATAGAAATTGGCCACAAAGAGCTTATAGTGTAAATCCTGGAGTGGAGAAGAAACGTTGATAGACAGAGTTAAGCCCAGCACACAAGGAAGTGTTCTGACTACAGTCATTGGTAAGGAAGACCTGGGAATACAGGCACTGCAGTCGTATTCTGAGATACCTGAAATCTCCAAATACTCTAAGAGATTTAGAAAACGTTTGCAGGACAATGTGCTGGTCTTGGTTACTTTTTACAGGGGAATTCTTCAGACAAGGTAGAAAATACCCAAATGTTTTATGTATCCTTACAACCTCTCTATTTTTGTTTGGTTTTCATGCCATCTCTTTTAATAGCAATGACAGCAGTACCACAGCTGGGAGAATCAGAAACGGTGACATGAAATATGGTCAGTCAGAATGACACACTTTACTTTTATTATTTCAAATGACAAATTTGATTTCAGAGCTTTTGGGGGGTACTATTCTTAATTTATAACAAAAGATGTTGAAATTGATGAATAGCATAGATCATTGTATTCCAGAATGGCACCTTGAAATGTTAAAAGCATTAATCTAAAATGATATACTATATCCAGAAACTGAAATGGGTTACTATGACTTTTCTGCCTTCTAAAAATTCATTGAATGGAATCTACCACAAGACAATACAGCTTTCTAAAAGTTTCTTGTCTCAAATTTCATGTAATTTCCAAGTTATTTCCCTTTGGTCCTGTAACTTGCAAACAGCAATTAACAGAACCAGATTTTTATAGTCATATCATCATCATTATGGTATTGTTTTGTAAATTTAAAAATAGTCAAGCATGCTGCCAGTTCATGACAAGACCAAAAGGAAAGGGACGTCTTGCTGAAACCAGCTATTTGGTTTCCTGTCTGCTGACCAGAATGAAGAACAATCCATGAAATAGAGTAAAGGAAATGAACAGAACAGTCAGGACAGGACTGTCTAGAATCACTGCTTGATTACCCCAGACTCTGTATGGATAGAATATATTGATAGGAAGAGAGAAATTTACTATCATCTTCTTTTAACAGCACCTGAACACCTTTGCTAATCTCAGGGATAACTATACAAGATACACATACCTCAAGGGACACAAGCTGTCCTAAGGAATTTCCATTTTAAATAGACATGACAGTCAGAGAGTAGGAGAGGAAAATTATCATATCCAGTCATAGATAAGGTTTTGAAGCACCTACAGATTACGTGCAGTCAGGCTCATTCATATCACTGGAAGGAGATTAGGGGTATTTTAGCTCTGTCCTTCAAGACTAACATCCCCAAAAAGTATATATTAAGTAACAACACCCTTGAAGACACTCAAATGTACAACATTTTGTTCTTGCATGCCTCTTTCCTGCTACTATTCACAAAAGCTTTGCCACCTGTTTCTTGGGCTTCTTCAGCACAAAAAGTGGGTGGCAAAGACTTGAGCAAGAAGCAGAAGGAGTGGACTTGTAAGAGTGATTTAAAGAATGCCAAAAATGATCCCTTACTTACATGATCTAATTTATCATGCCAACAAGACCAGAGTGACTGCAGCAGGGCTACAGCACAGAGGCTGCAAAACCGATCTTTTTTTTTGCCAAATTCCCCAAAGAGAAAAGGGAAAAGAGCAGCTCTGTTTAACGGATCATGATAAGTCACAATTGTCACTACTGCATTTCAGGGCAACATGCTTTATTTAGCTCTTTAACCTTGGCCTATTTGTTATCAGCACAGTCGAGAATAGTTTGTATTCATTAGGAGACTTGTTTATTTTGTAACATAATCCTTTTCTTTGTTAACATGAAAGCACAGCGGATAAAGCACTGGAAGGACAGTTCATCCAGGTCTGCAATGTTGTTCCATAAAAAGTGTTTCTTGATAAATGATTACCAGGATTAGATTTTACTGGTTAGATTCATAAGAAATTTCAGTCTTGTTCCCATATGTTTCTTACATAATAAGAAACATGAAAAAGATACTTAAAACACAATTCCTGGTCATTCAGTAAGTGCTCCCTTCTCTCATATTTCTGGGAAGTATAAGAGATGCTTGTGTATTCTGTGGATTTATTAAGCTTGAAAGAATTTTTTTAAGCATGTCTAGTTTTTCCTATAATTTGAACCCAGATTTTTACTTGCATTCCCTAAGCATCATTTAACAAAAAAAGTCAAAACCAAAACCAAAATATATTTTTGCTCACACCCAGTTTAAGGAAAGAGAGAGAGAAAATTACACTGGAACAGGTGGCTGCGGTTTGACTACATGTCTTGCATTTCCATAAGTGGTTTGCAATTCCTGCTTCCATCCTTAGGCCCTCAGGTCACCAACAGAGAAGAAAAAAAAAGAAAACTCACATAAATTTGATACTCCCCCCAAAAAAATCCAGCTTCTCTGAACTTCAAGGTAGGGTGGAAGAAATAGGAATACGCAAAAAATTTCTAGTCATCTTGAAAATGTGTATTTAGATTACTTCTTCAGTATTCCCTTGAGCAGACACATTTATCAAGTAAGTGGAAAATGTCTCTTTAGATAAACTAGATGTAACACCATAGGAAACATCAGAAGCACAGTCTGTCAAGCATTGCAATGGTTGGTGCTTGGGGCCAGGTTAATGAAGGAACAGGAACTGCTGGAGATATGTGATCATGAGGACTTAATGCAGCTTCAGAGAACCTAGTTTCATTGTTAAGCACTCAAACGTCTTTTAGAACTGGTGTTGCCCTCTATTTGCATTAGTCCAATAGAGAAATGGACGGGTTTTCCTGACACTTTTTTTGATGTGGCTCTTTAAAATCAGGAGAGGAGATCAAGAGTGACCATTCTGAACCTCAGGATGTTTTTCTTCTGGGTGGGCTACAAGATTTTCCCTCCTTCCTTCCTTCCTTGTTCTCTGTGCAGAGGAGATAGTTCATTTGTATTTCAACACCATTCCCATGTTTGGAGATTACCAGACATTTGTCCTCTGAGCAGAAGTAAGGACAGACCAAGAAACCACCAGCAGAGGCTGCTGAGCACATTTTATGTGAAATAAGAAGTTTCTCTTTCTGTGTGAAAAAAAATCTCCAATGTTCATATTAAAGCTGAAATTCTGAACTTGAAGCTCACATGGTAGGAATATCTTGTTCACATATTCCTCTCCAGGAATGTTTTCCATACAGCTTTATGATGGAACACATAGTAAATAGAAACAATCTTCTTCATTCACAATTATTTAATCATGCTTGCAGCACACATTTCATCCCAGCTGCACTCTCGATTTTGGGTTTCTCTCCCTACCATCCACTGAATAGATAAATTTAGGTAGGCTTTGATGTGTTTGGACTTCTGCTTCTAAAAGAGGTGAAACAAAGTAATTTCTGTTTCAGCAACAAAAATACCTCGTGTATAGTCAGGCTATTGAGTTTTTTTCAGAAGTGGAAAAGTAGGATTCCACTTATACATTTAAGTGGTTTTTTAATACTGAAGAAACAGTGATGTAGCTCTCTCCCTTACAGGTCACCAGGTACAGATCATACTACAAGATTATGAGGTAAATGTCCTAAAAACTGGTTGGAATGAACTGAGTATGGAGTTTGTTGATCACTGCCCAACTGGCTGTTTTCAGGACAGACGGGGAGAGGCCATGCAAGACCAAAAGCTCGTTTCAACCATTCTTCTACATAAAAAGGACTCTGATTCCAGCAGGATTTGGATTCCAAAAGAGTAGCCATCTGGAGCTATAACCACACTTAAGGACCTCTGGAAATGCCTTGTGGGTATTCTTTGTGCTTCTGGAAACCCAATGCCATTGAGAGGCTTCATGAACTTTTGTTCTCCAATGGAGAGCATAACTGTGGTTGATGGAGGGCTAGCGGGCCCAAAGGGTGGGTGAAGCACAGTAGCTTCTCTAGCTGGTGGCACACAAGAGACTATTGTGTCTTGCCTACGTGTTTGCTTGCTGTTGATTTCTGACACTGGACAGAGAACCACTGACAAGGAGCGCTGGCCCCGTGCCAGGGGCTGTCTCAGGGCCGAAACACACATCTTTGGGAAACTGGAGAGATCTTTAACCACACTGCCTCAGGAGCAGGCGAGCCATTTTTCACAGAGCATCCTGAACTTACCTCTGGGACAAAAGGACACACAGTCCCTAAGAGGAGTGATTTATGCTCTGCACATAAAGAGCTGTAGTAAAAACCTGGCTTTCTGCTAGGATGGCACCCACTTCTGAATTTATCCAAGCCCAGTATTGTTTCCATTAGGTAAAGCTCTAGCTTTGGCATCTTTTAACAAAGAACAACTTCAGAATGAAAATTCACTTTGCATTGGAACTTGGCATGCTCACTGTTATGCCCAGGAGCCAGATTCTCTTTCCTCCATATGTCTTTGAATAGGTTGATCTATTTTCAAGCAACAGGGATCCAAATGGGTCAATGTTTATTTATAAATGGAAAAACTGTGTTTGTTCCAGGGTCACAGCTTTTTTTAAGAGTGCCTACAAGCTAGCAGTTTTCCTTAATTCCACCACTTCCCAAGGACTCAAACTTCTGTTGGGTTTGGGTTTTCTTTTCTTTTGTTTTGTTTGGGTTTTTTTGCACTGTAATGCAGCTGAATGTCACAGTGGCATCTCTCAAATTGAAAAAAAAAAAAAAGACTGTTACATATTTGAAATAAGGTACTGTGAATATTTTTATATTCTGCTGATTTCTGGATGGAAAAAAATTTGAATTTAAAAGTCTTTTCTTCAAAATTACTTTTTGTGTTGTGAAGCATGCCTGGCAATCATTAAGTATAGAATGAGAGAATTATTTAAGCCAGTGAGCTTGGCAAAACCTATAGAACCTTCTTTCTGTTATGATTCTGCCTATTTTTAGCATTACAGACCATAGCATTTTTAAAAAACTACCTTATTTTTCTCCATGTTTGGAAGTGTGTTCAATGTCTCCTCATGTCAGAGAAGAACTGAATTCTTTCCAGTACCCCTACTTTGTACATCTGGTATAGCACAATAACTTTCAGGCAATTTTGGGAGGGTAAAACCAGTATTGTGGGAAAGAATCAGGTCATCTGACTATATACAAAGCAAACAGGCAGCTCCAGCAAAGCCCAGGGTTTCAAAGAGGTTCCAGGTTTACTGTGGATAGGTGCAGCACTGTGGGTGGGAAGTCTCATCCTCCCAAAAAGCACTGGCCTTGAACCACCAAGCCACTGCTCAGAGTATCACAACCCTTGGCTGCAATTCCATATATCAGAAAGCTCTTGTGGAAAAAAACCAATCAGCAAACCAACCAAAAAACCCCTCAGTCCAGGTCACTCTCAACAAATAACATAAGCACAGAACTGTCTAACCTCTTATAAGGACATTCAGAAACCCCAGACAAATAAATAAAATTGTTGCTGGAATTGTATTACAGACTCGTTTAAGGGCATTCTTCTCTCTAAGACAGTGAAAGCAACATGCAAGTTTCAAGGAAGGAGGTAATGAGATCAGGGAGTGATAACGCACATCAGATTAAGTGTGTGGTTAAGGGAAAATGCAGCTAACCAAAAAGAGAATCCAACAGAGTTCTGGGCTGTGTGACAAAGGCAACAGCTTCTTTTCATATACGTAGATTGAGCTGCTTTTAGGGTATTGTGTATAACTTGAGGCCTGACAGATATGGAGAAAATGATCAGACACTTCTTTCTGTTAAACCTCAAGAATTGCTTCCCTGAAGGTCTTGAGAGGATTAGAAAATAAGTCCAAGCGTTTGAAATTTAAGAAAGTTTCGTCAAGTTTTACCTCTGTTCTTACTGTTCCTCTGTCCTTCCCTTGGGATTCAACAACATCTTGTGCTAGGCATTTCCAATGTAGCAATCACAGAGATCACGTATTGCAAGAGGATTTAGGACATAATGTTTATATTTATATATATATTTATATTTATATCTCAATTCCCAAAGCCCTCAAAAGTCAAGGGAATCATTAACAACCGATAGCGTTGAAATGTGGAGTGAGTTCAACTTGGAATCTTCCACCACGATCTCTAGATTCTTCTGTTGTGGAGGCACAATGTCTACTTCCAGTAAAAATAAAAGTAAGGAAAAAGAGTGAGAATTTTTTCCTCTGAAACACCTGAAATGTTTTTCTTGAAGCAAGGAGAGGAAGGAAAAAGAAAGGACTTGGGGAGCATTCTTTTGTAACGAAGCATTGCAACACGACCCAAGTGAACGCTGCCCATCACCTCCTGGGTGTTACAGCTCGGTGTCCCTCCCACCCCTCTCTCTCAGTGAACCACGTTCCCAAGAGACCCCACAATGCCTATCATGTGTTAGGTCAAAAGGAAAAATATGGATAGTAATGGCCCATAAAGAGCACAGGGGCATGAAGCATCCAAACCGCATCTGCCTCAAAATACTACCATGGCTCACACAGATATTTGATTGTATCAAACTGCTTCCAATTCAATATCTCAATTTTTTGCATTTAGAGTTTTAGATGTGGGTCAGTTGGATTAGAAATGATACATTTTTATAAAAGTTCCCCTCACTGAAAACTTAAAAGACTAACAATACCAAGAGTTTTCCCCCAATTAAAATTATCAATTTTGTGAAAGTCGAGTGTTGCCAGAAACATTTTGAGAGCTTGTCAGTCATAAAACAGAAAACAAAAGATCATATAACCATACCAACAAAGAGGTCCAAGACAATTATTAGGGCTACTGACCTCTTCTTCACCCTTTGCCTGCATAAGGGGGAGATGAATGCCACTTACTGCATTAAAGGGAGAGGTCAGGCTGTACTTGGCCTGAGAATAGAGCAATCAGGACATCCTCTGCATTGAAAGTTGGGAAAAGAACCCAAAACCAATAAAGCTGAAGTAACAGCTTGAAAGTCACAATGAGACTGAAGATGAACGATCAATGCAAAGCATCTGTTTTTTCCTCTGCTACAAGGCTGATTTCTGTTTTACTGACTATCCCAGGCCCTCTGTTTCCCAGCTCACTGCTTTGATTTCTTCTGCTGCTTTACACTGCTTTTGAGTGTGCAAAGCCTGATCAGCAAACTAGCAAAGGTTGCCTTAAAATGAGGTGAGATATTAGATTTTGCTCTGTACACAAACTAGTAGTAAGTTTAACTTCAGCATGTTTAGCTGCTTTGCAAGACTGCACTCTAAGAAAGAAAATGCAGGGCAAGACAGGAGTATTTTAATAGCAATCTGGCCCCTGAATGCACCATTTCTTGGTAGCTCCTCCAATAAACATTCATCTGGTGTGATGTGTGTCCCCAGAGCTAAATATCAAGAGAACAAGCTGTGCTATGCTGGCTTGTTGGAACTGTAATAGTTCAGCAGAGAATAGGAATCCACATGGATAGAATCTTGCTGACCTGGTCCAAGCTCCTCCTGCTCACAAACTGCTCTGGGGACATTTTTACGCTGACAGTGTCTGTACTTGTTTTCATTTGACTGCCATAATCTCCTCCCCAGTGGATAAGCTATGGCACAAGGGAAATGAATTTTTCCTGCATGTGGCTGTCTGACATTAAGACACAGATGTTTGAGTAGTTGGGGTTCCCTCCACTTTTCTTATTCCCCCTCTCATCTCCATCTTATTTGCATTAATTTGGCTAGAATTAGAGTTCACTTTGTTTAATCACTCAGAACACTGGTGGCAGGTGAGTGCAGCTGTCATTTCAGAACATGACAATTCACTCCCACAATGCAAAATAAAGATGATCTAAAAAACCCCCTAAAATTAAAAAAAAAAACCCAAACCACCCCCAAAACACCCAGCAACACTCAAGGAGTGGTTCCAAACACAAAGTCCATATAATACCCTGTGGGTATCTGCTGTCAAACATCCCTCCACGCTTCCAACCATCAGGCAAGAAGAAGCTGAGATGTCATCTAACAGAGCCATCTCATAAATCTCTTCTACCATTTTTTTTGCGTGATGGTGATGACTTTGCTGGGGAAGAGAGAATAAGTCTTCTATTTATTTTGCACTGTTTATGGAGTTTTTTGCTCATTTTATATATGTGATAAACAGACCTTTTGACTTCCACAGCTATTCTGCAATAAATGAAATGCAGAATCACTTTTGGCGGGCAGTCACTTTGGATTTTCTGATATCTATTAGCACTCCTGAATTTCAGAACAGTCTCACCCCAGTTAGTTTAGCATATGTTAAGCAAAACTTTCCTGCATGGCGTTTTTTACCTATCATTTGTCATCTGCAAATAGAGCAAGAAAGAATCAACTTCCTAAGAACAGCAGTATGTTCTGTATAGAGAGCAGCATTGCTAAAAATACATGGCAATAAGGAAATGTAGTATGATAATCTGGGCTGGGAATCTCTCCAATTCTAATGATGCCTTCCCCAGACCCTTTCTGCAACCCTTGGTTAGCTGAGAAACCCTGTGAAAGCTGTGAGGCACCTCACCTGAACATGGATCAGGCACCTGCCTGCACCTCTGCATGTTGTGCATTTGAACTGATGCTGCTCAGAGTGGGCTCAGGGAGAGTCCAACATGATCAGCTCTGGGCAGAAATACAACGGACTTTTTTTTTTGTTTGTTTGTTAATTCCCACCTGTTTTAGCTACAGTGATGGAAAGATGCTCCCAGGGTCCAGGGAGTGAAATCACTGTGGCTCTGGCAGGCACCACAGCATCACCAAGTCCTTGAGGAGTTCCCCCAAGGACACTGCACTCCTCAACTGCTCTGCAGAGAGCTCAATCTGCTTGTCACAGGCCAGAAGTTTGTCTCCATTCCCAATATGTAAAGTAAGGATAATACTATTTATCCCACGGGGAAGTTCCAAGGGCTTAGATAATGTGTATACATGGCTTTTGAAATATAATCCACTCCAAGGTCAGCCCTTCGTTTGTCTTAGGGAGCTGCGTTTGCTGTGTGGTCGCTTCAGAGGGAGCTCCGGGGTCACCCCAGAGGTGACCATCCCATCACCAAGAGCCACCCCGTTATCAGCTAATAATCGGAAGATAATCAGATCGGTTACACTGGCGCGATAAATTGCATTTGATGAATAGCTGTGTACTGAGCAACATCATCTATCCCAGCCTATCAGAGCACAGAGGAACGTGGTGAATTAGCTTCGTGCTGGAAATGAATGGTTGGTCCCGGCACCCTGATAAGGTGAGACGCACATCCCGGTGATTAGCTGGGTCGGTACTAAAGAACATTAGGATTCACTTCTGCTGCTCTGATTGGTAATTAAGTGACTCGTCTACTGGCCGACAGTCCTGTATGCTTCCCCAGGCAGTTGTTAGTTCTTCGAAAACCACTCCTGACAAAATGAGGTTTGCCCTTGGTACACAGATAATGAGACTCAGCTTGACAGGTGTGGCGCGATTAGAGCGCCGCTATGCGCGGCTCTCCCCGCTATAGCCACTCGCGGTAAACACACTCATTACAACCCGCCGGTCCCCGGAGGCAAAGCATGTTTGACATTATTAATTGGCTTTTCTGTATAAGGAGTCAAATAGATGAAAAGGTTTATCAAGCTGAAATAATTAATTTTGCCTGAATTCGCTGACAGTTCAGTTCTCCTGCAAAAGACCATTTTAAGGGTTTGGTTTCTTTCTTTCCCCACCCCCCCCNTTCAAAAGACATAATAGTGGCAAAAGTGGAGCTTTTTAGTAAATTATAATTAAAGGGAATTTAATTAATTTAGACCTGAAAAAAGGGTGTGTGCGGGGGGGAACTCCTATCTTTGTCTATACAGAGGTCTAGATGGTAGAACATATCATGGCTTAATAATGCATTAATTTTAATCTAATCAAAATATAATAAAAGAGGTAATTATGTTTAAAAATTATCATGCTCCAATATTGGTATATTTAAACACTTAATACTTACACTGCTTCCAGTTAGCAAAAGTTGTAATTGTTGCACTCAAATTTAGCTTATTTAATGATAGGGCTTATATTCATGAGGTTAATTGAATAAATCATTGTAATAACTCATGGTGAAACTATGATTATCTATTGGGTTCTAATTTTGCTTTCAAAAGGAGGAAAAAAAAAAACCCTCAGAAATTATTTTTCCTGGTTTCTCTCCCCAAAAGGCAGTAGATAGTCCCCTCAAAAAACTTGAAGCTAGGATTTCATTTAAAAAACCAAAACATACTTCTCATGTACTTTTCAAATTACGCTCTGCAGTTTATTCAGCCTTTTCAAAGCCTGCGAACATCACTTCGCTAATGTTTTAAACCTTCCACATTAAAATGTCCAGATAAATATTGTGTAATTATGTGTATCAGTCTGCCTAGAAGCCCTTCTGTGCTAAAGAAAGTATTCCCTTTATAAGTACAAAGGCATAACATTTGAAAGTTCAGAGAAGTTCCTGTAATATAGAAGTAAAAAAGAAATAGAAACTCAGGAAGAGCAAGTGGGTCAGTGGTTGCTTCTGCACAGTTACTTTTTAATACATCTGCTGAGGCACTTATTTGTGAGATTTTAAAAGGACATTTTCACACCTATCTTTTAAAAATCCCTTTGACCTTTCTGACAAACATATGCTCATACCACTAAGCAAAGCAATGAAAAACTTTCCGAGTAAACCAAGTTATTTTTGCTGAAGTCTCAGTGGCCCATGACTGTCAAACCAGTCATACAGTGTGCAGACTGTTCCAAAACATTCAAAAGGTTTCAAAACAGCAACAAGTGAGGGTTTTTTACACTTAAAGCTGACTCTCTACTGTCAAATACTCCAGAGTTTGTTCAGCATATCTCTTTATCCCAGTTAAACAGAGAAATTTAGGAAGCCTTGATTATTCAGCTAGCAGAGCCTGAGTATCCAGGAGTAAAACATAAGTGTCAATATGTCAATATTTTTGTTGCTTTGGAGAATGTTTGTAAATTTTATAGTCTCTGAAGTCTATATAAATGTATTTCTGAACAGACTGATGGCAATCTAGAAAATGAGTATTACATCTGTGAAAGTGAAAGGCAACCCACCAGTTTCATGGAGGAGAATACAAGCCCCACTGGAGAGTGCAGCAGATGGGCTCTTGGGGGTACCTTGCAGTTCCTGGTGTGACCCTCTCATCTTTATGGACCCACACGGGCAGGAGAAAATACGGGGAGAGAGATGAAAGCAGTGGGACCCACTTTGAAAGTCACATTGAGAATAAGAAACCTAGAAGTCCTGCACAGTAGTAAATTGTAATATTTACTAACAACTCAGCATTTGGTTCCAGAAATGTCATCTTCAAAAAATGCAAACATCTGCGCACTCATGATGGAATAACCAGCAAATATATGAAAGGGATAAGAAAATAAGACCATTCATTAACAGCATCATTTTCTCTCTTTGCCACACTTAATGATATTTAGCATATTTTATACTTGCATGTACTATATTACACTTACTAATTGGCCATATAATAAAGCTCAGAACATTCTATGTTTAAATAAATGGAGAACTGAGAATCAGGAGAGAGGAACGATGGATATGAGCTGATCTATGCTTATTGACCCAGATTTTGAAGATTTTAGTTGGCATTTTCCTTAAGTACCTTTAATTCTTGTGTCTTAAAAAGATGAATTCATATGCTAATTTTAAAAGTAATTTATTTGGGATTTTTAATGACTTATCTCACAGTAATAAACCCTGTCTTAAAAAGTATGGCAAAAAGACCCCACACAACTAAAAATAAAGGCTCCAAAGGCATAAAGCACATTGTTCTGCTGACAGAGTTAATAATTCTACGTCTTATAATTCTGGTTTTCAGCAATTTTGTTTGATAAAAATTCTCCTGCTTAGAAGGATTCTGTGTCAATGTGGTCAGTAGAAGAATATCCTGGGGGAAAGCACATCTGCCCAGGACCTCCCTTTCATTCATTAACCCACCAGGGGCTAACACTAATTAGATCAGGCTGCTCATTTTAAGCTGATAATTGATTTAAATAGGTTGCTAATTTAAAATAGAATAAAAACCTGCTAAACATTTGGTGCTTGGGTTTTTTTCATCTGCAACTTTCAATTGCTTGTGCAATGTAGCATAAAATGTAGAGGTCTCCCTTTGCTAAAAAGGCCATAAAATTAATTACAATGAGTATGAATTGTGTAGGGTGAGGGGGTGGAGGAAATTGAGTGCTGGAGTTAACTTGTGATGACTAACTAAGAATCACAAGCAATGAAGCTTGTTTCTTTTCAGCAGAATTTTTAAAGTAACTTGGATATCTGAACCACTTAGTTTTATAGACTTTTAACCCAGAAGAGAAGGAAGAGTTTAGCACATCTGGAGAAGCCTCACACACCTTCTAAACTGTCATTGCTGGATGCACAAACATTATCACATACTGCTAGAGGTTTCTCTTGTCTCTCTTAAATGAATTAATATCTCAGCCTCTGTTCAAGCATGTAAATATAGAGTCTTCACTTTATTATTAGGACAGTATCAAGCCTCAGTCAATGTAAAAATATAAATACTCTCTTGGTGAAGTTGTACATCAAAAGCTTTAGTTGTATGTATCCATAACTTACAACTTGTTTCTTCCAAGTCTAAACAAATAATTATCCTTTCAGCCAACTATAACTATGTTTGTTTGTACAAGGCTCAGACCTCAGCCCAGGCTAATACCCAGCATTTGATGTTTATTTGCTTGCCTAAGTGTCTATATCTGCAAGCTGGCATGCACACATGCAACAAGACAAAACAAGTAACAGCAGGCACAAGTAGGCTGAAATAGAAACTCTGACAAAGCTGCAGGATTACCAGAGGACAGAAATAAAAGTGACTGTGAGATGCAGATTGTCAGCACTGCTATTTTATTTTTAATCCCTCTTATTAAAGCCAAGTCCCTGCCACTCCATCTGCTTCTGCAGCCCCGTTTCATGCCCTGTTTGGGAAAGTCACCTCCACACCGGTGGAACCACATTTCCCCCCTTATAAATCACATTCTTTCTCCCGTTTCCAACAAATTCACCCAGAGATCCACACTTTGCAGCTCAGAGGGTTTCAAGGACTCCCTGCCCTGAAAAACTATTCAAGAGCACTCACTAGTGGCTGCAAATGAAAACAGCTCCTTAGCAGGGCATCACTTAGCCGGCTCCCTTCATGCTTCTTTAAATCATGGGGAAGGCAGCAAGAGGACAATAAACACCCTTTCGATAATTCTCCGTTCAGGCACCAGATCATTTTCTCAGTTAGTGGTAAACATTATATACCAGTAAGCAGTTTTTCAAGGCAACCAGTTGTGAAATACACTGAAAACAATACCAGTTTCCTATAAAGGAATATTGAAGATAATACAATTGCTTACATTTTACATGAATGCCTGAATTTCTCCATCTGGTTTTGAACAAAATACATGTTAATAAATCATGTTTTTTAAAAAGCAAGATGCTAATTTATTCGCTTTCATTTCAATTTGTCACTGAGCAGATGCTTCTTATGTTCTCCTGTTAGGTGCACTAATATCTAAGCATGCAGCACATGAAAATGCATGTGAGCAATCAGTTTAATTGACAGTCAGCTGTAATAGGAGCACACGAATGGAATGAACTTAATGACAATACTGTGGCAGTGCACCTGGCTTGGCTGCACTAGAACTGCCAGTGGCAGAAGGATTCTGAAGGCTGGTAACCAGGTAAAACTGTGGTGCCCAGAGGGGAGGATTTTACAAAGTTTCTCTATCACGCCTCTCTAAATGGCAGTACACAGTTTCAGTCAGCTGTGAATGTGGGTGAGGACTGGCATCCTGGTACACTGGGGTTGGGACAGCCAGGACAGCCAGCAGGAGCCAGACATGTGGCACAGCCAGGGCTCCCTGGCCGGGGGTGGGTAAGCGCTGCCTCACCATGGGCAATGGGCTCCTCTCTGAACCACAGTGCTGTGGGAGCAGATTGCCGGCTAATATGGAAAGCTGCCTGTTTCCTAGATTAACGATGAGGTAATTCAGAATTTACATATGTGTGGAGAGGGACTGTTTTGATCCCAAGGTAGTATATCTGTGATACAATAATGCGGGTGATAGAGAAAAGGTGAAGCAAGGAGGCCAGATAAGAGGGAAGCAAAGTGCCTCTGGTGCCAGCACCAAGGAGAGACCTAACAAAGCACCAGGCCCAGCTCTGCATTGAGTAGAGGCGTTGCTGGAACAAAAGAGATGAGGCTGAGCTGGGGAAAGGCGAGTGCACAGCGAGGAACATTGCAAAGGTCAGTGAAGCGGTTTGCACAGCTGTGCTTCCAAGTGGGCTCCTCTTGCCCCAAGTCCTTCCCCTGACATTTCAGTAGCTGAAAACCAGGCTTTGCTGCTGTCTTTTCACTGGCCTCTACACCTTCAAGTGCCGCTGGGAGCTGAGAGGTTTTAGCCCCATGTTTGAGAAGCTTTAGCATATTTGCTTCCTTCTCAGCCAGTTGCATGTGCCGCCTCAGACCTGAGTCCTGGAGAGGCAGAGGGATTTGCCCGTGGTTGCGCGGGCAGTTGGCAGCAGACCAGGGAATTGCCCGTGAGCAAATGTTCTGAGCAACACAACATCCTCCCTAAGTACAGAACTGGGGCTGGAAATAGAGAAAACAGACTTGCATTTATCCATCAAACCCTCAGTGATGAGGCAAGAGCTGATGGCAGAGAAGTGATGAGCTGCACAGTGAAAACACAACATTATCCCTGAATCCCAGTGCACAAAAATTATGTCTAATTTTAGTACTGGCTGTTTTGGGGGAAGGAAGGTTGAAACACTCTGTTTCTGTTACATTCTGATTAAGATTTGTATCACCTATCCCATTCAGAGTAGCAAAAATAATTACATTTCAGAAATACGGTAAAAAAGCACCATGTTCTTGTGCACCACACAGATTGTAAGCAGAGAGATATCCGGGAGCGGCTTAAATCTTAAGACACCAGTTCTTCCACATTCACAAAATCCTGGCATGCTGAACTTGCCAGCAGTAATGTCTTCTGCCACTCCATATCCAGAGATGCATGTCTAAGTGAAGGCTGGAGTATTTACACTAATGGAAAAAAAAAAAAAAAGGTGGCATCAAACTGAGCTCCAGAATAGCCAGTCATCCAATCTGTACCTTGCCTAATCTTATTTCACGCTTTTCCTTCTTTTTAAGCTTTCTACCCTAATTTTGCTATCTGCCTTTTTGGTACATTTCAGTGTCTGTGTATTTTCTTAGAATACTTTTCCTTAATGTATCTTCTAATAATGTATTTTCTTATTTTGCCATTTCTCTCCTCTCTCTACACATGCCTTCATCTTGAGACCCAATTTCTTACAGCTTTCTGTGCTCTCCAAAAAGTAATTTTCCATGCAACTTAAGTTTCCATCTTCTCTGCACCTTTTTCTTAGTCTTATTTCTGGCTATTTTTGTTGTTAAAGTATAATAATAATAATGGTAATTATAAATGCTTTAGCTCCTTCAATTTCTGTTGATAAATAGAACCATTGTTATGACTTTTTGCCATTTCCTGAAGACCATTCTAAAAAAATAACACCACTTTGCCTTCAGCAGGGCTGTACTTTCCTTCCTTGTTTTCCTTCTGCAGTGGTAGGACAGAAGGGGACAAGCTGGCTGGACAGCTGATAAAATTTCCTGTGCTTCCATGGGGAAACCACCCTGATTTCTGGGAAACTCAATTAGTTAGGAAGTCCAGAGTATCATCTTGAGTTTAGGACATCCATTATAGTCCTAGAAAAAAGGCTCCTGCCTGATCACTGCTGTAATTATTGGCGTTCGGTAAAGAGTACCAGAAATGGGGTTTTAACTCAAAATTACTTTACTAAAATTTACTGAAATTACTTTACTCAAAGTAATTTCAGGCACAAAGTTTGAAAATTGCCTCATCTGGAAGCAGTAATCTTCCTTGCACTGAGGTCTGGTATCTTCTTGAGAGGAAGTAAGAAGGCAAGATGAGTCTTGAGCAGAGTTTTACTAACACTGCTGCTTGGGTAGACATTAAGGACTATGAGGATTTTGAAGTGTTTCTCTGTCACTCGAGTCCTTAGACTCAAGAGCACTTAAAGAGAATATCTAAAAGATTTTTCCTTTCTGTTACCTCTTCAAAAAAGGAAGAAATTACAGAGAGTTCAACTTTCTGTTTGCTTGTGTGTTTTTTACTTTTAATCCTGGGGGATTGAAATTACCTGTATTTTGGGGGCCAGCTCAGCAGAAACACACAACAGCAGCAGTGTGCTCGCAAGCGGATTGTGCAAATGTTTCTTTTGTGGAGTGTTTTCTTTTGTATCGCTGTAGTCAGCGACTGCTCTGGATCCCGTCCTAGGACACAAGCCAAGAATGAGAAATAAGGCTGCAAGCGAGACAACAATTCACAACCAGAGTATTGTTTGACTTGGAATACTCATCGGGGTAAAGCCTACAACAGGAATACAAGATGCTTTAAGTAGCAGATGCTGATTTTGATCTTTCTGGTACTCAGGGAGTCCACCTTGCCCAGCCGCACGCAGCCCACGGAGTCACCAGGGACCTGGCAGAGGGATTTCTTCCTGGTTGTGGCAGCGAGGAAATGACAGCGGGAGCAAGTGTTGTTAAGCACCCAAGGTGATCAGCGGAGTAAGTAGGATGCATATGAATATATGCTTTGTTAGAGAAGATGACTGTGCTATCAGTGAAAGTAAGCAGCAGGAGGTTAAGAAGATGAATGGTCAAAACGGGGAAAATACACCTATGTGCTGGTTTTTAGGAGTTTCCAGCCAGAACTGTGACAGTCTTTGAACATACACACTGCACGAGAAGGAAAAGATAAAGCTGTTTTGCTACAATGTGGAAACGCAAAAACACAGGCAAAGGAAAACAGGCACTGAGGGTTTGATTCTGCTTAAAGGGGAAGAAGTAAATTAAAAACTGCTGCAAAATTCCAACAATAAAGTAGGATAAGAGAGCAACAGATAGTAATCATCACCCTGATATGAAGTAGTGTAAAGGCCTTAAAACATGTATCCTACATTTAAGAGGAAATTGGTGTAATACAAAATAAACTCATAAAGAAAACATCTCTTTAATTTTCTGATAATTGTTAATGTTTATGATGTAGATTTTTTTAAGACATTATAATATGAAAATTGAATTCGGGAATGTAGCACAAATTAATGGACAATATAAACTCTCTAATTTCCAGAGCAGTTGTTGTTTGAGCTGTTCAGAAAATGTTGACAAAAAATAAATTTTGAGGAAAAAGAAAACCTCTCTCAGAACTGTTTGTGATTTCCTAATCCAGCCCACACTCCCGGTTCCTGCCCATCTTTGAGAATGCTCTGGGTGGGATCCAAAGACTGTGAAAGCAATGGACAGGATCCCACTGGCATTCAGCAGGTGGGACATGAATGCCAAGTCAGTGTCAGGATGCCTCTTGAAAGCCATATCTCTCGCTGCAGATCCCAAATATTATATCTAGGCCTGAAATAATCCTCTGTAAAGCAAGCTACAAAGGCTTTGGATATTTTATGTTCACACTTGCTCGTGCAAATGAAATGGCAAATAGTAAATTTGTAAAGATGGTAATTACAAAATGAAAATAGCCCAGGCATATTCACTGGAAAAGTTATGTACTACTCTGTCCAAGAAGGGAATGCAAATTTTCCTATTCAGAAAGGCCCAGAGCTATCAGCTCGAGCAGTGTCTGCACCCTGGCCCTGTGTCAGCTGCAGTTTTACTAGAGGAGGCTGAAGTTCTGCAAGCACAGGCTCTGACATCACACAGCACATCCACAGCTGTGAGCATGGACAGCCACCTCTCATTCAGCAACATCCCTCTAGTTTGCTTCATCTGTGAACCACAGTGCTTCATAATTCACTGCTTACCCATCCAGTGCTCCACTTTTCTTCCCTCAAATCCAACATAAAGCAAAGTAGGAAGAGCAGTGGACAAGTCCTAGAGTAATATGTTACAATTGCAAACCTACTGTCACTGTCCATCAGAGATAAAAGGGAGAGTGCCAAGTGTCTCCTCACCTATCCTGTGAAGATTACCCATCCAATTCTCTGGCACCTCCATAACTATGCAGTTTTCAGAAAGTAGCTGTTTTGGTTTTTTTCTCAGATGGAAATTATTTGTGTGAAAGGACAAAATACAGAGGTTTCCATGTCATTGAGATAAACCAAAATTATCACTAACAGCAGTAGAATGCTAAGAGTAAGATTTACTGGAAAAGGGTTACAAATAAGCACATGAGTATTGGTCTACAGCTTTTTTTTTTTTTGTAAGGTTTTGTTGTTGTTGTTGTGACGAAATTGGCTTAAAATGTTATCTAGCAAAATGACTATTCTTTCCATCAGTCACAGTAAACATATTCTCCTATTTCCTTCACAGTTCCAGGAAATAATAATAATTTTAGTAGAAAGCTAATCTGTCAGGATTATAGTATTCAAAATGAGCTGCAAAGAGAAGGAAAGAACTATAAATGATAAATACATGTAAGCTAATTGCTGGTTTTATTTTATCAAGCCACAAAAATGTAAAACAGTCAGCTCAAGGGATTCTAAATGGATTAAACAATATTTTTTTAAAAGACATCTTTCATTTGTTTTATTCCAGGATAATGAATAAGTGCCCCCAGGATACTCTTGAAAGGAGATAATGCACCTCAAGAGCTGATTTCCTTTTCTGGCAACGTATTCTAACTGTAAAAGTATTTGGATTAAACAACTACACTGAGTAGTTGTCAATGCTGCAAAGCAACTTTAGAAAGCCACCTTAGTTGCACTACTCAGCCACAGCTATCTTTCAGTATTCAAACTGTCAGGTGTATTCTCTTCTCATGTGAAAACAAAATTTCCTCTTCAAACTTCAGGTGAAACATAGACAGCAACCAAACCAAGCAGTGAGCTGCTCAGAAATCCAGTGGTTTGTCCCCCTTAAAGCCTTGGCAGCTCTTCATGTCTTCCAGCACTCACTGTGGGGATGGCACAGGACATCCAGACCATCACAAAAATAGCAGTGATCTGGCCCTTCCTGCAGGAGGGAAAGAGCACATCTGAGTGTTCACAGCACACTGTCAGCAACCGAAGAGAATTGTTTTTTTTCTTTCGATGTAAGATGTATAATGTAGTTAGGGACTCAGAGCTGGCTGAGTATGAATGGGAGGTGGGCTCCCAGGAACTTCAGAGACCTTAGGAAATTAGCTGAACAGACAAGTAGAATAATTTTTACATTGTAGGAAAAAAAAAAATAGATGAAGTAGGATTACAAGAACAGAGGACAGAAGCAGGGTCAGGGTGGCTGACTGCTGATCCTGAAAGGGCATTGGTTTCAGGGTTTGAAAGACAGAATTAAGCTCAGGTGTTACTTAAGTGTCTAAATAAAACCAGAAAAGACAAATAAGTAGATTCAAAAGTCAAACACTGTAGTGCTTGGGACCTAAAATTTACACACAGGCAGTATGGAGCCCAATCTTATAAGTCCATTGTAGTTATAAATGCAGCACACAGATGACCATGACAGGCTGGTGTCTCTACAGCTGTTAACACTTCTATACAATGAATGGAACAAAAATGCACAGACAAACAGGGGAGGCAATATGAGCAAGTGGATTAGGCAAAGAACTGGTGATAGATGGATATGGGTTTACACATGGCTCTTCCTTGCTGAATGATGGCAAATCAAGCTCCTGCTGCTTTAGATCCCCAGCTAAACTGGGTGGTGAGCCTTGAGGACTTCAAACAGGAATTTCAGATCTGCTGTGAAACCAGACACTGCTACAGCTACTGCAAAGCAGGAGCTTCAGCAAAGAGCTCTTCACAGACAGTTGTTGCAGTCTCCCCTTCACCCCAGACCGAGGATGGTATATGTGCCACTAAACTTTGAATCCCACAGAGGGCCACCTGGCAGCAGGGTGGTCCATAACTGACAAATACTGTCCCAGTCTTCTGTAAGGAGAGAGGTGGAAAGGGTACACTTGGGATAGCTGCACACCTTTGGGGCTTTCAGGTAGAGCAGTTACAGAGGTGTGTTTCATATTGCCATCATTAAAGCCATGGAGCCTTCTAATTCTCCTGGCAGCCCTATTAAAAAAGACAGGGAAAATGCTGGGGAATATACCTAGCTACATGTATACAGTCCTCCCAAAGAGAGAACAGACCATGATTTGGTCACCTTGGTTAGAAATAGATATGTCTAATACTGCACAGTCACTCTTGATGTTCACGGAATCCTCACAATATCTGTGTCCCTCCAACAGTCTGACCTCTGTGTAAAGTAGAGAAAACCCTCCATGGTGGCCAGTTCAAAGCAGGAAAGCAAATCTTTTCTCTGAGGCTTAGGTGTGTTTGCACCTCTATAAAAATAGAACTGTCAATGACATTGCCAAAAAAAGTGGGATCAAAATACTTTGCTGCTTTTATAGACATCAGTAGCCATTTATTATATAATGAAATTCAAAACCTAATTATGGTTACCTAGTATACAGTACAAAAGTATTACCTCAATATAGACGTGGCCCTACAAATACCTTTCTGCTAGGATGCCTGAGCTTCATTGCATGTGTTGATTTTTACAGCTTACTTTTAAAATCACTAACCTTCAGGACAGAGAAAACGTACAAGTACCTTAAGAAATGTTGATTTATGAACTATAGTCGTCTTTATTTTTCCTGTAAACCTGGGTGGAAAATTGATCAGTTATAAGCCGGCTATAGATCTTACAGGTTTGCAAGATATATTATTGTATTTCAAGATTATCTGATATTGCAAAAGATTTCTTCCCTTTCTTTTTTTCTTTACCATGGTCATACATTTTCCTGTCTCCAATTTTTTCTTCTCTTGTTAGAGTTAGGGAAGCTATCAGAAAATAAAAATAAAGAGGAAGAAATCATCTTAGAGAAAGTAGCTTTGGGCCACCCCAGGTTTTCCCAATCCATCATAAAGTGGGTTTTATTTCATACCCCACCGAGGTGGAATTCGCAGAATGTTTCTTGAATTACCATGAGGCACTCTTATAAGACAATTACTGTCTTCTTTTCCCCCTCTTTGCTTCACTCTGCTTTTGACAGCTGTTGGCATTTATTATATAACCAATAGACCCGGCATTAATTTTCAGTGAAGAGACTTCTGTAGGCTACAGATCAGTTAAACTTTGAAGTAAAATGTACAGACTAGGACTGCTCAAACATTGGATATCCATCTTGTAGAAAACAAAAATATTTCAAAATCTTTTGAAATCAAAGATTGGGCAGAAAGATGAAATATGAGAATCTTATAAAAATGTTCTGAAAATATTATTTTGACAATGTCAGAATAATAAGAAAATGCTGAACTTTTTATCAGAACAAAAACGTCATTTTGAAGTGGTAATAGTCTTGGTAGTTCAAAATCCAGCTCTGTTCTTCCAGCTCTTTTTGTTTGGGGTAATATCATGGAGATAGAGACCTGTTTGTAGCATTCCCCAAATATCACCTGTCTTGATAATCTCCCAAATAATGGAATTTTTCAGTAAGACACCCTCATCAAACAATGATACATATCCCAGATAAATTATATTCCGGGTCACTTCCATTTTTATTATTTAGTCTAATAACCTGTACAGATCCCAATCATGTCAAAACTCTGGTGAGTATAAAGTTATACACAATTTTAAAAGGCATATTCAGCATATTTTTGGAGCTTTAAAACATTCGGTTTTCCAATTCCTTTACATATTTGGGTACTCAGAGTGAAAACAAGCTGCCCTTTCTCTGACTGGATGGAGCTGAAAGGCCTGACCTTATGTTAGAGAGTGAGTTCTGAGCAACTGGTCTCCAACTTGAGCACACCAGAAATGCCAAAGTCAGTCACAGTCTGGCTTTCAGCTCTTAGTTCTTGTGCTGAAGGCTGGGTATGAATTACAGGCCGTGTTGTGGCAAAAGCAACCAAGCAATTCTCACTTGTGTGACAACCCCAAAGCTCTCAGTTCAGTTGTGACAGACAGCCAGCAACCTACCCAAATTATCTGCATCTTTCTTGATCCTTTTCTATGGTCACTTTATGCCTTTGACAAGATGCTCCTTCCTTTTTTATGCTACACTTACAGCACCTTCTAGGAGTAATTATTTTACTTTCATCCTTGAATCAGGAGCTAAAAGTAAGGGAAATGTTCCTTTGTTCCCTTTGCTCTTTTCTAATTGGAAGGAGACCTTTTGGCTATGTGTCAGAAAGCAAATATACTGCTTCCTAAGAGCTCCCCTACTAAGAGTCATATACTGATTATTTTGGAGATGTTGAATTTTGGTTTATTCCACTGAAATTTCCATTGAGTGATGTCAACAGGATTTCTGGAAAAAGATTAATTTCTTCATTATTAACACAGATATTACAATGTAAACTGAAAAGCAGAGTTGTGGACTGAGACAGAAGATTAGGACAAAAGTTACTATGAATCCTCACATTAATCAAACCTAAAGATGTCCATCAGTGATTCTGACATACAACTGAACCAACACTTCAGATATACATGAAATGGCTGTTCTGCATAAGTTAGTCTTATCAGTCTTAGGGTTTTTTTATTTATTACTTTTTTGCAAAGACAGTGATTTTCTTCAGGTCTCAGATTCATACCTCTCCTGGAGAACTTACTGAACACATACAGCTGGAAGAAAACGTATGAGAAGAAATCTCCTGTGCTTCTAGGTTTTATATTGCAATGTTAAATCTAGTACAGTCATTTACTGCATGAGACAAGAGGCGCCAGATCCAATCCAGCTGGCTCTAACATTCTTGTTGCCACCTTTCTATCAACAATGTGATAATTATGGACTCTAAATAAAAAATTATCTTTGAAGAATTCCTTAATCAAGAACTTTGCTGATACAGCCTCCTGCTGGAAACATTTTTCTCCTTGATGCGATCAAGTTTAAGCGTATAACATCATGATTTGTTAGGTGGGAGAAGCTGTATGACAAAACACTTCAGAGATGCAATGCTTTTTGCCAAGCAGCTGAAACCGTTTTGTTGATAAATGTTCATGTCTCATACTATTAACACTGTCACACAGGTAAAGTTTGATCTCCTGACAAAACCTCTTGTGGCTGTCTCTTAATCTATTTAGTAATCAATATTAACACTCTCAAATGTCTCAAAACATTCCTTTTAGCTTGTTTTTTCAGTATGCACTATGTATACACACATATTTCACTCCATATATTCATTCTGTGTGTGTGTGTATATATATATATATATTTCATTCCAAGTGATAACTTTCTTTAGTAACTGCAACAACCTAGAATGCAACAGAAAAATGAATCCCCAGATAACTTGGCAAAGGCGCGTTATTAAAGATTTGGAAAACAGGGGAGGCAGCTGCTTACACAAACCCACAATTTGTATTTGCCTTTGGGCTCCATCAGGACCCCAGTATAGCCTGGAACTTTTGTTTGCTGTCATAGGAGCCTGTTTGGCTTTGTAACGTCAACTCTGCCTGACACCAACAACAACAGACAGCCCTCAGCTTGCTATGGAGGATGGCCTACCCTTCTCATGACTGAGCCTATCACACCTCAGACATTTATGCAGCCAAGTGATAAAAGGTTCTGTGATAAACAATAGACTGCCTACTCCAGCTGCCTCGTAGTATTTAAAATGATCTGTGATGATACATAAACCCAAATACTAGACTGGGGACTCACACCTAATCTCTCCACTCCAAATGCTAGTGAAGAAGAGCTTTCCAGATTAACCACACCAGACACCTCGACTCCTTCACAGTGAAGCAGATGCTATTTTTCTCTTAAACACATATTTCCTTAAGACCATCAGAACTTCAAAGGTAAAAGAAAATTAGCATGTGTCTTGGCTTAACCGAGACCTGGAAGGAGAGAATGGTTATTTCTTGGAGACTAAATGAGCGTAACTTTGCAAAGTTGGAGTTTTCACAAGCAGACACTGCATTTTAGTAATTTATCTGCTCAGAGAAGCATATTGTACCTTGAAGTAGAGCCTGAAAGGTTTTACCCTGTAGGGAATGCAGCTACAACAAAAGAAAACTGAAAGCCATTTGGCTGCTTGTGACCAACTCTGAGTTCAAATTGGCCAAATTCCACACATGAGCAGGGAGACACATACACACAGCGGCTGCAACCAGCTCACAGTGCCAAATTGCAACCATATTTATAATGCTTTCAAAACACTTGGGTCCATTTTTGTGGGAACAACAAACACGAAAATAATGAAAACCCACTATTTCCTTGAGGAAGTGAAGTGTCCTGTCCCCCACACACCCCATAAAGGCAGTCATGTTGAATTTCCTGCTACTGAGATTAATAATAGCAGCTGTTAACACTTGTAGTTTCTTGTAAAGATTTCTTTAGAATAAACATGCTAAAAAAATAAGAACACTGAAAGTTTTGGCATATATTGTGTCTTCTGACTAAATCCAAGAAGAAGACGCAAATGTTTTCCATAATTTAAATTATACCTGTCCTTGTGAAGCTATTGTTGCAACATCAGAAAACTGGTTTACTCTTTAATATGAATTAAAATTACACTTAGTGGTGTCACAGAGCGAGATTTTGTACCTATGCTATGTGGCTACTAAACACGTATGACAACAAAGAATCTCCCTTGGTGCTCAAACACTATTATAAAGAGCAAATTATTTTCTCCTGATACTAACCTCTCAAAATCACAACAGCATATTCATGTATGCTTATGCATATATGCAATATATAAAAATATTTTACATTTTTACATAACCAGGTTAATTAAGGGCAGACCATTAGCTTGTGGTGTTGGTCAACAACATTTAAAATTTATACCATATTAGACTCTCTCCTTTTCTATTGTGCTGTGCTGAAATTCAAAAATTTCTGTTTGAAACTCTATTTGAAGAGACTCCCACCATTCTGAAGCTTCAAGAGACCAGCTCCCTCCACTGTCTGCAACAACCAGTTCATCCTCAGAGGATAAGTCCCACTTGATCCAATAATATTTCTAACAGCATCAGAATCCCAGATTGAAAGTTGTTTTCCTGTATGAAGTAGCAATTATTTATTAAAGTGAAGACACTGATCTAGCAAATAAAATGAAGGAGACAATGTTTTCCACTGAAATATAAGGCAAAAAGAAGGAAGGGAGAAGGGCTATTTCCTGAGACTGGGCAAACATGGAGTGCATGATACCACTTACAATTCTGAAACGTGAAGCAGAGCTGCAGTAAAACGACATTAGTAGCTTTCATATGATAATTGGTATAGAAGAGAAGGTTGTTTCTGGGTGGAGCAGTAGCCAAGACCAAGTTCACTGAACCTAGCACACCATTCAATCAACCATGGAAAAAACAATGGCAGATAGAGATGGGGGAGACTTTTATTTTGACTTGGTAGCAGACATGAAGGCAGGGGGTGAGTACAGGGAAGGGAAACTATGCAAAAGTGAGAATTCAAGGAAGCTAAATATCTGAAACATCTCTGAATGCACATATATTATTTATAACTATAAAATAACAATCATTCCTGCATTGACACACAGGGTGGCAAACCGAGCAAATGCAGATTTCTATGGGACGTGTAATATATGAAATAATGAAAGAGGATGGTGGCAGCCTGCCAAGTCTCCCCCTCCCCAGTGCCCCCCTCCCCAGTCATTGACTTTCAAAGAGGAAAAGATTTCATACAACAAAATGTACCCTGACTTCCAGGAGATGCAATGAGAAGGGATTTACACTTAGTAGTATCTTCTAAATAGTCCCTAATAAATTCAAGTTTAAAATAGTTTCTTGCAATAAATATCTTTTTAGCTTCATGGGACAGATACACAAGTTGGGATTTTCTTGCCTCTGGCTTTTAGGTAGGATTTTTCATTTTATTTGATGCCTTTTGACATAATTTTATTTTTATTTTAAAATAAAAGCTACAAGAGGCTGTTCTATTTTCATGGAAATTGCCCAGCAGTATGAATTTCAGCTCATTTTCAGAAGAATAATCTTTGTGTTGGTCAATTCAGCCAAGATAGTTTGCTGGCTTTCACACAGCAATTTACTAATTAATGACAAATTAAAGAGTATTCTATATGAAGATGACTTCAGAGGTGGTGCATAAAGTTTGGGATTCCTGGAATATCTTCCAAATTGCTACAGTCCATTTGCATGAAAATATGGCTGTTAAAAATCATGTTGATTTTTTTGTGCTACCCAGCACAAAATAAACCCTCCTGATGCATAAGCATGTTTCCTTTAGTCATAGAGATATTTACATATGATTCAATACTCTTGATGTGCCTTAAAAACATGTTTATAATTCAAAACCACAGAGCTGTTGTGTTAACACTTTGCTGCACTCTTTGGGAAAAATCATTCAGGCTGCTCTGAGGGATGTAAGCCACGCTATCAAAATGCACTCCTTTACAGCATGGCTTCATTTGGAAGGAGTGTGGGAATGGTTCTCAGTGTTGCACCCCTCAGGGTTTCTCACCAGAGGTTTCATTTCAGAGTTAGGCATTTTCAAGCACTCAGGAGGGGTATCATTTTCATCTCACTGAAATGACGAGGTAGCTTGTGCTTGACTTTAATGGGACCTTGCTGTGATACTATAGTTATGAAAGAGTCCTTGAATTCCCATCGTGAACCGCCTTGGAGACCAACAGGGTCATTTTAAGATGCCTTGGCCTTTTCTCCAGCAGCATCAACGTCCCTTGAGCTTGGCCACACCTGCAAAGTCCAGTGTTTTGCTGAACACAAAGCAGCTTAAGGAGCTGCAAACCTTCTGCACCATGTCCTACACCAAACATTCAGGCATCACCTGGCAGACATCAGATGCATTCCTGGTGCATATGTAAGAGCTTTCGACTTTGTGTCCTCATGCCCACTGTATTCCCAGACTGGATTTACTGTAATAACCATCAGAAGATTAGGAACTACTATATTTTGACATCTAATACTAGAAGGGACCATGAGGCTGTGGGGAGGCAGAGAAGACACTGTGGGTGGAATGCTGTTTAGGGGAAACAGGCATTGCTGCAGACTCTGCACTTGAACCATGGATTGGCTACTTGGTCCAAAGCAATTTTGGTTGCATCTCAGTTGCTTTGTACCGCTGCAAATTTCCTACCCAGCATACATTAGGTGTTAAAAAACTGACCACAAGAGCCCATGATTTTTCTAGTGGTAGATGGTTGGCCATGCTGGACTAATCTCCCCAGACTTCAGGAAATATGTAATAAGGCAGGAAAGATTTAGTTTTCAAAACAAATTGACTGTTTGATTGCAAGTTAGCATTCTGCAAAGCTGCGTGCTGTTACTATGACAAGTTCTTAAAACTAGAGCTAGCTAATAAAAGATTTCTATTGATTGTCATGCCACATCAGGTCAGAAATTCATTTAGTGTTTTATTGCATTCTTGCACCAGATGTTTCAGAGGAAGGTGTGAAACTCCCATAACAGAGAATTATGCAATAACTTGCTTATGAGAGATTCTTCTTCCAAAGCCCAATGTTTAATGGTTAGCATTATTGTTCTTCCTGTGTACTGTCACCCTATTTAAAGTGGCTGCAACTTTTCTTTCCACATATCATCAGTGAGTCTTGCAGTAACTGTTATGGTATTCTAATGTTACTCTCACGCAATGAGTTCCACATGTACAAATGATATTTCAATAATTTTCTGCCTCCTTTTTAAAAAAGATATCCCTTTATATTATTCATGACTAAAACCACTTACCTATCTTGTACTAATCTTCATTGAGGATTTTTCTTATGCTTCCCTCACTGTTTTCCTCTCTAAATTCAAAATGGTTCAGTAGCAATAAATATAGTAAACAAAAAAATGAGTCATACACTTGCAGACCTTTTCCTCTCTGTGAATTCCTGTGTTAGGTAAGAACAGACCACGCATTTGAATTTATTTCTGTGAAAGATTTCGGTAACCAATATATGCTCAGTGTTTTATTTAGAAGCTTTTAATCTGACTAAGCAATAGAAGTAACTCGAGATATTTTCATATGTAAAGAAGAATGGGCATGCATAAATTCACAAATAAGAAGCCAGATTACAAAATCAAAATAAAATGTCTTCAACTATTCTTGAATGTCTACTAAAACAGTGCTTTCATAAACTTTCTTGAGAGAAGTTCCCTTTCAAGAAAGCAAATGAAACTGAACCCAAAGTAGATGGGAATACAATCAAGACAAATTTGTTTTCCAATTCCATTCAGTTGGTGTTAGATTTTTTTTCTCCTTTCTTCTACTTTCAGGTTCCTCATCTGTTTTATGGGTTGCTACTTACTCTTCCCATAGTGAAAGATCAATACATTCATATTTTTAAAGTATTTTCAAATCTCTGAGTGAAAGAGGCAACTATATCAAATTCATTTTGTGTTTATAAAAAAGAAACTTAAAAGCTACTTCGGAGAAGGCTTCAAAATCCAGATCAATACAGATCTGGGAACTGAATATAGCAAATTTGAACACAGCATTGTGTACATACAGTGGCTCTAGGCCAGTGAAGCACAGGTGTGTGCCAAGCTTTACACACTAAGTAGTGCCACAGATCTCCAAGGCACTACTCAGCCCTAAGTGCTTCCCTGGACTGGGGCATCTTGTCATGGGGCAAAAAGAAGTGCCACAACCATTAGGATACACGGGAATCCAGTTACATTTGTCTCCCAGTGGATCTCCCTATAGGGTCTCTATACATCATCCCAATTATATTTTCTTTAGCAGAGATGTTTAATTTACCAGCATCCATAAAGACAGGCACTTTGCAAGCATTCCTTTCACCAGCATTGACATCTTAAAATTAACCACTAAGTTTTCACATGTAGTCCAGGAGAAACTATTTCAGAAAAAAAAGATAAAATGAAAGTCAGTGGTATTCAACTCACACTGAAAAATGTTGCTCAGTTTAGGAAGGTCCAAGGAGAGACTTTGCACAGCTAAATTTTCCAGTGTTACTGAAACACTACATTTGAATCTTTCTTCCTACAAGATTAGAACAAGCAGGTACTCATGGCTCATTTAGGATTTGAGAAATGCATCTCTCTCCATTTGGAAGATGAGTATAGACTAAATTAAGAGCTGACCTTACTGACAATACTTTTCATAAGTTTCAAACCCATTAGGGTTCACCTTGTTGTCTTAACTCATAGAAATATGGAGTTTGTGGTCCTCTGCTTTAATGTATAAAGTACCACTTTGCAATACAGGAAAGTAGATTTCCATAAGGCCAGTAGCTCACATTTCATAGAATCAGAATATCCTGAGCTGGAAGGGACCCACAGGGATCATCAAAGTCCAATTCCCTTATTACAGTGCTTCCCAAGGGCCATGGGTGAGGTGAGTCTATATTAGTATTTTAGCTGGATCTAGGAACATTACAAGAAAGTTTCCTAATTGTATTGACTTGCCACACTGTGGTTCACAACATGGAGCAAGCTCAGAAGCTCATTATTTGGAAGAAGCTGATGTGGTCAAAGCACTGCAGAGGTCAGCTCATGCCCTCCAGGCACTAATGGGCTAAACCTGGACTTTAGTCTGAAGGTAAAATCTCAGAAATGCATAGTGTGAACCTTTCACCCTCAGCACCAGCAACATCTCCTTACAGGTGCTCTCCTTTTGCACTTCATTGCTCAATAGTGTACATGGCAGTAGTAAGCCATAACTTACAAACTAAGCCAATTACTATTCCACCCAAACATCAACTCTCTACTGGACAGTAAAATCTAATCTCACTTCTGAGTGATGCAAAGCACCTCAGTGAACTATATTAGTGCTGCAGCAGAGTACAGGTGTGGAGATGCCTTAGGGAGCAGGAGGCAGGAGGCAGTGCAGTGGGACAGGCTGGCTCACCCCTCCCAGGGGCACCGTGGGCAGGCTGGGCTCTGCCCCCACTGACCCCACGAGGGTTAGTGACAACAAAGAGCACAAGGGAGATAACTCCCAACTGGGCTTTAGTCTTACCTCTGTAAGTTGAGGGGCAGAGGGCTTCATTCTTCTTTCATGCAGGTCTGAGAGAAGAATGTAGATTTTTCAACCCAATGTCATTCTGTTCTCTTCTTTCCAGCTCTTTCACCTTGCAGTAGTGGGACTCTACTTCACACACGTGGATGGAACTCGTGTACAATCCCACGTGACTACATTTTCCTGGGCTTTGTGATACAGCATTTCAAAGAAGCTCATAAAGGTGATCCTGGCACGCATGTCCCATGCTGTACTTTGTGGAGTGATGTGCCCTCAGTTTGGCTCATTCTTAGTTCCACAAGAGCCCTTAAAAGTCTAAAAACCAAAGCACAACTGCCAAAGCATTATACTTTATTCACTATTATTTTAATTTCTACTTACATGAAAGTTTAATATTCTATTTAAATGGAAGTTTGAGCAGTCCAGCACTTAAAATACTGTACTTCCACTAAAAGCTTTTTTGTGCTCATAATTTTTTTCAATTACATCATTGGAATATGTTTACAACTAAGCCAAAACTAAGATTTCCCCCCCACACACACACACAACCATGAAAATATTTACTTTACACTGTGAGAGCAAGGCTCTGTTCAAATAAAAAAAAATTAACCTGGGGGTGTTTGCAGTAAGAATATGTCTTTTATAATTATTCCCTTGTGTTAAAATAATCCTGGTCAGTGAAGACTCAGTCTGGCTGTGGATTCCTCTCTCTCTCATGTGAGGTTGAGTGAAAAAGCAAAGATGAAAGCAAGGAAGAGGTTTTATAGTTCCTCTTGCAGTCATTTCTTTCTCTGACTAGAACATGATTAAAGATATCTCATGTAAACTGGGAATAGGCCACACTTCCTAGCAGTTATTTCAAATTCTGCCCTTGAGGATAATATAATAATAAAATAAAAAAAAATAAATCCTCATTCTTAGACAGCATTTCCCCCCACAGATTTCAAAGGCGTGTCTTGTCTCACTAGCAGGGCACCCCACACCCATGTGGAAGTTTTTCTTCCCTCGCTTGCTGGCACCCCTGAATGTCCAGAGGGGCACTGAGGGACGTGTTACATGGCTGGATATGATCAGAGGAGGTGCCAGGAGACCTTTCACTGTCACATACCAGAGCCCCTGGCACTGTGGTAAAGCCTGGTGAGGCTGCCCCGAGCAGAGGACATGCTGGTGCATCACAGCACCACAGCAAAAGGGCTCTTTTCATCTCAGATGTGCTCCCTGGATCACTGTTCTCACTTTATTACAGCTACAGCAGTGACTACTGCTGTCTCCAAGAGAGAAATATTTTCTTCATCGTCTTATACTGCAATTCCTTTTTCATCTGTCTTCTTCACTTCTAAATCAATTCTCACTCAATGTATTCTTTGTTTCATTAACTGATGGTTTTAAGGACTCTCAGTGTTGCATAGTTAATAACTTTTCTGTAGCTTGACTTTTTCCATCAGTTCACATTTCCAAACCAATTAATTCCTTGTTGTTTTCCAATGGTTATTAAAAGGTAGAAAAATCCAGTTTAACCCAGTCTACCGTCTGAGGGATGCATCTATATGCTAATTACTTTTCCAGTTTGCTAGCAGGAAACTCTGCATGATAGAAAGGACCATTTTCAGAAATTATCAAGGGCCAGACTTTTAGAAGTAGTTAGGTGCTTAAAGATGAAGAAGTGCCTAGTGGGGTTTTTAGAAGTGCCTAGAGATTTAAACCCTATTGAAATGAGTGTGATTGAATTAGGGGACTGAATACTTTAAAAGCCAAGCTCCACAAGATGCAAAAAGAGCATTTTGAAAAAAACCCATAGTATTTTAAAAAAATAGGTAGTCACATAATGAGGAAGTTAAATATTTGAAAGACTGGGTTGATTTTTTTTTCCTTCAGTTAATTAAATTTTACGTTAATCAGCAGGATTATTCAATTCATGGTGCATTCAGCCAAGTGACTTCAGCTAACCAGAAAAACCCTGTAAATATTTCATTATTGCCATTTCCAAAAGATAAACCTTTTCCTGTTTTGTTTGTTTCTTAAACAATGCTTGCATTAATTCTTAGAAAGGATAATAATCTGTGAGCAATATAAAATTATATTGTTTTCCTCTTTCACCAGGAAGAACCACATAATATGTGTTTTCAATTGAACTTCACTCTGTTGTGTACATACTTATTTTGCTCCCCTAGGCTCATTTCAGGGTAAGAGCCTGCAAGGCTGAGCTCAGGGCTGGGCTTCTTGCCTGTTCTCATCACTTAATTGAAAAGGCACTCTCAGCACTCGCTCTGGCAGATTTTATCTAGTTCCGCAGCAGCACCACCTGAGCAACAGTTAAAAAATGGCTTGATATCCTTTTCCAGAAGGGCTCTAATAGCACAGGGGAGGAATGGTGAGCAGTTGTCCTGAATTCCAATGGGCCCAGGAGAGCTCAGGGTTTGTTCACAAAGCATCAGATCTTACGAGAGGACAGAAATACAGGTTACACCCAACACCAACCAGTTAACAAATAACATGGCTTTGAAGATGAATTCTCCTTAGTCCACAGAGGGATTGTCGTCCCTCACTTTTAAGGCCCCTAAAAACTGGGCCATGCGTGAAGTTTGAAGAAGAAACCCTATAAAAGTTTTCAGAACCAATATAGCCAAGAGTCCTGAATCCCCAAAGGTGTAGATCAGCTATTAGGCTATAGATATCCAGATAGTCTCTGGATCTCGTTGGAAAATGTAGTTTGGCTAATTTTAGAAATAGTGAGTGAAGTGAAGGTTTTCTAGAGGTGGGATCATCTCTCAAAGAAATTTGGTTGTAGTCACCCATACTAGTTCTCCTGCTGTCTATTGTACGAAGAATTTAAACAGGCTATTAACAATTTAGGATGGACATCATTGCCAAGGGAGTAAAAATAAGGTTTACAGCCTCAGGCTCTGTCTTGGTTTCACTTAGGACACAATGATCACACATCTCTTAAAACTATCATCTCTCAGCCTCAGGAGTCCAGCTAAGCAAAAACACAGGAAAAAAAATATTTCAGAAGAATGGTTCACTGCTGGTTTATCTGATTTGTCCCTTAATCCACAACTTGTATTTATTTCTTCCCTAGAAATATTGCAGAATTGCTTAAGGACAGAATGGCTCAAGGTCTGGTAATGGGATTTTTAGCCTTTCACATTCAGCTCATTTATCTGAGCATGGGTAGGTCTTCAGGTCAGTGAGTTGTTACCTGCTGAGTCTTGCCCAGTGGCCTCTGAAAAAAATGAATGAGCAACTTTCACACAATGAGCAGTTGTCTCCCCAAAAGTTATGCCAAGAGGAGATAGTAAGAGAAGAAATAGCACAGCTACACAAGATTAGAGCCAAAACTTCTTTATGGGAACAAAAAAAGGGGTTTTTCCCTGGCACTTTGGAATTATGCTGGTAAGGAGATTTGAGTAACCCAGCACCATTCAGTTCATCTTCTCTGTGTACAGATATATCTTAGTGACCCCACACTGAATCATATTTCTGCTGGGCTTGCTCAGTACTTTTTGTGGGCAATAGATTTGGAAAAAAATAGGAACTCCCACCATTTGAAGAAACCACCAACATTATGAAATAAAACTTTGAAAGATCAGTAAAGTTCAACATTGTGTCTAAGAAATACTTATGCTTTTTATACTGAATGCTGTAATAAAAATGGAAAATCATAAGATACATAGAAGCACACTCACAAAAAAAAAGTGAATATGATCTTAAATTAAGGATGGAAAAAAGAAAGCAATAAAGCCAGAATGATATAAAAGAAGAAAGCTCAGGCAAGATATTTTGTTTTATTTAGAACTTCTTGGTTTATTTTCCCCATTTAAAGCATTCTGAGCAGCTGTCCCAGGTACAGACTTTGAAAGGGAAGTGTCAAAACTGCAGGAGCTCACCTAGCTGAGATTTCTAACTTCAGGTTTTACCTTTTGCTTTTTATTGTCTTGTATTTCCCACCCCCACGTTGGCTAAGACCAAATAAGTACAATGGAATGCCCCTAAAAAAATTGCTAAAGAGCAGGACCATCCAGAAATTAACTTCCCAATAGATGCTTTATCTTGATTCTCTCATTCCTAGTTATCAAACCCAGCATACCAGTACCTGCTAAATACAACCTCAGATACTAATGATTCATAATGCTAAGAGATACAGAAACCAGCCTCACCAGAGAGGCTGCTTTTGTGGTATATTACTCTTCCTTTCACTTCTCAGGTCCCGCTAAGCCCTAATCATTACATAGGTGTGAATTAGATCATCTCTAGTGATCTAATTAACATATTTAAATTAAAGTTATCAATTGATATTTATTTGAAGTTTGATGCTTCTGTTTCAGATCTCTAAAAAATATAAAATGTGTCAATTTTCTCCCACAAATATATGAGCAAGTCTATAAAAATATATCTCTAGATCATCACATCTGTATCAATGTCAATAACCAAAAAAATACACAGGTACCCATTTGATCATATTTCAACTGTAATTAGCATAAATCATATGCAAAATTGATAACTGCAAATATGAACTTGGTCTGATTTTGTCCACATGTATATATATTTTTATATACACCTAAAATTCTCACCTCCTGTGAATATAATAACATTCAGAAAGATTTACTGTGCACCACATCACTAGGTGTGCAGGATATTGCAGTGTGCTGATTATTCAATATAGTATAAAGACTGTTTTCTAGGAAATGGAGTGTTAAATATTTAGTACCATACATGATACAAGGCAATATTTCATTAGATATCTAAGTATTTGGTTTGATTCACTAGAACAGCTAGAACCATAGAATAGCTTGACTGGAAGCTCAACCAGTCCAACACCTTCCCGTTTTCTGGAAAAGTATAATGTACATAACTAGGATGTTTGTGTGAAGATATTAGAGATGCATTGACAATGCAAGGAAAACTAAATGCAAAATGTGAGAATCCATTTGCATGTTGCTTACAGTGTTAAAATACAGACAATTCCTAGCAGTCTAAATTTCACAGATTCCTGTATTCTCATCACTAAAAATCCCTGTGCCCTGATCATTTGTTTATATTATACCAATTCTTAGCACAAACAGTTAAACTGAAACAATCTCAATTTAAATTTAAATTTAAATAATAGCATTCATGTTGAGATATAGTTCAGTAGTTCCATAGTTTTAAAATGAAATTTCAAACTAAACAAGTTTTACTGCATAGTGGCAAGAAGAAGTACCCACCTGATACCTTCCTTGTACACAGAGCATTGCACATCTCAGACCTAAGTAGTGCAGGAGTTGAGGCACTTCTGTAGATTAGGCAATTACTTTCTCCTAACAAGCCCTGTGTAAAGCTCAGTAAATCATTTGCTAACACTGTCTGACACCAGCTCAGGATTTGCTACAGGGAATGCAAATCCATAGGTGCCAAGGATGGATTGTATGGAGATGTGCAGGTGGAGGGCAGTGCCCCTACCAGCAGGTTCTGGGCTCTCTCCTGCCATCTGCTCATGTTCCCGTTTTAAGAATGGCCCAAAACCCATCAGGTGTGCAGTATGTATGTAGCACTGCATGTCTTTGGCTATAACATGACTCCCAGACATGCTGTGCCTACGGTTTAACTTCACCCTGTAAGGGGTAAAAATCCCCAGCACCCACAAACAGCCACAAAGACAAACTGCTGAAGTCTGCAGAGCTGTCAGTCTCAAGTGGAAACTCCCTTTACTGTAAGCACAGAGCAAGGCTTTAGGCTGAAACTGGTTGTTTTTGTTTGCACTGAACAGCCCAATGCTGAAACATTGGTGGCACTAAGATCGGTGATTGAGCATCCCAGACGGAAGTGTTATGGAAGTGCTACAGTAGATCCAATGCCTGCTGCAATCAGATCACACTCGTGAGGGCCTAAGGTGAGAGAAAAGCCAATTTAACAGTATTTCAGCAGTGTAACATCAGAGCAAAATCATGTGCTGCCGAGCGGCCATCTCAATAACTAGTCATGCTCGGGCTGGGGTAAGCATGTGGGTGGAGATGAGAGAGAATAGGCCTTTGTCAGAGAGCGCACCAGGGCTCCAGATCAAAACATTCTTCAGCCTCGGAGGGGATTTGCCATCCAAACTTCCATGCAAACCCGAATCTCATCGCTGCTCCTCTCAGCACACCAAGATAAATCAAATTCCCATGTGCGAGGCTGAAACACGAATCCCAGTTGCATAGCTTGGCCCCATCTCTGCTTTTAATGTCATCAGTAATAAGCTGCCCAAGGAAAAGCGAAGGGGCATCACACATCTAACACCCTGCACATAAAACACGCTGGACCAAATTCTTGCATTTACATTTTGCTGTCGAAGCCTAGAGAAAAATGTTGATTTAAGCAGTAGGAGCTCTGTGCCTACATCTCCCTGTAGATATGCATGTTGTCTCTGTGCCAAAACCAGAAATGAAGTCTTAGGGATATCGAGGCAGAGGAAACTGTTGAACTCAAGAGAGATTGGAAGGAACTTGAATCCCAGTGCTTTGTCTAGGATTTCTTTCATAGTAATGAAGGCATTAATGATTTTTCACACAAAGGGGTGACTAGGCAGGATACATGAGTGTGTAAGGAAGGAGAGAGGTAAATGTGAGTAGCTTTGCACTGAAATTAAATCAGGCTTTTCCATAAAACAGATGTTATGATTCCCTTTAAAAAATAATTAAATTAACAGCAGACAGAAATGTTCAGGAGAAGGAATTTGGGGTTTGGATTTTGGCATTAGTAATTCCCTATACTTAATCCATAAAAGTTTTCTTTTATGTTTACAGAAGGGGGTTAAAAAAAGAAGCAAGCCTGTTACTAAAGAATTTTAAGATACAGTGGAGATGTGAAAGGCACAGAAGATTTTCATTTCCTGTGTTATAGGGTGCAAATAATATCAGTATGAAAAACCTGGCAGGAAGATTTAAGATAGCAGTTTTTACATTGATAAGTATTTGTTCATTTCCTGACAACAAAAAATATAAATCTCTTCAGAAATTAAATACCCTGGCTTGTTGAAGCACTTTTGTGACGTTCTGTGGTAGACTGGCTTCCTTTCATTGGAAATCCACAGCTAGAATAATAATCACAGCATCAGTTATTATACTTGTATCAGTTCTGTGCGGCAAGAGGCTAATACAGTGTATGGCCGAATTCTCCTACTTTTGTGTCACTTATTTTCTCTGTGGGCCAGATTTGCATTTTAATGGAAGTAGTTTATAGACTTCTTTGCTGCCTTCATAGTGCCACAAGTGGCATCATTAAGTGAGTTAAGCCGGATTAATGCTGATAGTAAAGTCAGATAATACAATAACAGAGGCCTTCATTTCCATTTGGATTAGGTGAAGAGAGCAGGCCTGTCTGGTGCAGGGTGATAATTTGTAAGCGCGATATGTTGTACTTGAGAGGATAAGATTAAATTTAGTGGGTTTAACTGTCATCCCAGTAAGTCAATTACTTCATCTTTTCAGGCTTTGAATTTATTTTATAAATAAAATAAATGGAATATTGAGCTGCTCCACAGCCATTTCGAGCTTCCATGAAGAAGAATTACACATGCTGGGCCAAAAAAAAAAAAAAAAGAGAGAGACAGAGTGGGGAGGGGGAAAAGGGTTTCTGATTCGGCTTCATAAACAAAGTACAAACTGCATTCAAGTGCCATCATGGCAACAGCTTGGGAATATTGTCCATCTCTCATATCAAAAGTGTGACAGATTCCATTGTGACTTTAGTTTATTCATAATAGGAAATATTTGTGTTGTGCCTGGCCTTTTCTATTTGTATCTATTAGATTGTAGAAGCAATACACTAAAATACTGATCCCTGCTATCATTTAACTCTTTTGCTTTTTTCCTCTGGTTACTATCTCCTGTATATTTAATGCTTACACCTTGCTGCTAAGACAGTCTCAAATGGAAATAAATAAAGGAGATCTGTTCGATTTTGGTTCGTATCAGATAAACACTTTTTAATGCTCCTGTCTTTTCTTGCCATCTCCACCCCCTATTTGGACACCGAATCCCTGCAATACTATTTCTTGGGCACAGGAAGTTTGAGAGATCTTTGTAAATTAGATACAGGTAGATAAGCACCAACATCTTTATTTCTATCCACAGACCCAGAACACAGGTTATGTCAAGGGATGCCAGGCATAACAGGGGAGTACTTATGCAGAACAAGAGATGGTTCTAGAAGCCCCCCCAAACTCAAGATTCTTTCATAACATCCTTTATTAACTAGTTTGCTCCTGTGAGTCCTACTGTGGGCCATTACCACATGCAAGAGGAAAGAAACCTCTGCTAGTATCTTTTAAACTATCGATAAAGCTCAGAACTGACACGAACTGAATTCTTAAGGTCTTGTGTGGCAAGGTACCAGGGACCCTTCTCCTCACTGGTGATGAGAAAGAGCTGGCAATAACCTCCTGGGAGGGGCAAAAGACAGAGCCAAAGGCAAGTGCTCTTCATTCGCATATGAACACTTGGCACATGGACCATTAGCTAATTCAGTCAAATGAGCATTCTAAGAGCCTGGCATTCAAGGTCTCTTTACGGAAGATGCTCAGCAGCCTGCAGGTCTAAATCCATCATATGAACCCGGATTCCCAAATAGGCAGGGCACCTGGAGAAGACGACCAAGAGCGATGGATAGATTCAGACAGGCCTGTCTAGGACGTGCCTTTTTTATTTTTCTGCAGCTTTTACACATGTGGCACCTCTCCAATTTCACTGGGAACTGTGGTACTACAAGGTGAAAGGCACTCTTTTAGGTTGATAGGAGAAGGCTAAGTACATACTTTGACACATATTCTGTGCCAAACAGCGCTACATTTTCCACACAATTAAGCTGACACAAATCTTAAGTAAATAACTATTTGCAATGGGGGTTTATGTCATGTTTCACTTTCTTTTACGCTAATATGTATTACATGTAGCTTCCCATAAGTCAGAGGAATCACCTAATGATCAAACCTCTAAGGCAAAGAACTGAGTCTTTTCATGACACAAAGTTATATGAAATACAATAGCATGTATCAAATGACAGAATTTGTGTCGTCAGTGGAGAGCACCATCTAACAAAGACTCCTCTGTAGGTAGGAAATGTTTAGCAAAGAAGGTTGTTTTTCTGAAAAGTGTTAAACAATTCAAATTTCATAATTTCATGCCACAGTTAAATGTTTAGTTTGACTTTCAGGCATCTTAAAATCTTACTAACCTCTTTAAATTTTTCTTAGTAGGTGACATTTACATCCTCCCATCTTTTGTTGTTGAATGGTTTCTGTAATTACTTATATAAAGATACTAAACAACTTTAATATTCACAGGGTTGATTTGCTGATATATAATGAGTTTATAATCAAATCCCAACCCTGAGTGTTCTTACAGATATCAGTGTCCCATTTTCTCTCAAATTAGCAATGTCACGCAGGTTTTGAGACACTGTAATTACAACCTCAACAGAGCAGAAAAGCCCCAGAAGCCAGCTGGCCTTATTCTGCTCAAAAATGAGTCTTCCCTTGTCTTTAACACTAGGGAATTCTTCCTTCTTGCATCTGAGTTTTGTGACTGTGAACCAAATGATGCCTTTTTCTTTGGACCCAGCAATGCCACATTTTTTTTGTGTGCAGATGTCAATATGGCAGAATTTGACCAGCTTGACTTTAATCTGCCCTGATTTGTCACACAGTTCTGCCAATTGAGCTCCTTAGATGGTATGGAAAATTGGTGCTGCTTTTCTCCAGAACACCTGTTCACACACTAGCACAGCACTCGGACAGTCCAGTGTGCAGTAAACAAAAAGCACGATAGCTCAGTGGGTCTGTCACAACCAGCTGAGCTATCACCCCTGGTTACTGGATTAGCTAAGCTATTTCAGGGAAATTAGACTGCATGGCAAAATTAGGCACTCTAGATGTCTTCCTTTGCTGTGCTACCCGAGCATCTCAGTAACCATGGTTGGTACTACAACAAATGTGTGAAATAAGGCAGTACTGGCCTTCATTTTCTAAGGGAAGTGTCACAGAAAGAGATAAGGGCAGGTTTAAAGGTGGTCAAAATGTTGAACAATGCAGAGAAATAAATAGTGACTATAAATTTATAAGCCGCCTTTGCTGACTTTTCCTCTTTCTCTTCTTAGGACTCGACCAACCTTATTAGACTGGGATGTAAATCCCCCAGGAGTCACCTGCTTTATATCTTTTGCTATTTAAATATTTTTCGGTCAGTTTTTAAGTGATATTAGCAAGCAGTAGCCCTTATGCCCAAAGAAGCACCCCAGTCACTATATGATGCGACTGTTGGTTGGGCTGAGCAGAAGCTCCATGCCTGGCTCAGTGAGGAAAAAGGCAGTTCTACAGAGACCAGTAAGGCTCAAATCCATTCAGTGTGCTGCTTGATGAGCAGCTTAGTCCAAAACCCTGGCAAGCTTCAATTTTTTAGAAAAGAAAGGGGAAATGTGTGGAAAGACTTCACCATGCAGGAATCCAAATGGACTGGCATTACCATGATGAATACTGAGGAACAAAGTCAAAGGGGTTGCACCGGTGCACATAAGATCCTTAGGGCCAGCTCTAACCCCACCTTACACAGATTTTATGGTGATGGAAAGTCTCTGAGGCTGATGAGGTTGCTTTGGGCTGGTTACTTGAGGTACTTGAAATTTATGTCTGCACATGTCATACAGGCCTGGTTGAATTCATATTTATCCAGAGTGTATGGAAGTGTTAAGTCCTCTAAGTGCCAAATATGGCTATTTCTGAATCAATTCTTATCTGATAAAGGGCAGCTTTGGACTTACTGGTATTAGAAGCAGAAGCTTGTCTATTTATGATACATCAGTAGTCTTAGAGTATCTGTGTGTTTTAAAGAGACACAGAAGCAAAGACAGAGAAGGATTCAAAGAAGCTGCAGCAGAATCTCAACTTGCTTTGCTATAACTCTATATGGGCAAATAGTAAATGGTGTGACAGGGAAGGTTCTGCCCCCATGAAACTTCAGCTAAAACCACTCCTCTTCTTACTGTGTTTCAGTTCTGCCAGTCACAAGAGGTTTGTTAAGCTTGTATTAGACAGTTTTGATAAACTGATGTTCAAAAATATTTAAATCCTCCTAGACACTTGATAAAAAACCTGTATATTAAAAATGCCCCAGAAAAACAAAGGTTCTCAGGAGCTGAAAGCAGAGACCTGTGCCAGCAAGTCTCAAAAGCAGAATTCTTACCCATGAGATCATGTTATCCCATTCATAGTACAGAACAGAGGGAAAGTTTGGGAATTCAAATCCTTTTGAACATGATACTGTAGCTGCAACAGCAGAACCAGATTTATAGATTTGTAGAGTGGTTAATACGCTTTTGTATTTACCAAATCATTATGTCTTGTAAGGTAGATCCAAATGCCCAGTACAGAACAGTCTGGTTTTATCAGGCAGCTAGTAAAATGCAGCATTAAATCCATTTTAGCTATTGAAGTGGAGATCCTTTCACACAGACAGCAGCTCCTGACAACTGCTGAGTTGAAATCAGGTGTTTCCAAACTGCAAGACTTTCTCCTCCAAGACTGAAGGAAAGCAGGTGTGGCAGAAAGGAAAATAATCACAGGCTGGGTAAGAACATGAGCCCAGCTGGGATGTGCTGTCCTTTGAGGTTTGTAACAATTAAAGAAGAAACTGTGCAGCTCTGAAAAAAACACGAGGTATCAGCCTTCACGAAGCAGTTGCAAGGGTTAGGGAGAGCAAAAATGAGTTTTAAGCAACTGCAGCCAGCTATCCCATGATCTGCTGAACACTGCATACATGTGAGGTGTCAGCAGTGACATTTGAGTCTACAGTGAACTGACCACTAAATACATTATGTACATGAACATCATCACTTTTTTCTCTTCTTCTGTCTTTCTTTTAACATATATTCTTGTTTCAATAAGCAGAATATACTGGTTTAAGAGGAGGAATAAGAAGAATTCTTCCAACGAAAGAGAAATAAATGGTTGTGAACTGCATAAGGCAGTTTGATTTTCATGTCAGAGAGAGTCACCAAGAGTGCTAGCAGGAGGTGTGTATGCAGCAACAGTAATTCTGCAGCCAACCAACTCAATCCCTAACTTGCATCTAAACAAAACCTACCTGCCAGAAGGCAAACAGTTCAGTACGTTGCAACTGCCTGCTGAGGAAGCTAATGGAGCATGTTACAGATGAGAAAAGAGTGCAGCAAGCCTAGGTCAATAGAGATGGGCTGAACGCTAGAAAGGAAATTAGTGTAAATATACAATAATAGGACTAAATATTATCCAATAGTCCATTTGTGCAAATCTGGGTGCAGAAATAAGTAATATTATGATGTTTCTTGAGCATGTGACTATTCACCTAGTGGGTGTATTATAATATACACATACAATGTTAGTTTTACAATTGAACATGCTGCCTTTTCCTTTGCAGCTTCTAGTTTTTCAAGGTAGAACCATGACTTTTCTGAATATACATCTGTATGGGGAGTTTTTAAGCCTAATATTGTATTTCCACAGGAACAGAAGAATGTCCATATGTACCTCACCACATTTTCACACGCCTCGCTGCATGTAATAGAAACTATTTCAGAAGATGCTGTTACTTTAAGGATTGACTTGTCATCTGTTAAAATTGTATCTGTCAGAGGGCTGAGATTTAGAGAGACTTTGGACTGCAAGTACATGGGTTGCCACTTACGTGTTGGTTTAGAAGATTTTATCATGTTCTACATGCTTGGCATCAATTTAATCAATTCTCAAATTTTGTATCACACTTTTTTATAAGATTTTCCTTCTTTATAAAGAAGGTTAAGGTAATTTACTCACCATGTTTATTATATATGAAGTTGTTGAAATAATGAGAGTAATAAAATTGAATTTAGCATTGTCTTTATTGGTTTGAAGGTTACATTCATAAGCTTTGTTTGTTTTAATAAGTTTATTGTACAGTCTTAGGCATATGTTATTATGCAGCGATGGATATGCTTTGAATATTTTTGTAATTGTGGGTAGTATAAAAGTCATTTTCTGTTAGATTGCACAAATCCATTACATTAGTAGAAAGATACATTATTGTAATAGGATTAATGTGCAACACATAAACATGATCAGTAATATTCTTTTTGATAAATTATCTCATTTTAATGACTTCGAATGTAGAGAGATTTCAGGATAGTTCCATCTTTGATTTGCATAATTGTATTACAGACAGACAAATTGCATTATATTCTTCATTAACAATAGATGGCTTGTATAACTATTGTATTTTTGAAGGCACTGCTTTTATGTTCATCCTGTAATTTGTCATTTTATGACACCACTGTTTAGCTCAGTTTAGAGAGAATAGAAACTAAAAGATTATTTGATTTTAGCTGAGTACAGTAATATCTTTGCGTTCAACTGTAATGCAGTAATCTATTGTTTGTTTTAACAAATTATCATCCACAGCTAAAGTTAGTTAAAAAATACTCTTCTCATTTGTGGCAGATCCCCCATTCATGGCGTTTCTCAGCAAAGCGTCAACACTTGTAAATGAACTTCAATATAAAAACACAACATCAAATTAAATTAGATCCATCAGAATGTTTTCTACTTCTCTGCTTGGTGCTCTCCCCCTTTCTCTCCCTTGCACATACACACACACACAAACACGTGGTCTATCTTGCTCTCACTGAGTTTTTGAGGGTTTTGTAATTCCACAGGCTAAATGAAACAGCTGAATTGCAAATTATATCGTAAAATGTATAAATCACTTATTCCTTAAGATTGTGTGTTTTCTCTACAAAAAACTAAATACTCTCAAAGATGTTTTAGAGTAAAACAAATTATTTTTTCATTTTTCTCTAACCAAGCCTTCTTCAATCATTTCTGACTGCTAAGAATACCAGTAAATTAAAAGTTAGTAGCTTGAGACAGGTTTGCACTCCTACCAAATCAAACCAGCTTCTTATTTTAGAAAATCTAATAGTTGCACTCCATTAGGGCACCTTGAGCATAGTGATTCTTGAAAAAGAAATTGACTTTAGAAAGAAATTATTATGGCTAAATCGCAAATAAATACCTTTATTTGATAATGAAAGACAAAACTTCCCCATTTAAATGCAAGTCAGAGTTCAGGCCTAGCTCACTGAAGTTTGTCATGTTATACAGCATTTTAAAAATCTGAGCCAACATCCTTGCAATTTGATCCTAAACTTAGGTTGTTAGTTAAGGTTCCAGTCCTATAAAAGCGTATTTATTATCACATGAAATGGGTAATTTTATCAATACTGATACAACCAGTCTCAACTGAAAGCCTGACCCTATAAAGCCAATAGGGGTACACTCATAAATCCTACGAGTCCAGGATTTCACCCTTGTTGCCCACCTACTGGCACCCACCACAGCTCTGGCCTCCCTAACAATATTGTGTTTATTAATCCATTACACACTGAAAAAAAAAACCTTTATGGAGATGTGAAAAGGAGAAAGAGTTTGAACCAAATGTACATTTTTCCTCCAGCAGATAAAATACATTATTACAACATTTTTGAGGCTTGTTTTATATTATATGTATTATATGGTTTATATTTTATAATTTTTTTTTCAAAACGGATCCAAAATAAAAAAAATCTGTATCTTGCATTTTTTCATTCTTCTGAAGAAGAAACATATAAAATTATTAAAACACAAGTTCACACAAATTTGTTAGAACTGTGTACATCCTTTGTAGAATAAAAGGGATAAAACTGGTACAACAGAGACAGAAAATTACAGCTAAGTCTATTCACAGGGAAATGAATGAAAACTCTGAACATGTTTTGGTTAAGCTTATTCCTTTCAGTTTTCTCAAAGTAGCATTCTCACAAGTTGTATTTGCTGAAATTATTATTGGATATTTTTCCAAAAGGCTGAAGGTTAATATTTCACTATCTGTCTTGGAATTTCTTTGAATGTCTCCACTCCATCGTGGCAAAACCTTAGTGCTCCAATAAGGGAGGATAAACATTATCTGCACCATCACGTGGCCTCTATGGCTGACTGATACTGCGAATTAACAGTTAATGAACTCTGCATGTGCAAGGACAGTGTTTGAAACAGGCTGGCGAAACGAGATCGCATTCTGGCCTTGACAAATGAGAAAAGGTATAAAATTCAGAGACTGCCTGCAGACATTTCCCAAACACAAAACAGAATTGTGCTCGCAAGCAATTTGCGACCAACAAATCGCCAAAAAGTGTGTACATTTACATCAGCTCTCCAAAAAGTCGTTTTCAAAACTGTTTCAGCACTGATATCTACAGCTGACCTCCCCAACCCACCCAGCACCAAACATCACTGATGTGTCAATCCGAGAGGTTTCTGTACCTCTTGACACCTCGGATCAAACACAGAGTCATACTGGCTTTTCCAGTTCCCAAGTTTTGTGTGTTTTGTAAATGTGCGCATTGCAAGGCAATTGAGATTTAGGGTCATACATATTTAACACTCTAAAGGACTCCGGGAAATATCGCTGCTTATACTAAATAGCCAGAAGTCTCACAAAATGAGTAATGTGAAAAATAAGCTTATTCTGTTATTTACCATCACAATAACTCTTCTAATCAAATACACACAGGCCACACTTTCTCAAAAGCACAATTCTTCAGACTGTTTAAGTGGGGCGAAACAATCACATCCTCATCAGTTGCATCTACCATGGCTCACTGCCAAATAGGCTCTTCCAAATTATCTCTCTGTATTCTCCAGATGAAAAGCCAGAGCACTCTGAATGTTTAGCCCACCATAAGTAGTCCATGTGACCATTTCACATGGGACAAACTGGGCTTGGAAAGGAGTACAGGGAAGCTTGACTGCTGGCCACCACTGACTCATCCTCTGATCCAAGACAAGCACATTCTGCTTTTATGTCTGCATGTATTGTTCATTCTCTCCATTAAGATGTCCTACAGCAGATTTTCCTGCCTCTGTGATTTAACCATTGGTGTTAGAAAGATAAATAGGAGCAATATTTTAGGATGTGTATTTATTTTTCTTCTAATAGCTGCCTTCCGTCACCTAACTCTTATTAATGCAGTTGAAGAAGTTCCCTCAGGGAGTATATATTACAACATCAGTACTTTTGAATATCGAAAGTTTTCCTTATCCACCAAGAGGATAATTATAAATATAAACAGAAATAAAAGCTGCCACGTGTAAGAATATATCAAACCAGAAGAAAGAATAAAGAAACAAACCAACAAATGTCTCCCTTTTTTTTAACATTTCCCTTAAAATCATTCTTCTCTCTTCTCTCCCCCTTTCAGAGATTCCTCTGAACAGAAAAATGGGATGCATATGCTGTATTGTCCGTATGGAAACTAAACATAAACCCCTTCAGGAATTAATAAGATTAAGTTACACTTCACTGGGAAATCAGTGTACATAAATTAATGAAAATTTCCTGTAGATGGTGGTGAAGAAAGCTACTCACTGTGCCAGTGAACTGATGCAAACAGACATTTTATGATGAGGAAAAAAATTACTGGAGAAGAATTAACAGGACGTACCTACTGTCTATGACAGAACACAGATGACCTCAAGTGTCCCCCACGAGTCCATGTTTTCCATCCTGTGTGTGAGTGAACCAGGCAGCGTGTTCCGATGCAGACATCAGGCAAGGTGTTTCTCCAGTTGTGAAAAATGTCTCTTTCAGGCAATCACATCAATGTTTGCTTAAACGTAAGAATGTGTTCAAATGCTCCTCTGATACTTGGAATCAAAAATCAACCAACATCTGCCGTTGTCTTTCTTACATGTTCTTCACTGCAAGAGAGCACCAGCTTCTGTCAAGTAACCAGTGCTTAGGAATTCTCTCTTGGCCTTGGACGTCTTATTAATAGTTCTGTCTTTCTATCTCTCGTTCACTTTTAGTGCTGTGAAGGTTACACCAGGGTAATGCTGCTGTCTTTTAGGCTCTCCAGATCCTCTCATTTCAGGCTCACTGTCAGCCAGAGAATGTGTGGAAATTCATTTAATCCTATTACTGTGAGGTTCTCGGTTCTTTAAGTCTAAGCATCAACCTTGGATTTCAATATTGATAGCAAGGATGCTTTTGAGCCACATTTTTAGAGCTGGTTCTTGGAGAACAGGCTTGACCTTGAAAAACCACTTTTTGTCCTCAGCCAGGGTGAGATGTCCCAGGGTGGTACTGGACTCTCTTCTGTTAGTCATCACACACAGATGTGCAGCAACAAGGTTTCTTTCTCTTACATCTTCCACCTGTTATTTTTGCTTGCCGTTGAAGAGTGAATTTAAGTGCAGTTCTTTGAATGTAAGTTATATCTGAATCTTAGCTTCTTAAGTTAAATACTCTTCTAATGATGTTTATTTTTTCAGGATCAAGGAAGGAAAGGGCATTTGGGTCTTCTGCAAGATGTCAGATTTATTAATATGTTGTCTATTGCACTTTATCAAAGAAGAAACCTTTCAAAATTCCCATAGGGATGCTATTTTCTTAGTTATTAAAGCTTGCTCATAGAAAGCATTTTCCAGTATTTGCATGTGCCCATTACTCTATTATTGCTAGTTATGTTGTAACAAAGATCACTAACAACTAATATATTTTGATTGTTAAAGCTAACCCAGTAAGATTTGTTCAAAAAGTCATAACACCTTTAAGATTTCCAAGTCTGAGATTATGTTTGGTACTTTAACATTTATTGAAGATCTCAATGCTTTTAAAAATCTACTTTTGATGTGCAACTGTAACATGGAGCTTAAATATCTTAACACCAAGTGAACTAAGTATTTTATACACTAGAGGAGAGTCTTAGAGATATAAAAATGTATGACTGCATTCCTATTCTTTGTCCCAAAGTGCCATGTGAAGTATCCAGGTACTTTAAACAAATGGAATGATGACTGTTAAAGAACTTAAGTGCATTTAAAATTCAGTCCTGAATAAATAATTGTTTATAAGTGTGGGAAACAGGAAGAACTTCTGTTGTTCCCTTCAAAAGTTGTGTTACACACAGAGATCAAAATAAAAGAAAACCTCTGAAATGGTTAGGTGGTGGTATCCAAGAGGGAATAAATATAACCACAGGAACAAAAGGTATTTTTTCAGAGCTCCCATTGGAACTAATACTTAGCTCTAGATCAAACAGAGAGGCTATTCCGGGATCTGAAAATGGGCTTCCCAAAAAAGCCCAAACACTCACAGTATTCATGTTTCCCTTTTAACACCAAAATAAAAACTCCATAGACTTATAAGTGATGGATTTATTTCAGAAAACAGTAAATGGCCTTCTAAGGTCAATATATTAGTTTTCCTCTAGATATACAGTTTCAATAGCAAGCGATGCATGAAGTCTGTTAAGCCTTTTGAATTGTCTATCAGTTCTGGGAATTATAGATTTTAACCCATATAGATACTTGGCTCAAGCACAAAATGAAAAATCATTAAGGAAAAAGCACTGTATGTTATTACTCCAATATGTAGTTGAGATTTAGAATTGGCATTTCAATACACAATGAAAATTCCTAGAATCATCCAGCTCAATGCAAATGGGTTCTATAAATGCTTTAAATAACTGAACAAAAGAAAGCTCATCAGAATTTACTACTCATCCAAGTGTATACAGCTTTTTCTATTGCACATACATAAACACCCTTTGTACTTCTACAGTTGATTGAATCAAAACATGAGCAGATCTGAAAACACTTTCTGTAGCTTTTTTTAAGTTCTAGTACTACCGTGGTGTGTTCCCTGGTAGTGCACAGGCCATATTCTGTAAATAAAATGTGTGTCTCATTTTCAATTGGAATTTCATTAATCAAATCATAGTAATAGTAGAGTATTTAAAACACATTTCTTGAAAAGGGGGGTAGAACATGCCAGAAAACTACTGATACAGTTCTGCTGCACAATGATTTAAACCATGTGAGGAGATGGCCTTCTGCCTTTGGATTTCATGATAGCCTGGGCTTGAACTTCTTCCCTTCTCAGAGGCTCCCAAAGCAACTCCAACACAGTCATGAAATGACTCCTTCCAAGAGTCAAACATGTAATTCTCCCCTTCCTTTCATTCACAGGGAAATTCAAGAAGAAAGTTGATGCAGAGGTACCACATCCATGGATCAAACCAAGGGCATACAGGTGACAGTGGCCTCCCTTTAATAACAATATCTTCATGTATCTATAATGTCTGCTGCCATTATACACAGCATTTCACCTGAAGGTGGAAAAGCACGTTATGGATGAAGAAATAGAGAAACTGATTAGAGAGTGACATTGAAATGTCATCCATTCACTGAACTGGGAACAAATGGAAAATATTCAGTGTCCAGAACCTTTGTCCCTACCTTCACAAAGTAACAATGAAGAGCCAGTAGCCTGGTCTCCACATGTTCATATCGCACATGAACATACTGCAACAGCAGCAAAAGCATCAGCAGCTGTTTCCTGGATAAAGGTGTGGTATACATGAAGCTTTCAGATAACATGTGTGTAGCTAGAGCTCAGCTGCAAAATGACTCTCCTGATAGCCAAAAATACCTATGGCTTTGTTGTTTGCAAATTTAGAATGATAGAATCATTTAGGTTGGAAAAGACCTTTAAGCTCATAAACCCTAACCACTAACCCATCATTGACAAGCCCACCATGGACAGAAATCAACACTCTCTATTAAACCAACTAGCACTTGTTATCACCTTCATATTTTAGTCCTTAATGTACAATGCTGTAGGTAGAGAGAGAGAGAAGGCACAATAGAGAGAAGAATTGCTTCCCTAAGAATCTCTGAGGATTTTAGGCAGAACACTAAAAAACTAAATTAACTTGTTCATTTTTATCACCTGATGAGCATAATTAGCAAACAGTACATAATGACAGCAAATAATGGCTCTTTCCCCCCCCCATTAAGATAGCTTAATTGCTCTATTTTCTCAGAGTCTTAAAGCTGTGCTATATTTACCAGTTGTACTTACCTGAAAAATGTTTTGCCTGTCAATATTGAAGTTAAAATGCTTATCTGCAGCACATAATGATGCTAACACAAAACAGCACTTGAACTGAGCACGGAGGCTTTTGTAGCTCTTACTGTGCTTAAACGTCTGCAACAGCAACTCAGGAAAGAAACATGAGGTAGCAAAATTCAATCATTCACTTCATCTTCCCTGGATGATAACTAATAAGCAACCCTCATTTGTGATGTGCTTCTTTTATGAGTTTCACTATCCATGTATGAACCCACAAACAACCATACAGAGAAACTTGGGAGGAGAACTGCATTTTAATGTAAACACTGTAATACACAGCCACGGGATCCAGGTACCCCTTGGTAACATCAAACCACCCCTCTGGGTTTGAGGGTTGTGAATAAGGTTACCAAGCTGGTTTGCTCTGTACTTGCACTGAGGGACCTTGCAATTAAACCTGGGGAAATGGCCTTGCTGAATTTTCTAGTGTTGAGATCAGCTTTTTGCAACAGGAACAAGATGCAAAATGTCTTGTCCAATGACAGAGTTTTCATGCTATATCTTCAGCAGCAAGTGACACTGATTGCATTGGCAGCTATTGCTATCTACTGCCAGACAGAACAAATTCAAACTAATTTGGATGGAGTATAAAATATACCTCTCCTCAGGGCACAGTCTTGCAAGACCCCCAGAGGCTGAACTCCCATTGATTTCCCTTGATTTAAAAAGCACAAATGATTCGCATGACCAGATCCAGACGGGATAAAGCTGGAGAACAGCAGTGATTCTGATATCATCCTAAAAGCCTCTCTGACCCTCACTGTACAGTCATCCTTTGATTCATCTGTCACAGCTGTATCTAAGAGAAGTATTTACTTACAAGGATCTTCCCAGCCTATTGTAATTTTCCTACTGATTCCAAGTCACAGCCTAAATGTCAACTTCTGTCTCTTCCAGATGTCTGTATTCCTCCAAAATCTTCTTGTCATACAAAGTGATCAGAAGTGTCTCTTAGTTGCCTTTTTCTACAGCAACTTGCACAACATGACAATAGTCTGTAAGCAATACTCCATGGCCAGCTACAATAAACAATATACAAGAGATAAACCTGAAGAAAAAGTATTATTCTTCCTTTTCAAATCAAAATATTGCCTATCAGGGAAATAAAAATAGTATTAGATCTGACTTACTACTATCCTAGCTGATTCTATTGTGAGACGTAACACCGACTTTAACATATATCAATGCCCTAATATTTTCCTTTTTTATTTCACTCCCTGATAACATATATTGACAAAACCCTGCAGCTTTATGTAAAGACAGAATGTGGTACTTTATCATTACCTAGTTGATGATTATGTTGGTAATCTTTCTGAGGCTTCTAAATTCTGTGTTATTGCATACAGTTGTATTAACTGGATATAGATTATGCTGGTGAATGTACAGCTTTGCAGATGGAAGGTGCTTTCCTCATGCCGGGGCAATATAGGAGAAAAAAAGGTATGCTAGGAGATGTAGAGCATTTTGCTAGTATTGGGAAAAGTGCAAAAGTTCTGGACTTTTTTGTTTTGACTTTGGTTGGAAGAACTTTCATCAGTAATGCCCCTTTCAAAGACCAGTGGTTCTCATGGGCCTACAGCTCCCCACGTGACTCATTCATTTATCAATTTGTTTCTTTAGAAGGATCTATGATTGAGTCAGTGCAAACTACTTCTACTTTGTACCTACTTCTGCTGTGACATAGAGGTCACCATGTAAAGAAAAAGATATTTACTCTTACTGTCTCTCATATTACTTCATGGTTTTGTTTTACTTCTTTCATCAGACATCAGCGAGGCGTGAAATGATGATGAGAAAAGATTTGCTAGCCACTCATGCTTCTGTTACAAATCAGGACTCTGAATGCAAGACCCAAGCATTAAAAGAGTAGACTTTACTGTATATGGATTTTCTGTGTGGCTAGAAAAAGTAGGCATTGAACTTTATTGGATCTGGTTGGCTTTATCCTCTCATTACAGGGAACATGGGGCATTGATGATCTTACTCCTTCTAACAAGATCCAACTAAAGAGGCTTATTTAGCAGCAGAGGATAATTCAGGGAAGAAGATCAGAAGAGCTCAATCCTTCAGTAACTGGATATTATGTCAACAAATAATCTGACAAGTACAGAAACCTTGTCAAAACCAAGCTCGTGCAGCTTGAGGTATCTGTCTAATACTCATCCTTTTTTTCACCTTTGTCATGGCTGTTTCTAAATACTCTTTAGAACTAGGGAAAAGACTCATGGCTTCAGGACCAAGTTTTTTTTGGCCAATATGCCCTGTATCAAATGGGGTATTAGTACCTATTGCAAAACTTGAATCCTGTACCTCGGGGATAAAGGGGACATTGGAAGAATGAATGGAACCCTGGGTTTGTAAATACATACCTGTGAACACACACACAAATGCCTACTGATACCATAAATGTTATATAATATGCTGGCACTTGTTCAAAACTTTGAGACATTGGCATTATTTTAATCATTTTTCCATTGAAGTAAAGAAACTGCATGTATAATTAAACAGTTGTATTGTATTGTAGAAATAACCATGTAATGACATAGTCAGAAATTCTTGGTTTTTCATGGTAATACCAAATATAATTACCATGTAATCTGCAGAAAGCAAACAAGGCTGTAATTATTCTGTAATCCAATTAATTACAGGGTAGCAGATTGGTTATTTCTTTCCAATAAAGCATACATGCAAAGGAAATTAACTGGTAGAGAAAAGATATTTTTGCCTTTGAAGAAACTTATTTTATTAATTCAAAAAAGAAAAAGGTTCACTAGTGTTTCTGTGTCAAAGAACACAAACGAACCTCACTGTGGGCATCTCTCTGACCAAACCTGGCATCACTCCATCAGCAGAGGTACTTTACTGTTTTCTTTCCTTTTTAGCTGCTAAAACTGCTAAAACCCTCCCATTGCAGTAACACCGTATATTTGTATGATTCTATAGGAAGATACTGAGTTAAAAACATAGAAAAAGTCTTCTCAAAACAGGCCTTATGTGGGTTGGGAAGCCTTTACTTCCTTAGGCCACGTCCCACAGTCATGTGGGACCAGCAGATGCTGAGCTGTGTCTATTCCTCTCGCATGACAGTAACCACAACATTTTTGCTGACTTAGGCTGAGACTGTTCCTTTCATTTTTGCAAAGGGCCCACTATTAGTTACTTAGAGAGTCCTTTCAGTTTTCTCATACGTGAAATAGCCATTTCTACCCCCAAAAAAACTATTTGAGGTCAAATCATCCCCTCAACAGCAATTAAATATTTCTACAAGCTGTACTTGGGGTATTTTGTGCCCCTGACCCACAGCCTCATTTCAGTTTTGGGATTCCAGTCAAGTTAAATATTCTGATCTATTCTTTTAATAATAGTATTTGTGAAGCATGCAGCAAAAAGATGGAAGTAAATCTGGGAAAGACTGTGCTGCATGGGCAAAGGGAGAGATGAATGCAGCAGCTCCCAGCCATTCCTGCTGTAAGTCTGAATGACTGTATAGTCAACAGGTCCAGCTTGAAACTGCCTGAAGAGCTTGACTAAAACATGATGAAAAACATCCAGGTGTTTATTCTAGCCCACCACCACTGCCAGACTACCTAAAACCCCAGCCTTGTGATCAACTCTCTAAGCCAGCAATACTCCACTTTTGTGGACTGTGTAACGACATGCACAAAGTCAAGGCAAAGTCACCAAAACTCAAGATATTGTCCTTAAGTGCTTTCCTTCTCTATTTCTTTGTTTCAGAAGTTTAATTGCAACAACATCAAAGACACAGGTACACTTTGTCCCAACAGAGACTGAACTCAACACTTGGTGTCGGCCCCATGATCCCAAGAGCCCTCGGTCTGTAGGTGTGGCCCTATAGCCTTTTGTCCACAGTTCAGTTTTGCAAGTGGCACACTCTGCTTCCTAAATGAAAAGCTGCAAGTCTTGACAAGAGCCATTAGATCATCAGGGCACTAAAAGAAGACCCAACATACTTTCATTTACCGTGCAAGCAAAATTAGTCACAGAATTCAGTGGTCATTGGACTTATGAATTACTGTATTGCAAATAAAAATTTTGCCCTACTCCTCTCTGCCCAGCCTGTTCTGATCTCCTTTTTTTAACCTTGCACCACTCTAATCCTCAGTGTTTAGTTCTTAATCCTTTTCAGAAAAGATGAAAAGTGGTGCAGTAAAGCAATGCTTGAAGGCATGTAAATAATTATGCTCCTGCCTTTAGCAGGTGCTCTTTCTATTTCTGGAAATTGTTTAAAGCTCTTCAAAATATGAATAGATGGAGAGTACTCTTCCTGCTCTGTTTCCTCATACATGGCACCTTCTTCATGAACAATACATTTCACACTAAAGGAGCCCTGGGGATCAAGACTTCACTTAGAAAATTTGGGCACTCCTCATTAGATATTAAAAAAAAAGCTCAAGAAATTTCTTCTATTTTGATGCTAATATATTTTTTGAATGCGCATAATGTTTTATGCACATTCATTTTCGAGCATGAAACATATACACCACTTGAATGAATTGGGACAATAGAGTTCTGTCTCCTACAATATAAGTGTGAATTTCTGGGGAGGGGGATAGGAAGAAGCAAATTTCAAGGGTCACACACTGCTGTAATACTTTTTTCCTATCTGCCCTCTGAGACAAGTTTAGAAGATTAAAATGAAGAAAGGCTGTTACACAGCAGTAGTTCTAAAAAGGAAACACTTACAACAACATGCCCATGGAGAAGCAGTTTAGACAGTCTGCCAGTCTTGCACTCACTTTTGCCCAAAGTTTTGAATTTAGGGATATTCTTTTTTGGGTAAAGTACGCCAGCCTGGATGTGTGGAGCTGATTTTTTTTGCCCCTTTGGCCATACTCTTGTAAAGGTTGCAACTGGGGGATCACGCTGGTATAGGATTGGCAGTAAGATCCATTTCTGCTTTAAGATCACAAGTCCTTTGATGAATGGCTTGGCAGACTGGAGAGGGAATCTCTGCCTTTTGCATGTTTCTTTTTCCCTTTTCTCCTAAGAGAATAAAGCTTATGCAATCATGTCACGTCTGAATGTTCCCTCACCCTTTCATTTAGCAAATGATTTTTAAGCCTGCTAAGCAATGTCAGCCAAATTTGAGAGAAGGGTAGGTATTCAGTCTCTACAAATTTCTACAATTTCTATTCTATTCAATTCTAAATGTAGCAACTGAGAAGGGTGAGAGATTTTCTCAGTGCCCCTGTGGAAGGTAAGACTACAGCTTGAATTTATTTTCTGTTAGCTACTGGAGAAGCCATATGGGCAAGAGACATGAGTACCAGGGCTGGAAAACCATTGAAAAGGTCTCACATCAGGGACTACAGTTGCAAGCACAGGTCCAGAGGGAAGCAGCTTTCACTGATTCCACTTGCACCACAGCTTCTTGATCCCTGCTATAGCTCAGGTTTAAGTCTGACACAACAAAAAAGCCTCTTGGCATTATTATAGCAAGGATGCACACGAACTAATGCACTGAAACCAATACCAAATAACACTTAAAGAACATCATGGTAACAAAATCAAGATCTAAAAATATTGGGAATGGCATATGATTCAGCACGTGCATATACGTGGACTGCAACAATATCTGTACGCAGGAATGGGCTTCAGTTTGATTCAATAAATATTTTTGCTTGTTTGATACAGTCCAACAATAGTGTTATCCATCCATCCATCCATCCATCCATCCATCCATCCATCCATCCAGTAAAAAGCTGTTTTTCTTTTAACTCTGTTTGTATTGCACTCTCTAGAGTGATCAGTAGCTTTACAAGCATGCAGTCCATTGCATTTCATAACACCTTGCAGAACAGATGTTATTATCCCCATTTTACAGCTGCAGAACAGAGGTACAGAGGAACCACCACTAGTTCCATCTATCTGAAATCACTTTGTGGTTATTATTCTTGGGTCTTCTTATTGAGTATCCAGCATTGTTACAGCACTTTTTGCATTCAAATCACAGCTCAAGTTGACATCTTACACTTGTAAGAGCTCAACATGTCTCTAAATTTGGCCACAGATAAACTGCAGTGGACACCCAGAACATGAGCTGTGCTGAAACTGAGGATGTGCCCAGTTTTATAGGGCAGACAGCATGAGACAGCAGCAGGGATGGAATCCAGCTGATTTAACCACAGGACGTGGCTTCTCCTACTATTGCCCCACTGCCTCTGTCATTTGCCTTCCAGCACTGGAAAAAAGTGGGGTGAAGTTCTGCACAGAGAAGAACTTCACCAATTGCACGGCACTGACTCACTCCCAGGGCTCAGCACAGTGAATAAGGTACGTTTTGGTGAAGGATGATGAAAACTTCCTAATCTGAAATATTCTGAGGACAGTATTGCTATTCTGATGTGTGAAGCTGCATATCCCTGCAATACAGTGTTACTTACTGTATGTATTACTTGAGGATGTTAAATCTGGTTTGCTTTGCCACTTAAAATGAATATTCGTGTTTAGCACAAAATAATGATTTTTAAACTCTGTGCAACAAACCCAAAAATCTTGTGATGACAGGAGCACTTAATGTTCTGCTAATTGAGTAATGTGGATTAGTGAGAATGGTATTCCAATGTACAGTACGTTCTCATTTAATTAAAGACCTTGTAATGCAGACAATTATTATTATAAGCAGAATATTCTGAAGCCCCAACTTTCCAACATTCCTTTTTTACAATATAGTTTCTGGGTGGAATTCAGAATAAAAAAATAAAATTATCTCCTCCTTCATCTTTCTCCACACTCTCAATCATTCAAAACCACATTGACTCCACCCAAGGTCAGCAGGAGGATTCAGACAATAGATATTTTATTATTTGGCTTGACCTGTTGACAGCTGGGGACTTAAAAAACCTCCTAAAGCCATTCAACAGACATTGATCAGCCAAGGCAAGCACTGATCTCTGCAGGAAAAGTAAAGTATGGAAGATTGGATGCTCATTTCTTTGCTCTTCTAGAATGAAACCTTGCCGAGGACACAGTTCGGGGAAGACTAGTTAGAATATTGTTAAGACTCACTGAACTCAGTGCTTAACATGTGCTAATGTGCTTTGATAAATGGACTTCTGAATAGCAGTTCTGGACTCAAACTACAGATTGAAGTATGACTCAGCCCAATGTTCCCTAAATGTCATGTTTTTGAATCTTACTCATAGGGATGAAAATAATGTTCTCACCAAATCTGACTTTCTAATAAAATATCAGCCACATGAGTTTTGTTCTTATGTTGCTGACTCAAATACTCATTTTCTATTTACATTGAGGACTTCTCTACAGAAGCTAAGATGCATTTTGGATTCAGTGAGGTCTTAATTCAAAAGGCATTTTTATAACCTTTGATTTTTTTTTAATAGTATTTGTGTTTGTTGTGTGAGAGCAAATGTGCACACTGCTGTGGGGAGAAAGGAAGAGAAAAATCAATTCAATACTCTTGAATTATTCTGAATCTAAATGTAACATTAAAATACATTTCTATGTTATTTAGATATAGCACTTGTCCAGACTTTCAGGAGAGGCAATAAGGAAAAAGAGAATAAAAGATATGAATAGAAGGGTGTAGTAAAAATCCTAAACAACCAATTGCAAACAACTGACTGCAGCTGGCTCCTTCATAGCCATTCTAATCCTTTATACCAATGCATACTATTAGAGATCCTTAATTGATGGATTATTGACACCACAAGCAGTAATGGCTCCTTTGGTGTTGTTACACTCAGTGCTGTTAGTGTCTATTTAAGGAGCTTTAATCTGCCAATTATTGACATGACAGAAAGTAATGACTCCTTGGAAACCATTATGTTATACGGTGTCAGGACACAGTTTTTCTGCCTACTGAAGGTGATACTCTGCAATTCATGGTTTAATGATGAGTAAGAGTGCTGTAGATAATACTAAAAAATAGTGCAACATCTCAGCAACATAACTTCAAAATCAATACTATAGGCAGCAAAATATCCACCAATGGATTACAATAATTCTTGTTCTGTCCAGTTTCATCTGCCTGTATAATGAAAACAAAATAATAACACCACAGGAAAGGTCAGCGTGTATTTCATATGAAGTGTGGAATCTATAAAAAAATCTCAGTCTAATAGTTCTTGTGTTTGAGATGGAAGTGCTTCACCTCCAAAGCTCCTGAGCAAGCACAGTGGCACTTGAAATGCCCATCACTTCTCAGAACGAGACATGGAATAGTTGAGTACCAGCACCATGGCATGGTGAGTGCCTGTGACTGAGACTTAGAAAAACACCTTCAAGATGCCTCCTCTGATGCCAGGGCCAGCATTTGGGTAGAAAGCCAAGCACACACTTAGGGAGCTCCTTCATTGTGGCTATTCTGGAACCTCCATACTGTACTACTGTTCTGCCAGCATAGCTGTGTCTGGGTCGGGAGATTCTGCCAGTAGGTTTATAATGGTCATAAACTGTACTTTGCAAAGCCCTTCACCAATCTGAGGAAAATCTCTGCATCTGTAGTGTGGTCCCATCTTCCCTGCCCAAGCCTTGCACTCCCATCTTGTCCCTTGTGACAGCATTAATGATCACACATTTGGCTATGAGGAAAAAATTACCATCTTTGGGACAGGGGGATGTGTGTGTGTGATTTCTTTTGAGCTGGATCAACTCACTGATGCAACCAACTGCACAGCTGTGCCCTGTTAATGCTAACACAGGGAAGGAGAGGGAACACACAGCAGGACCCCGGGTTTCCTTTGGCTTAAACTGCCTCATAAACCACACTCTCTGAGTGGTACTTCCAGTGGTGTCTCATCCACCATAAAGATCACTGGTATAAAGTCATCAGAATTGACAGCTTTGGCCTAACAGAGAAAATCTATCCAGGCTTGGTGCTCTGCATCATTCAGTCACAAAATATTTCACCCAGTACTAGAGAGCAAATTTTATTTATATCATTGCACTGTGGCCTCAGTCTGTACCCAAACTACTTCCAGTTTGAAAAGGCAACTAAAAAGGCTAGAAGAAAGGATGCATTATCTACCCACTTTCAGTGGAAGATGTAAAGTCAAGTGACCTGACCAAAAACTGCACGTCAAGTCTACAGCTGAGTGGGGAATTTAATCTGGATTTTACAAACCTCACTTTGATGTCTTAACCATAAAACCACCCTTCCTCACTCTTATGCATATCCTTTTCATTCCAGAGACAGCAAACTATAAGGCAGGATTTTTCAAAAAAGCCTTGTCCTTTTGAAGTACCACAAAACATGTTTGAAAAACCTGACCTTTCTGCAAATGCTTAAACGAAAAGTGAAAAATCTGTCTCTATTTACATATGCAATGCATTTGGAAAATCAACACAGAACAGTTGTTTTAATGATTCACTATTAGGTAAAACTTTGAAGATGACCAAAATTTTAAAAGTCGCAGAGCAAAGACAGGCAAAGTAGTGAGTATTCTGCTCTCTTCCACTTCTAGCGAAACACGGTTAAAAAGAAGATACAATACCTAATATCTGAATATTAAAGAAGAGGTAGAGTTTTCTGGGTTTCAAAGTATTGCTATTTCTGATATGGAGGAAAATTAAGCATAACTGTGATGTAAACTTTTCTTTTCTGATACAATTATTTACTGGCAAAACTACAACTGTGTAAAAAATAAGGTTATTCTAATGAATCTATTCAATCTAATCTTCATAATCGTGGTATCTCCAAGGAAGAAAATTAATTGGATGAAGTTAAATATCCCCTTTTCATGTCAACAAAATTGGGTTTTTTCTGGGGATTAAAGGATTAACGTGGTGTTAAATCCCTAAAGAGGTTAAAAACACTTTATTATTCATTACAAAACACAAAGATCGGACTGTTATTTTGTTCTTATGTCACTGTTTGTCATTTCATTGAAGCAAGAAAAACAGGACAGGAAATCATTAACAATTTACAAAAAACTCTAGTGCACAATTTTAAAAAATGTGTTGAAATTATTAAACTTTTGTTTATATCAAATTACCAATCTTTTTTAACAACAAGTATCTGGAGTTTTCAGGTTCTACGAAATCTATAGATGAGGAAAAGGAGATAATACAGCTCTTCACTGATATGTTCGAATTTCAGGTAACTCCACAAAGTATTCCCAAATTAATCTTTTCTTTTCGTTATCTTTCTTAAAGCTGTAGAATGAAGAAAATGGGCCATTAACTCTGTGTTCAGAAGGAATTCTTGCTGAGGGGAAGGTTCTTCAGGTAGAAGAATTAATCTTCACAAAACACCTTCCTCATCATTCTGGGACTGACCTTATTAAATTCAGTGAGAGTTTTTCCCGTACCATCAGTGAGCAATGGAACAACTCCTAAGAACTGTGCTTGGCCAACATCATTAAAATCTACATTGTTTTAACCTGTTACAGACATAAAACTTTGCACTAAGGTGTTCTTTTGTTCAACATCCTACATTGAATTTAAATAGACAAAATACTACTCGTGTTTACACCTGCTTCTACCAAGTCCTTTTGCCACTCCTACTCTGGCCAAATTTTTGTTAATTTTTGTTAAAAGCAGGATCAGTGTATGGATTTCCTGATGGAATTCAAAGACGGAATCCTAAAGACTGTGAAAAGCCAAGGACATAATGGGAATGTGGTTTTCAAATACCTAGATTTATGGTATCCTGTTGCAGTCAGCAGCATTAGTCAGTGGGAGAGACATATCTCGAGAAAGACTGACTGTCTGAGTGCCCCTAATGCAGGAATAGATTCCCCAGACAGAAAAAAACTGCCTCTGTCACCAACCTCACCCCAAAAACAAAGTTCAAAACATCTGTTTCCACCAGCTCAACACATACCATGAAAGAAGTTTGCAATTTGGAAGTTACTTCACTGACACAAGTGAAGTGTCACTCGTGACACTAGTTAGCTGCATGTGGAAAAATTCTCTTTGACCATCTGCCAGCCAGTAATCCACACTACATTTGTATGGAGCATGGAAAGAAGGTGCATGCATGTAGGCATGCCTGCTGAAACACATCACATAGCCAGATCTAGTCTTCTGATTTGTTCCTAACTGGAGAAGGTCTGGAGAAGGTCCTTGGACACTGAGGAATGTCCACATGGGAAAAGTATAATGAACCTGATAAGACTGGTTATTGTTGCAGCAAGTTTTGGCTTGATATTACTCCACTAACAAGACACAGTGCTGGAATTGTCAGCGCTAATAGGCCATTCTTGGAGGAAAAATGCCCTACAGCAGTACTTTATCTTCTGTAAATTCAACCCAACTTCTAATCTGTATTGCATGATACAGACCATGAAGCCCCTGATGCTTTACTGCACACACAGGCCCAGCCAAGGTGTCAGTTCAAGCCAAAACACAGCAAAATCCAGTTGTGTAAGGGGTATTTTAGTAAATAACACTAACCATAGGCAGAGCAAAAGAGAACGCCAGGAATACAGGATAGGGGGAATGACACTGTTTTTAAAGATTTGAAGAGATAGAGAATCAGGGAGGGGGAGACATGGGAAGGTGGTTACAAATGGTAGGAGCTGCAGAGAAGCACAACCATGCATGTGGGGTGGGGGGCAAATATGTGGGCATTTGAGGGGTGCCTAAGAAGCACCATGTATGGTGTTGAAACAGATTGTCTGCAGACGTCTGAGTGATGAGATACCTGCTTGCTCAGAGACACTCAGTGCCTTAGTGAATGCTGTGCAGTTATGTCTCCATCAACATTTTGGATATAAAAGCATAATTTTAGGCTATGCTTTCCTTCCAGACCTTGCTGTTGGCTGTGAAACTGTCCCAGTTCCATTTCCTCAGCTGATGTCTTTCTGATACAAGCAGTAAATTCCTGTAACTCCCACTGCTCAAGCTCTTTTCGAACCTTAGTGCCCACTTCAGCCAGCCTCGTGTTGCCATCTCATCTACAGAGGTTTTAATTCAGGCTTCAGCTAGTGAAAAAGGAATATCACAGTACAAATAAACGAGAAATGAAAAAACAGTGCCAAAATATCACAAGAAAGCTGATCTTGGAGCATTTCCAAGCTGAACCAAAGCAGGAAATTCTAAAAGCATCATAATAGATATTATTTTCTTGGTATCTCCTGCCAAATTTTGGCAGTCCAGTAAATAGAAATAAATTGATGAACTTTGAGTGCTTATCGACTGAATGCAAGCTTTGACCCCTACTAGTTATACTCATCTTTAGTCAAAATTCAGCTTCACAAACCCCCTGGGGCTTCTTCCAGTCTTGCTGCTTTGATGTCTGTATAAGGAAGATTTATTCTTGGAGCTTCTGGAGTATCTCACATGGTTCAATTCTCAGCTTTGAAAAACAACATCTTTTCTTTTCCTAATTCTCACCTCATATATTATATTATGGGGGAATCTTCTGTGCTCCTACTCTGCTGCAGAGGAAAGGCTTTTCCAGATCTTTCCCAGCAACAGACACTGCCTTTACAGCTTTGTTTCAGGAGACTGAGAGCTAAAGGAAAGGGATGAGGCTCCATGGAAACTTCCCTTCTGCTGGCCATTGTCACAGCTTGGTAAGACTTGCATCCCTGGCACTAGGAATCCCATTGTTGCAATTACACCACAGTGTGCTGTATCACCTGGCATGATGCTGAATCAGATGCTGACTACCCCATGCACACCACATACATTTTGAACCAGGTAATTTCAATGTTCACATCTTTGAAAGAAACGGGATATTTTTTGAGTAGGAGAAAGAGTAAAACCACTGCTATGCATTGAAGGTAATGCACATTCTTTGGCTCTTTGTTGTGCTCAGCAGGTGGTAATCAACGACCTGATAAGATTAGTGAGACCTTTAACATTTCAGAAAGGAGTTTAGGAGCCATGAAAAAGTCTTATAATTGACGGGTATTGCAGCAAGATCACCCAGGGCAAGAGGGTATTGTGCTCATATTTTGCTTATCTCATCCCTGACAGTAGATATCAAACCGTTAATGCATTTTCTGAAAATAAAAAAGTATTGAGACAATACTCCTACATGTTTTTTTCTTTTTTGTTCATGATGGATACTCTTATTAAATCAAAAACTATGTGGAGTTGCAATGGAGAAAAATAGAAACCCAGAAAGTTGTCACTAGATTTTAAAGAAGTTGTGCTGTGTTCATCTAGCAGTGCTGATTTCTTAGCACAGAGCAAACACTTATGAAAAAGGTAAGAAATTTTGAGGATAGATGTATTTCCTGGTATGTTTAATGACAGTAATATTCTCCAATGATAATGACTGCTGTATTTTTTCATGCTAACCCACAAATGAGATGGACTATCCTACTACCAAAATGTAGTAAGCACTGGACACAGTCAGCCCTTTCACTTTGTTAAGTTGTTATATTTCAGAACTAGATATATAGGAAATTGTTCGGTATTACTTTTCCTTGCAAACAAGTCTCTTCAGTGTTACAGGAATAATATATGAGTATGAATAGAAAGAAGGTAATTTTTTTTTCTGGCTGAAAACTGAAAATAATTGTATAGGGTGACCTTTTTTTATAGCTGCCTTGTGTGAGTTTGGAGTGCACTGATTTCAGACTAAAAGTCTGACAGTGAAGCTAGTCTGAGATTTCATGAGGATTCAGAGCTGCAAATTTCTAACTAATGACTCCTAGAAGTTTCAGTACCAGAACAGAGGAATTCTCACAAGACCAGTAATAGCAGTCATTTGTGAGATTTGATCTCACTACATACATTTCTATCTAGAGAGAAAACCACAAACAAAAAATGCATGTCAATTCCTGTCAGCTGAATGTAGGAAATGTCCTGCTTTTGTCCATAATGGGCTGGGATTTTATAGAAACATTACCTCCCAAATTTCTGTAAGTTTGGGTTTGTTTCTAGCTACACTTTGCATGAAATAATTGAGATTGAAAAAGTAAAGGGTCAGAAAAACATTTCACTGATGTTAATCAAATGATGCATTACTACAAGTCAAAGGCTTCATCAGGCTGTCACGCCAACACAGTTTCCCTCCTCACCAACCTTACCCATGTGCAGGAGTATCTGCTGGAGCTGTTGCTTCTGCTGCAATAGTTCCAGGCATCCTCAGGTACACATTAGCAAAAGCTGGATTTAATGAACAACATTTCCTTTATGTGTTTGTGTCACGTAATCCAAAATTAAGTTCTGTGTGGTAATGGGAGTAAAGTCTGACCTTTTCTTGGATTCTATTTCTATGATTGAAATCCACTGCATTGCGCTTAGTTAATTGAATTATTCATGAGTGTGGGCTTGTTTACTCATGAGTGTGGGCTTGTTTACTCCTTTTGCTGTGCACGGGTTATGCCGGAATCTGGGCTTTGAAAACTACAGAAGAAGGTAAAAGAATATGAGTTAATGATGGTGGGAAACCGTTTTTGTTTGTGTGAATATTAACTATGGAGAACCATGGAATTTGAGGTAGATGCAGCTTTATTCTGGTGCGATTTATGGTCTATAGGTTTAATTTGGGACAATTTTCTTGGAAGGAAGAGAAGAATGCAGCTTTTCTCTCTAATTCATGCTGAATCAGCTTCCAGCCACCTGGAGTTAAGATGGTGGGTATGGTGGTTCTACCTCTGGTATGCAACAGGATGTTTGAGGAAAAGGGAGTGTATTTGAAACCCCAAAGTGGGACAGAAAATGAAGACAGACTGGAAGATCAGAGTTGAATTATTAAGTGACGTGAATGCAAAAAACAACACGTTTGGGAGATTTAGGAAAAAACAAGATTTGGAATCCGTGCAGTTTTAAATTGCATTATTGGCCTTTTCCCCAGCAAATAATCCAGAAAAACCTCATTTAGTTTGCCAGAATTCTGGGATGATTCTCTACATGAAAGACAAGACTTCTCACATGAGAGAGAAGACTTCTCACAAGAGAATAGGCTGCTTCCTTCAGAGTTAGGCACGTTGATTTATTTTTGCTCTCTCACATAGCCACAGAGAAGCCACTTCAGTTCTAGGCCAAATATGAGCAATCCATATAGGAGAGCAGAGACACTGGACAGATTAAAGCAGGTTCCAGATCAACACTTCCACTACCTAATGAAGTAAATCTGATTCTTAAATCTAGCAGTCCCTTCTGATCTGAATTATGCTATGAGAAGACTAAACCATTAAAGAAGGCAGCCAGCACAGACACTGATTTTTCAGCTCCTGCAGGCTGTGTACTGCACTGCAGCCACATGGCCTGCACAGATCTTTGCATTACTTGCAAACATCTTCAAGTGGATGTGCAGTGTAGGCACACTGTTTTGAAGCAGTTGAACAGAGCATTATACTTATATACATATATATCTCCATATCATGCCATATAATGCTGCTAACACTATAGGTGGAACAGCAAGACTCACTTATTCCTCTCCTTTAGCAGATTCTTACATTTGGCCTGAGTTCTCTGCTGCTCCAGTGGGACTGAAGCCCATACACAGGCCCAACAGTTTAAGGCCAGTGTGAATGTATCTATGCTGTACTTCAATGCCTGTGTGCTATCCCCACCTTTTTTACCACGATTTCTTTGGGAAAAAGCCTCTCAGATTGCTTGAGCTGCAAGTGCCCTAAGATGATGCAGTCTGTATCTTTCCATGTCACCACAAATAAGGCAGAGAGAAGCAGGATTTAGCAGTCCCATGACAGACATGAAACATCCTCTCTCTGCACTGTATGGTTTCACAAATTCATGCAGAAGGTCAGGCTTCAACCAGGAAGGGGTCAGCCACAGGGTCTCTGGAACCACCTGTAAGGGTGACTAAACCGGGGTGTATTCAGGGGTCACCTGTTTGGAGGATGGATGGGACTGTGCCCCCTCTGCCTCTCCCTGCCTTATTCTCAGACATGGGTCTGCAATTCTCGAATGTTTTTTGGCAACTGGGACATAAATGGAAGAATTTTAATTGACTTCAAAAGTCTTTGAATCTGAGTCATAATGGGAAACTAAAGTTTGGACAGTAAAATCCTTAGGGCAGGAACATAAAGTTTTATTAACCAGAGTCACTTAAACTTCCACCCACTTTCACTTAGAGCATTATAGAAATGATCAGTGTGAAGATCTTCAGCAGTGCAGCACTCTGCCTTTGAACATCACTAACTCTGGCCATGGCTCACCTGAGTTATAGGTTCACCAGAGTCAAAACTTGGTCAGATTAATCTACACAACAGCTCCACTTGACCACAAAAAACCACCACAAGCTGCTACAGTAGGAAAAAACTCACAGCATTACAGAAAGGACAATAAAATTGATCAGATCTTCCACACCCTTGTCTTTGCCCTGCTAAGAAGAAGGGGTTAAGTGGAGAATCTCTGCGCTGCATAAGGAAAAAGAGAACCTGTGGAAAATGGACTCAGAAGACAATGTAACAGAACCTCCCTCTGTGCCAGCTCATGGAAATCAGGGATAGCACTATTTTTCTTGCTTAGCTGTATTGCTTGCAGTGATGTGCCTTTCATCAGTTTGCATTGTAAGCCTCCAAACTATCAGACAAGGTGGTCACTGTCAAACCTACACCAGTTACTGTCAGTTTGTGTGGAGAACCAAACAGAACACTGCTGGCAGTGCTTCTGACACCATCCTGTGAGCAAAAAATGAGAATTCTCTTGCTGAGCCTACATACCTTGCAAATATCATGCACAATATAAACTACCTAATTTTTAATTTAAATTATTACATTTCTAGTATAAAATAATTATTAATTTGCCTGTTATTTTAATATTTTAAATGTAGGAAATCTAAAATAAGCCCCTCTGATAAAACCAGCTTTGATACTGATCCATAGATTTGAAGCTATAAAGTGTTTTGTTGGCCAAAAAGAAATCATTATTCCAGCCAAGCCACAATAAATTCCTATGTTGCAGTTCCTAAAATATTTTCCTGGAATTTATGGCATCACTGGAACTTATTCCTTACATTTTTTAAACACATAACTGTATTATTTTGCCAGTAATTTTATGTTTTACACTAAATCATTGGGTTATGAATGTTCCCATTCTTTTTAGACTTTGTCTTTTGTAAATCAAATTTATCATAATTTAGAAGTACATAAACTTGAAAGGACATTTTTATAACTTTGTTGAGCTTTTCAAACTGGGTGTACACAAAACCCATTAAAATAAGAAAATATCTTGAATCAATATTATTTGAGTTCATTTATCAGTGGTACAGAATAAATTACAGTTTCTAGAATCTGATTTGGGCCACTTTGTAGCTTCAGTGACAACCACAAATCACGTACACACATACTGATTTCCTTACACCTCCCCAGTCTGCTCTGCAAAGAAATTTGCTTCCTTTCTGTCCACTCAGCCTTCTAAGTTCTCAGTCTTTCCACACTCAGAGCCTTTGTTTTCCATTAAAACAACATGCTCTGCTGCTTAGCAGTGAGCATTAAGTACGAAGATGTCTGAGTACTCCTTTGGTGTTGCCCTAGAATTATCTCTCTCTACAAGATGTAACTTTCTCTTCTTCATCTTCTGCAGCTATAAAATGCCAACCCTCTGCAGCCAAAGAGAGGCAGAGATTTATTAACCTGTCTAAGCCAGACTTTGAGAAGTGCAGAGGAAATTTCTGCTGAGCAGATGCCCTGCAGAAGGCAACACCTAGAATTAACTTAGCATTCCTTTTCAAGGCACTGAGAAGCCTATAAAACTTAGTCCCTCTTTCAGTTCTGCTGCTAATGTTATTTCAGCTATAGCTCTTGCTGAAGGTAGAGTTTCAATATGTTCACCACACCCAACAGTGGCTGTAATTAGGAAGAATAACTCGTAACAGCTTAGAGAGGGACTTGTTAGAAACACAGGGTGCAAGTCCCATCAGACAAAAAGGCTGCCAGGGGCGTGCTGTGGATGCAGAGAATGGACTCTGAAGAGTTATGAACTTCTATGTTAGTCTGCTCTGATCTTCTTTGATATCTCAGCAACAGCTCATTTTAGGCCCTTTTAAACCTCACACAAAGCACACTTTGATGACGTACACAAGTCCCCTGAAATTCCTATCATCTTTCTCGCCTCTTTTGATGAGCAGCTGGTTTGTCAGCATGCATTCTGCAGAGCTGCTGCTGTGCCAAGAAACATTATAGTCCAAAGCTAATTTGATGACTGACCTATTATGCCTGTAAAGAAGGCTCTGTACAGGATATGCTGGGAGACTTTGTAACAAGGACAACACAGCAGCAGCTGGTGTGATAAAACTTATACTAAAAGATTGTTTAAAGAAATAAAACAATTCAAATAATACAACTGACAAGGACAAAAAAGTGTTTTCCCACTGTACATCTCAGCGAGCTGCTTTAAAATAAAAACCCAAATAAAATACTGATGAACACATAGATTCAATATATAATTTATATAAAATATATGTCCGCAAATATATAAATATGTAACTTATATTGAGAGATCTGTATATAAATTATTACATGACTTTTTATTCAGACCATTCAGAAAAACCCCCATCTGAATGGCAGTTCCAGAATGAGACTCTTCTTATACTGAGTCTATCGCACATGATCATGGAAAATCTGTCAGGCTTGGTATTTATTGTCAGAGGGCTTGCACAGCAGTGCTGGGATCCTTTATCTGAATTTTTGACGCATTGGCCCATCCAAATACGGCCCCAAACAGGCCTGTTTTGTTAGTGCTGCAGGACTCAGGGGCGAGCATGACACCTGGTAGCAATAGCACTGAATCAGAATCAGAACCAGCGAGCAGGCGAGTGCTGTAAGCTTTTGTTAAACCTGACAGTTTAACCTACTGCTGAAAAAGGAATTTATGGACTTCTAGTTTTGATTTAAATCACTGATTTATTGCTTTCATTCTATCCCAAACTTTCCCCAGTGAAAGACTTTGCATTAACAGCTCCACTTTTCTTAGCAGAATTTCTTAGTGGAGATTCCTTATGTGAAGTATTAATCAGGCTCTTCTTTCAAAATTCACTTTCTGCCACTGTTTTACAGTCACACAAGGTATTTCCAGCACAGTGGGGTAAAATTTTTCAGAAAAAAATAATATACTCATCAGGAAATGTCATGTTGTGACAATACATAGAAATATTTGAAAACTCAGGTCAAACCCAGCAAATAACTTGAAAATAGCAAAGTGGAATAGACAAATAATGTCTAAATATTTTATTTAAATGACTGATAAATGAAACATTTCAGCTGATGTCAAATGATTGCCTTATGTCATTACCTACTTCATAAAAGAAATATTTTAATGACATTTCAGGAGTAAAACCAAAAAATTAAATTCTTTATATTAAAGCTGTTGAGTGTAAAAAAAAACCGAAACATTTTAAGCAATTCCATGAAAGAAGGAATTTTTTAAAGTCATTCTAGATATTTTGATTTGTTGACTTAATAGGAGGTGGGAATGGGAAGAGGCCATTTACCCAACTCATTATTCCCACAGGCCTCCCCTTTGGTACTGTACTGTGAACGCAAGGATGAAGGAGCATCACAACAGATATTAGCACAGCAATAATAGCCATGATTATCGGAGGTTAGAAAAGTGCGTAGAGCTCTAATCTAAGGACTGGTGCACATTTAAAAAACCTGATTTAAAGAAAGAAAGAAAAAAAACCAAAAAAAACCAAAAAACCCACAGCATTAAGTTTAAAACTAAAGTTTCATCCTCATACAAGTAGTACCACATATTTCAGTTACCCACAATATCTTAGAAAAATTATTGCATTGTGAGACTGCATATAAATGATGTGCAATATCAGGAATGAAGTGCAAGGAATATCAAGGACATTCATTTTATCACTGCTTCATACGATGCCCCAAGAAGAGACATGAGTGAAAAACCTGAGAGCAGATAGGTGCATGAAAAATGGACCTCTTTCCCTTCCTGTTCAGAAATCCTGAAGCACTGGTTCCTGACTGCACCACAACTGCTCCTGACTATATGAGAAGAACAGTGTTTAGAGGCTATTTATTATCAGAGCTACAGCTGTTTAGCTTAGTGTGGAAAAACTCAGTCCTAAGTAATTTCCTTTTGTCACACTCCTAGAAGAGTGACTTCCCATGCCCACAAAGGCACTGCACTGTCCACAACACATAACTATTAGCACACATTTGGATATCCTGTCTGTATTCTTCTTTGACTATTATGCAGTTAAATCATTCATTGTTTCTTAGAAATTCATGAAAGCGCAAATTAAAAAGGGAAAAACAAAAGGACAACAAATCTTAGGGGAAAAAATCTAATGCCAAACACTGTGCAAAGGCAGAAGGGCTTCATGTAACTTGAAAAATCAAGGCACCAGTAAAGGAGTCCACGTATAATCCTGCAGTCCATGTTGTGTGTGGTTTGCCATGCTATCAGCAACACATACAAATGTGAGGGGAATTTTACCTTCTTCACAACATCCTACGTAGACTCCTTACATTCTTAAAACAGATGCCAAATGATCTTGCACTCTCTCTCTGCACAGGAGCATTTCACCCAGCACAGGTGGTATTTGGCATGTAATCCAAAGGATCTGCCATCCCCTTTGCAGTATTTCAGTTTACCCACTACTGAAACTTGTTCCATCACCATAATTCCCATAAATCTAATTACCAATGTTCAGACTCAGCTAAGAAGGCAGGTATGTCTGGCAAAAGAATGATAACTGAAAAGAGAGAGAAATAAACTTTATCCAAGCCACTGACAATGATTTGTCAAGCTTACCCGAGCCTTGCACTCACTCAGTGGTAGGAAGCAGCTAGACAGATGTTATACTGAATCCAGCCCTTATTCTGCTCTTAGGTTATCCAATATGTTATACCTTGAAAACAACGCTTATATAAGTAAAGTTACAGAGGACTCATATTTCATATGTAGAGAAACAGCTGCTTTTTTAATTTAAAAAATCTAAATTAAATCATAACTTAAAAGCTATGTTCCGTCATCTATAGAACATGCCAAATCATATGCCTGAAATATAAAACTGATGCTGAAATTCTGGTAATATTTAACATGTTCTTTATGAAGAAAACATTCTTCTTGAGCTTGGAAACTGACTGAACAATAGCAGCTTTAGGACCTCCAAAGCCGAAGGCGCACAAAGGTTATGAGAATGTGTCTGCCCAAAACTACAAATCAAAAGAGTAACAACAATACCATATGTTACAGAACATAAAGCATCCTTCACAAACACTATAAAACCCCCACATATCTCTGCCTCGAGAGTCCCTCTGGCCAGTGGAAGGTTGTGTTTCATTACACTATCACCATATAAGAACATTTTTTCTCCATTTTTAATGGCATGCCAAAAACCTAGTGGTACCACTGAATGACCTTTGGAGGGTCAAGATTAAGTAGTAGTGACAGAAGATTGTCTTTGGCTTAATACTTTTTAAAAATGCAGCAGTTGATTTCATAGAGAATGGCTCCAGCTGTCTTTAACTACAGCCAAAAATGGTCTTTATTGAGGTTGTTGGTTTGGTTTTTTTTTTAATTTAGGGGAGATGTATGCATTTGTCCACTCCCATAAGTAAGACCCATTTCTTCTTGGAGTACTTCACACAGTGGGTCCCTGTGCTCTAAGGTATTGCAATAAGTAAAGAAATGGACACATCTATACTGGCACCCAAACAGGGATGAGAGAGAACCTGTGGCCCTCCTTGTTCAGCTGCTCAGAGTCCCCCAGGCTCTGGGCTTTCTAACAAAGATGTGCAACCACCACGTTACCCGGTGATGAGCGACAAGGGAGAAAGGCAGCTTCCCCCAACAGCTCATTTCAGCAGCAGGAAAGTTGCAGTGAAGTGCCACTGACAGATTATTTCTTTTCTTCCTTGCAAGAGAGAGTGATGCCTCTGAGCACCTACATGTCACAGATGTGCTGGAGCTGGCATAGTTCTGCTCCAGTAAAGGCTCAGAGAACCTGGCCAGTCTTTCAGCACTGATTCCTGCAGCAACGGGACCTTTACAAAACCCAGAATTAAAAGCAGTAGATGTGAAGATATACTTACAGTCCATTTAAGATCCCTCTAAAATCAATGAATTAAGCTTTAGAGCAGTCCCAGGAGAAAGCACAATGAGATACAGAGGAGGTCAAGCTTTGAGCTGTAAAGTGTCTGCACCTGGGGCATGGGTTAAAGTGTGCACATATGCAGCCTCATCCTGCACGTAGCTCTTTGCTGAAGGTCACCTCTCTGTTGAGAAATATTAACTTAGGACTATCTGAAGTTCCACTAAATATAAACATGAAGCATAAACTTCCTCAATAGATTCCCCAAATTTTAGGAAGTATCTGGAATACTCTTGTACAGCCTTTTAACTAGAAGATAATGAATAACAAAACTGTCAGCCTCTCTTTCCTGTATTGATTTCAGAGAGTTTTTCCTTACTCCATTAAAATTACCTTTTCAGACTCCCAGAAGGAACATTCAATCTTGCTCAGCAGAACTTAATCGCAGCCTATGTCTGGTTTATGTGGAAGCTTAGGTAGACCTTTTCAATATGGCAATGAGAAGAGAAATTCCCTGGTTGCCTGTACAAATACTCCAGTCTCATACTAACTTGTGGATTGCTCAGTATACCTTGTCTAATCAAAAGAAAAATTACACAAAGCCAAGATGGAAAAGGTTTGTAACTACATGAAATAAACCAGAGTGGAGCATTCCTGCAGAACCTTTCTCAAGACAAAACTCTCTCCCTCCCAGGAAGAGGAAGCCTAGAGGAGGCATTTACAGATATTCCTGATATTTACTCTTATATCTATTCTTGGACTTAGCAATACAGAAAAGTACAACTTCAAGCAATTAATAGTAATTAAAAGTGTTATAAATCCTGTGGGTTCTATAGAAGAAAGCTTTTGCATGCCCATTTGCCGATGCTGTAGATCTAGGAGGTGTGTTTTAGAGGAAAAACTGTGCTCAGGTTTCCCCACAGCACAGAAGACCTGGAAGAGAATTTCTATAAAGTTCAGCCAAGCCCAACACTCCTCATACCCAGGGCACAACCACCAAACAACGTCCTCTTTCTTTGCCTCATGCCACATGAACAGACTTATCTGTAGACAGGGTTGAGGAGAGACAGCGACAAGAAATCCTTCCAGGCTAGGACTTAAATCCTTGCATTTCTGATTGAACTACAGATTACTGTGGCCATATGCTGCCTTTCCACACCAGGTGGAATACACTTTATCAGATCTGCCATTGCCAAGACAGCTATCATTTTACACATTTAAAAGATTTATGACCCAATTGTCTTCATTCTCTCAGACAGAGGGCTTGTCTATGTGGGAAATTTGCTGTGCAGTAAGCCAAGCCACATGCTTTTCCACAGTAATGCCCTGAATTCACACTTTTAGGGGAGAGTATTGTTATGTGGCTGTTTTTTTGAGGTACTCTGAAAGAGTGTGTGGTTGGAAGTTGGTGCAGGGAAGTTATGTAAAATTTATGGTCTACGCTGCCACAGACTGACCGTCTCTGGTGAAAGTTAATGTAAACAGCTCCCACAAAACTAGCTGAGAGACAGAAAAGAGAGGCATAAGATCCAGCCTCCCTCCTCTTGCTCTTTCCTTCTCCTTCTGAAGGCTCTTGAGCTCTCCTGAAGGTGTAACTCCTTCAGAATTCTGGCAGAACTGAGGTTTATTGTAATCAGACCAAAAAAAAGACATTTCAATATTAAGGGAGCTGAAGCCCTTTGGGCCTGCAAGGAAAAGAGGCGAGTGAGTCCAAAACCTCTGACAGGGCTGTTTCCACTGGAAGAATGCAGTTTCACCACACTGGTATAACACAAACATAAATAATGTAAATAATATCAAAGTTGGGAGAGTCACCAATATGAGAAGAACAGGGAGGTAGCAGTGCAAAATTAGAGGGATCCAGTACCTGCTGCTCTGGAGGTGCAGGTGTCTCAGGCGGACGAACGAGGCCAGCACACATGCAGCGCCTCAGGATTTCCCTGAGATCCTTGCTCCCTCAGCACTTGTTTCTGGGCTGATATCCCCTGTTTGACTCCCAAAGCGAGCAGCCCTGCCATGCAGAGCGAAGGGGCCAGGCTGAACTCAGAAGCAGGGGCTGTGAGGGCTGTGGTGGCCACGGGGCTATGGCGGCACTGCTGGCCATGCACTGGTCTTACTGGTGTGGAGGACAGGCTGAGCTGCGTCCGAGTCAGGCTGGAGAGCTACTGACTCTGATCTCCTCTGCTTAGTCTAATTTTTAAGTGTCCTTTTTCTTGCATGCTGACAGCCCAGTAGTCTTTATCCCTCTCACAGAGAGATTCCCCCATCCCAGAGCTTCCCTCTGGAGTCTCCTCTTGAATTCTACCCTTATCCAGACTTTGCAGATGAAGAGGCACCAAAAGGGCAGAGAGTGCAGCCTTCATGAGGGGAACATGGTGGAGCTTTTGCTCCAAGCTGGGCTAACATAAAATGCAACATCCTGAGACAGAGCCAAGGCAGGAGATCCCAGGAGATCCATCATGCAGGCAGATAGTGCAGCTCTGCCATGTCATGGTCAGGACGAGTCCTTGGGAAATGTCTCCCTGTGCTTGCAGCTGGAAAGTGGGTAGTTTGTCAGAAAAAAATAATCCCATCCCTCACTCCAGCTCACTGCATAAAGAAAAGCATGGACAAGGGTGGGCAGATTTATCATCAAGAGCACCCACATCCATTTAGTTTCAGTCAGAGGTAATTCTGTGTGTTGACTGGAGGTATTGCACTATCACATTTACGGCAGTGCCACATATGGACAGCATAAGGTGTTGCTGTGCCAGGTACTGTACATTATTATTATTTGTACTAGCACCGTGCCAGGAGCCAGGCACTGTACAACATAAACCAAAAAGTAATTCCCCTCTGCAGACAGGTTACAGAATAATAGCAAAGGTGACCATTCCTGACCTGGACAGCTTAGTCTAGATCAGGACAAAAGAGAACAGACACCAGATATCATGGTTAAATAAAGTATTTGTTTTCCTCACAGAAAGGGTCTTTGTCTAACAGGAGTCAGGGTTGCAACACTTGGAGAAAGCAAGAAATTAAGGTGAGAAGAGACACCTTTATCACACGATGTTTACTCAAGGTCCTTTTTGAAGCATTTTATCAGAGACATCAAACTGCTGAAGAGTCTGACTTTGAAACCAGTTGTGGAAAGTTTAGTCCTGGCAGAAACAGCCACAAGACTCAGAACACTTAGACACACAGATTTTACTCTGAGTAAACACACATACAAAGTATTGCCTTGCTCATACAATGAAAAGGCAAACATTATAAATATATCTGACAGCCCAGCAGTTTTTCCTTCTGTGGGTGAAGATGGAAGAACACATGCCTGAGCAGACACACGGGTTCTCACAGGTAAATGAGGATGTTCCTTGTATTCTGTTAATATTCTTTTAGACTTGCTTTGCCTGAATGAAAGCATTCCTGACACAGGTTTTTCAAAGGAAAGAGAAAATATTCTCTTTTATTTTTAATTATACAAAGAACGCCGAAAGTCTTAATAAAAAAAAAAAAAANATCTGCATATAACATCTAAATTTGTTCCAATTTTTCAAACCATGTTGCATGATATTCTCTAGGAAACCTGAGTAAAACCTACCAGAAAAGCTTGTAAAGACCTCTATGAAAATCTGATTAGCACATCTTTCTTTTGATTCGGCTGAATGCAAAAGGGAAGTTTGATAAATTTTGGTTCAGGGCATTCAAAGCCCATTCCAGATGCCCCTGGATTTTGCTCTATGTCCCTCCCCCAGCTTCCTTCATCTCAGTGCTCATTGTCATGTATCTCAGCCCCACACACAGGGTCCAAACCAATGAACTGCATTTTCGCCATTGTCCCTAGAAGGTGACGGATCACAGTCCTAGTCTTCTACCTGCCTAATCCTCTCTCACAGAGGGATGCCCCTAATTCTAATTAACTGAGTGCCTTTGGGTCCCTAATCTATGCAAAATCCTCTTCAAAATTTGTACTGATAAAAGTGCCACAAAACTATGTATGTGCCAAGATCCTATACGGAAAATAGAAGAATTTACTTATCCATACACAGTCTTTGTGAGTGTTTCTTGACATGTGTGAATCTTGTACTATTAGGATAGAAACTGCAGGTTATTTGAAAATGAAAGATCCCCCTGAAAGAGTCTGGTACTGGGTTTAGGATGATGAAATCATTCTGTGGCTAAAACCAAAATATTGTCTAGGGAAGGGTAGAGAAGCCAAATTTTGCTTGTTGAAAGAGAGATTCAGGCTTGTCATAGTGGCTGGCATTCCTTATCATCTAAGTAGCAAAAGCAGGAGCACAAGGTTAGTACTCAAAAGAAGCCTCTTTAGGACAAGCCTTCAGGTGTCATAACTTGGCATGGTGTTATCACAGCTGAGATACCAAAGCACGATACCTCCTGAGCAGGGCATCCAGGCCAGGCAGCATCAGGGATATTGAACCTACAGCTGTAACCTGGGTTGGAGTTCACTCTCCATGTCTTGAGAGAAGACACCAAAACCAGTGCAGCTCATATGACAGTCCCACCTGTGATATGATAGTCCCGCCCTATCTGAACGAGACACTTCAGAAACTTCAGAAGCCCTACTTTAGGCAAATTAACTAGATACCCAAATGTAGTCCTCTTTAAAAATATATTTTTATAATTCCTGGAGCTAGATCTTGAGATGTTTACTCCTGGCATCTTGCCCTACAAGAAGTTCCACATAAAGCGCTGTTCCTAATCAGTAGTAGGTAAGAGAATCTGGCTGGGAATGAAATGTATAAAGCAACACCTATTTCCTGACAGATTTCATAATTGATGAAAGTAACAAAACACAGCTCCTCCCTCCCCCAATGGTTCTTCGTCTGCATGCTGAGTATTGTGGGTTTACCAAAGCCCCCTCTGCAAGTTGAATGAGAGCCCTGGCCTCTTGAGAGTTTCCCAAATCAACAAAATGCCTCCTCCTAATTCTTTCTCTGTTAAAATTTGTTTTGCATGGAATTTATTTGCCCGTTTTGCATGAGCTGTTTCTCTGTAATCTCAGCAGCATGCAGCCTTGCCAGATTTCAGAAAGATGAGTAAACTTCTGAATCTGATAGCGACTTCAGCAGAATACCAAAAAGGGGCTTCTTTGTTCTCCATAAACAGACTATTTACTTTGATCTGGTAAAATGAATTAATGAAAGGAAATTACACCTTCCAATTTCATGTGTGCAGGGGAAAGAGAAGTGGACTTAATTTGGTTTGTTGTTGTTGTTGTTTTGGGGTTTTTTTATCATCCTTTTTCTAAGCATGGAGTAGGCTAAGAGGCATCCTTTCCAAAGTACAGCGCTCTTAAAAACAGCCAGATCTTTTCTCTGTTAAAAAGTCTCCTCAAAACACTGTAAGGTCCATGTATATGCAAGCAGTTCAGAGTTATTACAAATCTAAAATAGGAAGCTATTCACTTGATCTTTTGGTTCAATCCTATTAGGACCCCCCTGGAGCTCTAAATGGATACCAGCCTGTCACAGGCCTGTTGCTGTGACGACCCAGCCTTTACAGAACAAGAAAAAGAAATGATAGTGATTGGCAGACCTTCCTTGCCCTAGTATGTAACACAAAAGGAGACAAAATGAAGAGGAAGTCAGACTGTTATTATAGGTTTGATGCTTCTTAACCTTACAGCACCTTACACCTGGTAAGTGTCACCCTGCAAACCCAAACCCTCGGCAGACTACTGTTACATTTCAGTATCAGATGTGAAGAGCTAAGTCAGGCATTAATTTACCCATCCTCTTGTTTTAGTTGATTGAAATGCAAACTGCATATTGAGCAGAACTGCGTTTGCAGAGAGAAGAAATAAACAGAGGGTCAAACCCTGCTCACCATGCCCTCAGAAGTGAGTTTATGGGTGTAAAAGCTGTAGGTCAAGCAGGATTCAGCCCACGGAGTAAATGAATGAGTGGCCAGCAAAGCAAGGACTGCAAGGGGGAACTGTCTCCAGCCCCTACTCGCTCTGCATGAGAAAGGAAAGAATTTGATAAATTCTACCATATGGTGCCATACTGTATCTTGCTAGCTATAAATAACAGTCTTTCTGTTTCTGGTTTTCTTTAGTTTTCCTTAGTACCTGTGACAGACTTTTCAGCAACGGTTATAAAAAAGTGCAAAACGCAGTTTCTCCACCTTTTTTTTTTTTTTTTTACCATATAAACAAAAGAGAAAAAAAAAAGATCAAAACAAAAGAAATAGAATAGGAAACTTCCCATTAGCTTAAAAACATGAAAAGCCAGATAAAGTCATTGTGATATTAGAATATTGTACATTCAATTGTTGCTATCAAGAGGTGACAAAGAAAATGATTGCTTAAGGGTGGTAGATATATACCTGCATTCACAATGTTGGAGTTATATTCCTATCTTATGTATGTTTTTCCTAAACTTAATTACAAATTTTGTTACTAGCACAAAATGATCTTGAAAATATCCCAAGAGCCAAATAGCTTGCTCATAGCACCACAGAGAAAGTTCATGTAAAACTTTTATATTTTCATTCCTTTCCGGGTCATCTTAAAAGCAACAAAGATTTTACTCATAAACTTTCAAACAGCATTTCTGACATTTGTGGTGCAATCTTGTATTTAAGACTGTCACTAAACAAATGTTTGCTTGAGTAGTCAGATGAAATCCAATAAACCATGATCCTTAATGATGGTATAAAAGTTTGCTGCATTAGCACGCTCGAAGAATGACATTCTCTAAAGATAATAAGGGAAAGTTAAATTAGCAAGAACAGAAAATCTGGCTATATTCTAAAATGTCTTTTCAATACTCTAAGTCACAGTTCAAAGCATTAATTTTCTTGAATAAACAATGATGAACTTTTAAAGGTTTGTAGAAAAGCACTTACACTTAAAATCAGATTCAAAACAATAGCAAAGATTCTCAGCTGATATAAGCAAACATAGCTCCATTGGCGGCAGAGATGTTACATGGATGTAAAGCAACAGAGATTCTGATACAACTTCCTAAAAGCTTTTTTACCTGAAATTTAAAATAATATTGAGTCTTTTGGATAATGCTTTGGATATTTACATTTACAGCTCTCCACTGTTCTTTCTCCCTAACTCCTCACTTCCAAAGTGAGACCTCCAATGCAAAATCCAAAATAAATAGGTGTATGTGTTGTTATTATTAAGGTAGGAATTAAAAAACTATCCAACATTTCTCAGAATTTTAGAAAGCAAGGAAGTTAGTAGAAATTTAATCCTATATTTTCTCTTAATCTTTATACAACTTAATTTCCCCCATACCTTAAAAAAGATTGTTTAATAGCATGCTGAACTGAGATATGCTTCTTACAACATATATACATATATCTACTGCCCGAAGAAGTCTGCATAGACAGAAACAATACAAGCTTCTGTACCTGGAACATATGTAGCACTTGCCTGAAAAAAGTATTTATTGGTCAGGAGAGGAAAAAGGTTAAAGGTGTCAAAAATATACTATAAAAAGACAATTTCTCATTTTGTTCTGGAGAAATATGCTGAAATACACTGCTTTTTGTATACTGACAGTCTAAACTATCCCACAATAGGTTTTGCCAATCACTGCCAATTAAGAAGCTTAAATAAATGCTTCTTTTACAGACCCTTATTCCTCTTTAAAAAAACAAAACTAAACAAAACACCCCAAACAAACAAAAAAAACCAAACCCAAAAACCCCCACCAAAACCAAACAAAAACCCCACCCATAACTTCTGTAGTATTTGGATCAATAAACTGAGTCTATTTTTTATTTTCTGGTAAGCTGAACTCATGTTCATATAATTTTTTTTCACAATGTAAAATGAGTTTTCATATGGCAGCTTTGTAACAACACACTGAGATTTTTAAAAATTAAATAAAAACTTCAGTTTACCTGAAACTAATGCATTTATTTTTCTAACGTTCAGTAATACAGCCATCAAGTCATGTTTTACACAGTTTTGCCACAGAGACAAATTATTTGTTTTGCTAAATTACCACAAAAGGCCATTTAATATATTTGAAACTCCTCATTACTAATGTACATTATTTCAGTAAGAAGAAAGGGAAAATATTTAGTGGCTCCCATTTTGAGTGAGGGAAAACTGATAACACAATTTCATGATAGAACCTTTAATTTTTTTAAATTAATACACAAAGATGAAATTGTTTATGAAAATTTATTTATTTTTACTCTTATTGATTTATTTTTAGTATTACTTTATAGAAAAGTTTTTAAAATAAAGAAGAAAGAAAATGTAGAAAATGGAAAAAGCAAGCACAAAGAATCTAAAATCTGGTAACATTTTTGCCCACATTCTGCACAGCAAGAATCGCTCGTCTCAGAAACATAACACTTTAGAAGTGATTTGGTAATACCTTTATTTTATCACCATTATTGCAGCACGATAAGAGCAGTTCGCAGTATAAAGTTCCCTTGCATTTGCTTCCTTTCGCACAGTTAATATTGTCAGCCTTGAGCACACACCAAAATGCCAGAGGTACAGAAGCGTGCTGGGGAGGGCGAAAGATCGAGTATTTTTCCTGGATAGGACAAGTTGGAGAGTTTGTCCCTTGGAAGAAGGGGATTTGTGTCCTGTCGGTGGGATGAGCAGGGGCTTTGCACCACCTCCTGGTGCGCTGGGGAACAGCCGGCACAGGGGCTCTGGCTCGATGATGCCTTGCTACTGTTTTCCTCTCTTTTCACCGCTTTTACACCTATACATTTTTTTAAACCCCCTTTAAAACTTAGGGCCCTATAGCTCCAAAACCCCTTATCCTACTCTGCTTTCCCCAGGCCACTAAAACAAAAGGGTGAGGCAAAGGGTCTTTACATCCTTCTGCACATCTCCAAGAACACCTCTGTGGATAAAGCCAGCACTAGGCACATTGCTGACTTAACACGGTCTGGGAGGCATGGAGATCCTGAAGGGATGGAAAACTCCCCGACCTTGCAATGAGAGGTGCTGGGTGTCATTGCCACAGGGTGTCAATTCCAGGCAGGATCATTTGCACAGGGCCTTTGTCACAGCCCAGTCCCCTCAGCCCTCATTGCTCTCAAGTTTTTATCATCCTGAGCTGCAGGTTCCTAGAGAAACTCCCAAGGGTCTGGTCTGAGGGTTTGGAGAAATGAAAAGAAATATTCCTGGAGGTTCCAGCAGGCTTTGAGTCAGACTGCAGAGTTAATAAACTCCCAGAGGCAGACCATTTTTGGGACAGGCTAGTATCAAGACTCTTATGCTTGTTGCACAGCATCCTAGATAGGTCTATGGGGTTTCTGACACAGAAAAGGAATTAAACAGAACAAAAGGCAAAAATACAAAATCCCAGACCTCCTGAACTGAATCGTTGTCTCTTGCACTGGCAGAGTCACTGTGTGATGGGGATTTGGCCCCATAAGTCTAGTAAACAGTCTCAAGCAAAACAAAAGAGCTAATAAAGGGGTTTCATCATCTGTTTGGCTTCGCAATCCCAGCTTTAAACAAAACAAGACACTACCACTACAATACCAGAAAAATAAATGCTTTTCTTTCTTAGGTTCATAAAACACTCATTACCCATAATTAATCATAATGACATGCTGTATTCAGGCCTCTGGCTAGGTTCTGGCTGGAAGCATAGAGAATTGGCTTCTCACATCTTCCAGTACTTTAGCCAGTATGTTCTTCAGGATGCAAAATTGATTGTCCAACACAGAAATCTCTTTGTTTCCTGTGTTTTTGTTGTGTTGAAAAACCTATTAGTTAGTTGTTAAGTCTATGCATTTTTTACTTCCCTTAAACAACTGGCTATTTAACTCCACCAAAGTGAATGGGTTTACACTGCAGGGAAGTTAGCCCAGTACCTACAGTCATTACAAGCTTGACCAAAAGTTGACCAAAACTTGACCTGATCCTCACTAAGGATTTTGGGTCACTGCTGAAATTGATAATAAATTATGTATGTCTTAATACTACCTGCTCACAACAGACCCCAGGATATAATATACAATATTGATTGTAATGCAATCTCTCCTTGTTGAAACAGCAATTGATACTATTTCTAAATATGATTTTGAGATTTAAAGCAGAACAATCCACAACACCATAAACACTTTAATAATAAATTTCCAAAGTATATAAGCCCATATAAAAATCACTGACTCTGAAATCAAGAGTGCAAGGAGAAAACAAGTGTTGGTGTATCCTCTTCATCCAAGCCAGCTGACATTTAAACTAAAAGCATAATTCTGCTGGAGAGATTTTGTTCACTCTCACATCCACTTACACTCAGTCCTGGTAATAGGAGGTTGAAGTTTGATCCAAGGTCTGTTCAGCCAACAGTTTTCTACACACTTCAGCATACAGGTCGAAATGGATCAAACCCCAGGAGACACTGCACTTGTTGGCTTCCCCTATACCATGTGGGATATCAGGTCAGTAACAGAAAAACACCCACTGGCTTTTGGAGTAATTTCTGCTTCCTTCACTTCCTTGCCTCCTCGCAAAGCATGGGTACCTGTGCCAGCTCACTCATGTCAGCGGCTTCTTTCCCCTCATCTGCAAAGTCAGTCTGGCCAAGACCAGTTTTGAGTGTTCTTGATGTAAACCAGGTTATTTTCCAAAGCCCAGGGAACTAACAGACAATAGCTGCTCACGTACTTAAGACAAGCATTTTGCTCTCCTTTTTTGACAAATCTGACCATGAAGTGTGCTCAGTGTTGCAGATGTAATCGTCACTGCTCCTCAACAGGGCATTTGCACAACACAAGCAGGACACCTCCTTCTCACATGCTTCAGAAAATGGGTTTGCTTAGACAAAAGTGGCAAACCTACAGCAACCTTCCCAAGTCTGAGGACAACATCCTGTAATTTCCTCATAGAGATTAATAACTCAGAGTCTAATAACTATAATTTTTGATGAGTGTACAAAGACTCTATGAAGAATTACGGATTTGGTTCAGAGATCTAAAACAGACTTCAAAAGAAAAACTCCAAAGAAAAGCTCTCAATAAAATTCAGTGGGCCAGACTGTGCTCCCTTTCTGGGCTGGGCTTGATGCAGTGGTAAGGCTGTCAGCTATGGCTCCCTAACACATCCCCATGGGCTGCTCCAGGTTTCACCAGATGGCAGTGGTGCCTCAGGGACTATCCATCAGAGGAGGTTAACAGCAGGCTCTCCTCCCCTCTCCCGGCATGCCTACCCAATGGGGGACTTTGGGGAGCAAAGCATTGCACCTTCTCTATCCTGTTCAAGACTCTTTCATTTCCTATGGCATCTGCAGCAGAACGTTGTAGGAAATCTCTAAATCCACAGGACTACCTGAACAACAAGAACAATACTAAAATTAGGAGGTCCTGGCAGTTCCTGTAGCTACCTCTACAGACTTCTGTGAAATTCCATAGATTCCTTCTGTTACTAAATCTAAAAGGACTTCTTCTATAAATACAATGACAAAGAATGGTCAGGTGGAATCAGAGGTTATGGATTCAGTGTTGCCACAAGCCCTGTATTTGAGCTCTCTTTCCATTGGGCTAACTTTTCCATTTTTCAATCTGCATGATTAGCACAGTAGTACTCCTTCAAATTATGTATGATGGCTTTAATTCAGTTGTCACCTGCAAAGTGCTAAGGCTGATGAATATCATGGAAATATCTATCCAAATGTTTGTATAAACGTACATTCTTGGAGCATAAGTGATATTTATATTCATAGCTGTGGAAACAAACAAGTTTCCAGCTGGAGATTTCCATCCATTTCTCCTACCAGCTTTTCCATAGCTCCTGTCACACTCCACATTCATTCATAAACTCTTGTTTATTTTTGTTACAATGGTTAGCCTGTCATTTCTCCTATATAGCTTAGCAATTTTCCCAGTTTCATTCTCACTCTCCTCCATTGGTTAGAGTTTGGGGCAGGTGGGACTGAGAGGTTTCCAACAGTAAATCCTACCTAAAGGTAGTAGTAGTAGTTAAGAACAGATTTTTCACTATGACATCCTCTCACATAATGAGCTAAAAAGGATGTCAGAACAACATGGGGGAAACCTAGAAAGAAACTGCCTGTGAGTGTATGGATTCTTCCAGAAGTGAGAGCATCCAGCTGGGAGGTGCAGACAAGCTCAGTTGTCACAGAGAGGAATGGCTTGGGAAATGGTACCTCAAGAGACACACAGAGAGACACAAGCAGTCTTCTTAAGGAAGTTACCTCTTACCCTCTAATGGACCAAGAGATCAGGCAGATGTGATACAAACTGTTGATCTGGTCAAAGAATATTAATCTATATACATATATCTTGAGAGATCCTTCAGGCGTACCCAGCAGAAGCACATATGTGATCTGCCACAAGTCTCTTGTTTGAACTACAGCCCTGGTAAATGCTGAAGGTTTTCCATGCCTAGATAAAGCAATTGTACTGTTAAGAGAAATGATGTCTCTGGCAGCACTTCCTGCTTCTCTAAGTGCTGGAAGTTGGGCAGAGAATTGTCTGTGGTATATGGGCTGAGACCTGGTAACACCTCAACCCTACTGAGAAGTGAGAACCAACATATTATTTCTGTGAGGTAAAATATGTTCCAAGGCACAGGGTAACTGTTTTCTGCTACAGGGAAGCACAAGGAAACAGGACTGGCCAGTACAGGTTGTGTTTCTATGCAGAATTTATATTCTTGCAATGCTGAATTTTGAGACGCAGCTTCATCCCCACCTCACCACAACCCTGCAGCTGTGCAGATGTACATGCTGTACTGCATGAGCAAGGAAGAGACACATTCTTAATAAGTTGTTCTGACATTTCTACACTATGGCATTTGTATTTATTACAGCAGACCATCACTGTGCACATTGCAAATCAATACAGTGAATGTGAAGCCGTTCATAGCACTCAGAGCCTTGTCCATTACTGTAATATCCAGTTGTTTACAGTGCAGTAATGAGGCACTTGTAGGCCTCACTCAAATATGGCTTTCATTCCCCAGCATGATCAAATGCCAACATGCCATACAATGGTTCCTTTGTGGATCAGGTATATACTGATTCAGCCTTGGATAACACTACAGAAGTCAACAGGGTTGTACTTCATTCACATCATCAGGTAAAGATAAATTAAGTCAAAACCTCAGACCCAAGCACTTTCCAGAATTAGGGAACTTTTGGCTCTGATCCCTTTCTATCAGGAAGAAGAATTTAAAGAGGAGAAAGGGAACATAAGGAAAAAATGGAGTGTGGAGACAAGAAAGCTATGCCATTTCAGCTATGCATTGGCTGCTTCCATAAGACAACTCATAAGCACAGCTTAAAAACCCATTTCACAGCTTCTTTGGCTGAAACAAAGCTTGAGAAAATGTCTGTATTCCATTTCCTAATATTACAGACTGAGTCTGCATGGGACAGACTGCAGAGACACTCTGTGGTTCTCTTTACTATGTCCCTCAACCCTTCAGATGTCCCAGATGTGGCTGTTGAGTGTTCACTTAGCAAATATTCTGGAGGCCTGCACTCCATCCACATGACACAGGTAAACATTCAATTGAGAATAAACAACAATAATAATAATAGTAGTATTTGATTTTATTATTATTATATGTTGTTATACATTGAAAACATTAACCCTGTGGGGAAGGGTTTGCTGACTACAGGGGGAATAATTTCCAGTCAGGTTCCTAGGAAAGAGGCAACACATTCTAAATATGAATTTTTGTTCTTTCCCCACTAGCAAGGCAAAGGGTCTGTAACAGGCAGGAGGTTTGAACGGTGAAAGTTTTGGGGACAATCTGGTGCTGCGCTAGAAAACGCAAATACCTTGCAGACAAGAGATATTCAATGAGATGCCATGAGCAGCACAAACTTACTTAAAATAGGGCTTTGTCCTTCTCTCAAGCATCTTCAGTGACCATATTAAAGGTAAAAACTGGAACTTGTAGCAGGGGAAAAAGAATATATGAAATACAGGTATTTAATTTCCTTCTGGCAGTTATGAATTTGTTCAAAATAGTCCATCTATACTTTCTTTCTTCACAGTACACCTTTGTTCCTCTTCCCCCCCGCCCCGCCTCCGTCTCTTTCCAGTCTCTATTTTCTTGCCAAGGACTTCCCCTTACACAGCTCCCTTAGCTCATTTCTGTCACACCCAGCTCCTCCAGTGGCCCTTCCCTAATGGACCTCTCTCTACTCCTAACCCTTTGTTATCTCCCTGCAGCAGCGGGCTTTATTGTACTGCTGTTCTAACCACAACCCAAATACCTGTTTTTCAGCATCCCAGCTCTGGTGCAGGGCCGATTCAGAAGGAGCAGCCCAGGCAGGCTGCACCAGTAGCTGCTCACAGATGTGGCTGAGGAAGGCAGATTGATCTACTCAAGTGCAGAACGGGAATGGCTACACCTGGATCAGGAATCTGATGTTTGACAAGGGGCAGTAAAAGGGCAGATGAGCAGAGCTGTAAAGCATTACAAGTGTGTCTCTAGAAAAACTAGAAGCTTGAGGAAACTGGACAAAGAAGCGTGTCGCTGGGAAGGTCATGCTTTCAGTTTTATTATTTTGTTGTGTTGCAGCAGTCAGTTTTTCACCAGGTTATGGGTTTTGCATGTGCAGTGGGTATACTTCCATAATGTATGTCATTTGACCTTTTAACTATGCAGATTGGTTTTGTGAATCGAAGCTAAACCACCAAAAAACCCCAAATTATTTTGTTTAGTTTATCTTTTGGATCCAGAAAACAGTCTGTATTTGCTGGTTTGTGCATGCTCAGATTTAATGCACTCCTGCAGACTGTCTGCTTAACCCCCAAGCAGCAGGGCTGGTATGTTCCATATGCATCAGAGTAGCTGTACATGCATCAGCCTTCTGGCCAAGATTTCCAGCAACCACGTCAGAAGAGCAGCAGCTCTGTCCAAGCTTGGGCGGAAAGAGGACATGGACTGGCAGATAACCTTCAGGTGCTGAGCTTCATTCAGCTTCACAGAGATGCTGTAAAGCATGTAGGTAGTTGTGGCCTTCATTGCCAGGTGGTCTCTGGCAATTAAAGCTCTGACTGGCACAAAACTTGGTCAAGAACATGGAAAACCAGCCCTGGAGTAGAAGTGCTGACTGACACATTTTGTGGGTAGCACTTAGGTAATACTGAACGTAGCAGGCTCTGCTGTAGAGTATTGTAAATATTGTGATTGTGTAGAGTAGAGAGGGTGAAGACAAGACTCACCTGACCACCAGCACACTGAGCAGGTAGTTACAGCAGCAAGGCCAGAGCTTCAGTGACAGCTTCCACCAACAAATGACACAACTGTCTCCATGTCAGTCCCTTGTTAAAAATCAAAGTATTTCTCAGAAGTCAATAAACAGGCATGGTTGCCTTGCCAAATTGCTATAGGATACTTAAAAGGAATTGTTGCTTTATCTGAAATTGCTCTGTTTCCTTACCTCAACTCTTCTTTTGCTTTATTTGCTAATCTGCAATTTATAGTAAATTATTTATTTTAGCCAATTAAAAAACATGTGGTCTTGGAATCCTTTATACTTTTTTAGGCATACACAATCCATAAAATTTACATTTAATCCAGCAGCAGCAGCTCCCAATGAGCTCATTGTAACTGGTGTCTCAAGTGAAACTTATTTCAGCCACTGCAAGAGCAGAGTTCTGAATGTGAGGACTTGGTGGATCAGATGGGATGCAGCAAATCCTCCATCTGATGTGTTTCCCTCCTACCTCTACCCCAACCTAGCATGGCCATGTCAGAAATCGTGTTACTGCTGTAGAACGGTGCTATTCTGCGTCACAAATCCACACTTCTCTAGTGTGTACAAATAACAAACTCCCTTGCTACCGCTCCAAAAATATTTAACAGTATGGCTCCAGGGATGATTCACATTATTGAAATGTAATTAGTCCTACAAGAAATGTAGGAACATTTACTAGTCTATTATATTAGCATAAAGAATAATTACAGTGCAGGGATTTTTTTGTTTAACACAGTTTTAGACGTACATATTTTTCACTGTGAGCACATGAAAAGGCAGAGAGACCCGGTAAGCCCACAGACAAGTGTTTAGTTGAGTCATGGAGAGAAGAAAATATCTAAGGTTTATAAGTAACCTGGAAAAGGGACAAAGGTGCTGCAGTGATTCAACAAAGTGCTTATTCTAATCCTTATAAATATGCACCACATGTATCTTTTATAACTGTTATGTTTTGCAGTATTTAGGCAATAGTGGGTATTGAAGGCTTTGTCAGCTATGCTTCAGTGGATTCATAAAAGCACCTTCCATTTAAAAAAAGAGGATTTCATAGTAATGGGCAAAATTGTAAGTGCTGTCAATGGCTACATTTCATCTCATTGATTTACAGTGTGTAGGATGACTGCCTGATCTGAATCACATATGCCGGAGACGTGCCATCTTCAGTGCAAAACAACTGGAGTTCACAAAAGAAATGAATTAGAGAAATTCACGGACTCTGTCTGTGGAAAGCTCTCAGGGTTACACTGAGGTGATCTCAGCAGTGCAACAGTGCAGGGAAACTAGCAAACCATGAGTCTTTAGATGATGTCTTAAATCTCTCTGGGGCCAAAATACACCTACTTAATTAGTGGGTGTTCAGTTTTGGTGCAAAATGTTGTTGGAAAGAGGCCTTGGGCTGGGACAACCACTAACTACAGCTAAGCAGACAGTGTTTCAAGATGAAACTTGCAGATTGGGATGGTTGGCACTGTTAGCAAAACACTACTAAAACCTGTTTGCTGGGGCTCGTTCTTGGCCTGGATGAATGGTCAGTAAGGTGGGAGGAAGCCATGGATAGGTTATAACCTGCACTATGTAAGCAGAGCTGTTGGTGCAGCAAGGTGGAGGCTGCTTTGCAGAGTGGTAAATTAGGTGTGTCACTTGGACTTTGGACTTTGTTACTTGGACTTTGTTACGGCCTTCACAATAAGAGGTAACACCCTGGCACGCTCCACCTAAAGTGTGATATCAGCAGAAAATCAGTGGTTTGCCTTGCACTTCACAGCAAAGATCAGATGCAGAGATCACATTTTCTCTTCTGGTCTATTTCATATTAGTCCTCAAACATTACATTTATGTTCTTCTAATAAGTAAATCCATAGTCTGGAGACTAAAAGCAGAGTTTAATTTTTATTTGCTCTCTCTCTCAAACAGGGATTCAGTTCTTATCCAAAAGTACAACAGTAGGGAAAGAGCAGAGTCAGGTCTTTTATCACTTGTAATAGCTTAAAATTTAAGCTTAGAGATGGGCTGATTATTTGAAGGGTGCACTGCACAACAAACTTTTCTCAAACCAAAAACGTCAATACTATGGGGACCAAAATACTTTCAGCACAATTGAAACCTTTAGTGTAGAAGAAACTTGAAAAAGTTGGCCTGGATTTAAAATATAGGCTATAAGCCTAGGCAGACAAAAGGTTAACTCAGAGCACAGCAGAACAGGACAAAGGAGCCTGAGCAAGGTCAGAGGAAGGTAAAACCTCTATGCAGCACAGCGGAGAACCACGCTGAGTTTGAGTCCCAGAGGCAATACAGATGCACCAGTGCACATGTTAATAAGCTTCATCTCAGCAAAAACTATTAGCACGGGCACAGCCTCCTGCTGCACCAATTATTCCGCTTTGAGTGCTAGTTTAGTTTCTTCAAGGTGCTCCATTGCAAACAGCAGCCATGCCCTCTGCTCCCCTGCCCTTTGCCAGCAAATAAATCTGTGGTATGCAAAAAAAAAAAAAAAAAGAACATGACTTAGTTGTGGCTTGGCCTTGCTTTCAGTGCTTGCTTTGAGGAGTCCAGAGCTATGACAGTTTTGACTGATTGAGAAGCTCCCCAGGGTATTTTTCCCTCGACACACTGAGGGTGATGGAAGGTCTGGATTGGGAATGCTAGCAGGGACCACAAAGCCAAGGCTGGCCAGAGCAGGGGGCTGGCAGCCAGCTGTTTGCCAACAGAGACTGATCTGCTTTACCCTCACCCAGTCACACATGGTCAACCCTGGCTGGCATTGCGTTTCCTCTGTGTGCTGAGTGTTTAGGAACCAGGACCTGCCAGGTGAGGACATCTCTGGCCTGACAACTGTTCTGTGGCTGTCACTGGTCACTGCCACAGCAATGAGTTTGCCCTCAGGCTGAGGCAGCTGCTGTCTGGCTTCAAACACAGCAGAACTTATTTTGGGTCACATCTGCCCCCAAAATGGTTTGGCTGAACTGGCTATTTCAATGTATCTCCTATGTTTCTGCCCCCTCTGTCATGTCTTTGATGGTGCCAGTCCAGGAATTTATTGTCCCCAGAGAAAAGGATGAATTCAAACGCAGAGGGTGCACCATGGCCAAGCATGTTGGCTTGGGATTGGACCGACCCTTTCCAAATCCAGGCATCAGTGGTGCTCCACTGCCCCATCAAAGTCACCTGGGGAGGTAAGAGATGCAGCCAGGGAAGAAGTTCTGAAGCCAAAGAAAATAAAGCTTTAATCATAATTGTAAAGTTAATGCATGATATCACAGGAGATCATCAGGAACTTGCCAGTGTCTTTCTCTTCAGACTTATTTTAACAGACCTAACTTCAGCTGAGTTTTCTGTGAATTATAGGGCTTGCTTGGGGGACAATTACTTCCCTTTTTTGTGTTTTATGCTTTATGCTAGCATGATTGATATGTATACCAGCATTAGCTTCTTAACAGGGGCTTTGGCTCAGTTCAGGAAACAATTCTCCTGGTCCCACTCAACTTACATTTAAATGTAATAGCCAGTACTAAGGGGTTTTCCTTGCACAGAGGGCCAGATGCAGAGGCAAGTCTTAGATATCTGAAATTAGATTTTTGCACTGAAACTTAGGTCCACTTGAAGGCTGATCATTTTGCACAGCCTCTGAAGTTCATGGATTGAGAGGTGGGGGAGCAGCAAGAGCAGGAAAGAGCTGCTGCATCAGAAAGACTGGAAGACTTAGGTAGTCAGTAAGTCCAGCAGCAACACTTCGTCAAAAGATACTGTGAGTTCATCCCATCTCTGTTACCATCCATTTCATCCTGCCATATACAGAAAAGGCTTTGTGTCTCAGAAGGGAAAACAAGCCTTTTACCCCAGACAGCCCTGGAAGGGCACACTGTTGAACTAGGATCAACATACAGACTGAAGCATAAAACAATACGTGCAACTATGCATGTTCTGAGATACCACAACTGATACACAACTTGCATGCTGCTTCTTGCCTAGATCTATATCTGTGACCAGGTTTCATGGACCTGGACCATTTCCAGGTTACTTGGCCTCATCTGTGCTGCTCTCCTTACCTTATTTTGCCATTCTGGGTCAATCTATGTCCTCTGAGTAGAATCCTCCAGTCTGTGAAAATTTGCTGAGTATGTTGTTTGGACATATATTTTTTTTAACCCAGCTGATGATGAGCTTCCTACCAGTGCTAGCACTTTTCCCCTGCAGGCTAAGCATAATAAGACATTGTTCATTACCTAATAAACTTGTTCAGCACCACTGCAGAGTCTGAAAAAATGTTGAATCTAATCCTGTCTCATTTCCTCTACGGTCTGGTGGCTCACATGGCTGGACACAGAGTCAGTCTGACACCTGTTGTGCCATGAGTGGGTCCCACACCTGAGCCCCAGTGAAGACCACTCCCTTTGACTTGGTAAGTGGGTGGAAGAGCCTCACTTCTTCTCTGGCTGGGCTGGAGGTCTGGTTCACAGCTGCCACTGTGGAGCTGCTTGAGGAAACTTTGGTTTGCAAGGAAAACACAAAAAGTGCTAGATATTGAGAGGGGCAGTAAGAAGATAAGAAAAAGCATTAATAGGAGAAAATAAACCTGTTCTAATAACTAGAGTACTAATGACCTTGTAACTGTTTATGGGCTGGATACCAGTTGCCACTGTCTGCTACCTACTTTATTATGTTCTTGGGCAAGTCACTTTGGATCCCAACATCTGAAGGCCTTGGGCTTTTCATGAGCCTTCACACCTCAGTATCCCTTCTGTAAAGGAATAAATACTGCATTCTTACCTCTCAACCAACTTGCAAGAACAAATACATCAATGTTCGTCAGTAGCACAGGTATGGGATGATGCACACCAGCAAGTAGGTCTGGGCTCTTCTTGGTTGGAAAGCAGACGTGCCATGGGTGCATGTGGGCACTGGGTATGTGAAACCCAGCTGGGTCTGGGGGGGGGCCACACAGACCCGGAGTATGGGGGAGCTGGTGCCACAACACGGGAGATTTACACCTTGTCTGGCTCCACAGTAACGTCCTTGTGCACACAAGTCCTCACTGTACCTGTAACGTTCCCTGCAGGGATGTGCTATTAATTCACATCCCAGCCTTGTGTGCAATAATTTTTCCATGAAGACAAGCCCTGAGACAGACGTGAAAGTGGAAATGTAAGGCAGGGCAGAAATTAAGGCCAGCTGGAACAACAACATGGTGGGAAAGTAGGGCTGTGTACCCCTTCTCCACGGCCACGTGCAGGACTAACAAGGACTTCTGTAGTCCTGTCAGTGTTCTCTCCTCTCTGGACCTTAATGTGTTGAGAAAACAAATCTCATGAGAGAAACTTTAAAGAATCAGTGTATACAACATGGAAAAAGATGGAAGGATTTGTTTTGTCCTGGCTTTTTGGCACAGACCAAGCTGGAGACTGCGGCAGGGTTGAGTGGTTGGCTGCGGTTTGTGCCCACGGACTCGCACAGCACCACAAGGTGCGAGGGAGAGAAATGAGGTCCTGTGAGGAGGAGATGCAGAGTGAAAGTGTGCCAGGAGAAATGAATATTAGGCAAAAAAAGAAAGTGGGCAGTCTGTTGTGAGGGAGTGTGGGGCTGTGGAGAGGGGCATGTGCAGGACAGAAAGTAGATGAGGGACCTGCCAGCAGCAAGTGTAAAGATGAACACCCAGTAGTGACAATGATGTTCGGGCCAATCAATGATGCTTGATGCATGGGGGACGGGATAGATGTCATTATTCTACAAAACTGTACACAAGCAAAAACAAAGCCATCTTTTTTAAATGAAAATGAAAGAGAAATGACAGGCGAAAAGCAAAATATTTGTGAGATGATTTAAACAAAGAGAAGTAAATCCAAAGAATATATTTTTTCCCAACCAATATGATGTACTGTATGGTTTATAAGAGAAGAAAGAAAAAAATCAATCTGTGGCAATATCTGATGTGCCTCTGTGTAATAAACTGTCCTGCAATTATATGAACAAGGTGGTGGTGGTGACGAGAGGTAGGGGATTTTTGAGTCTCCAAATGTGCTGGGTTTGTATCATCCTGTCACCAGTTGTTCAATATTGTGATACCGGACAATCTCCTGTGTTTTTCCCAGTAGGTCAGTGAACTTATTTTCTTATCAAGCCTTAAGGCAGGTGTAGACATGAGGAAGGCATTTGCCTTTGTTTTTCTCCTTCAGCCCAGCCCAGCAGCTCCTTAGTATGCGTGGCCAGTGATTCAAACACACAAGTTTCCCCCTCCCAGTATTTTCTTTATAAGGATCGCAGTGAAAAGCACAACGGGGAGAAGTTTCATCTCTCCCTGTAAATACAAATGAGAGAAATGTCTAATACCTGTTATAAAAGATGGCATTTTAATTACCGCACCGCACTGCAGCAGCAGCACACACACATCTGCTGCACCTACACACAGCCACAGAAACACACACCCCCCCTCCCATTGCACCTCTCCCCCCACCCCGCCAGGATGAAGAAGGTCTTCTTCCTCCTCCAATCCCTTCTTCGCCTTTATGCAAGCCGGGGAACACGGGCTGATTGGAAAGGTCTCTTTCCTTGATAACAACAATTCAATGCGCCTTGACATTTTAATAGCCTGCCGTCCTAGTGAACACAATCGAGCTGAGCAGTGAAGCAAAAATCATTAGGTAAGCAAGATAATCTAAACGAAAAATCAGCCTCAACTGGGTCCCACATCTGGGGCACATCTGGGCAGAGGCTACCCTTTCCTGCCGGCTTCCGAACAGGAATCCTCTCCTGGGAAGGCTGTCAGGGGAAAGAGGGGTGTCCATGGATTTATTGCTGGGGGAAACCCACCCTCTCCTGCCCCTACCCCTCCCACCTGCAAACCCCTTCCCTCCACTCACACCCCCCTTTCTATAGGAGTGAGATGCTGACTTTGCAAGCCGTTCGCTTTATGAATATGACCCTCAAAGGGAAGAAACCCTCTCACAAGCCCAGAACTATGTTATCATCGTTATTAAGGAGCTTAAAAAGGAGCTGGGAAGAGGAGACACCGGTGGAATTGCAGCCTGATTGTGATTGATGTGTTCCTATTAGCTCCTCACTGTTATCTCTCTGGATGGCAAGAACAGCCAGTGGCTTGTAACACAACAGATTACCTGAGTTTTCAGCCCTAGACGGATGTTTAAATAAAATATAGTCCCTTTTAGCGAGAAGCTCATTTTCTCTCCGAGGCTCCCAGACTATTTCATGTCAGCTGTGATTCGCTGTGACTCTCCTCAGTAAACATGTCTTATCATTAATAATTCTTTACAAGCACAATTTCATGGAGTCTTTTTGTATGTGTGCGTGGGAGGAGGAGGGGGCGTGCATGCGCAAATGTTGGTCTCAGCCTCATCTTGATACAGTTTGGGAACCCAAGGTGCTTCTCTTCAGAATTTCACCTGCCTTGCCAAAAATGATTGATTACCCCTAGCAGACTGGGTGTCCAGCTATACCCAACAAATGACTTTGGCCCCTAACAACAGGCCTTGGCCAGATAGAAATCAATATTTCACCATTAAAATCTATCAAAGAAGAGTTAAGGCACCATCTGTCCCTGCCGCCTTTCCATGGTGTGTGAACATTAAATCCGACACTTGTAGTACATGAGTAATCAATATATAGTAGTTCACAGATCATTTGTGGTCCCCTTTTAGCAGTGATGGATGCTTGGAATAGTTGTGATTCATTTTGTCACACCATTAAACAAGATTCTGTCCAGTTCCTTCCTGATTTCATTTAGAGGATCATTCTTCACAGTTCATAAGAGAGAAACGGTTTTACCAATCTGCTTCTATTTCAATAAGTCACTTTATAGAGATTTTGTGTCCTGCAGACTGTAAAAATTCTGGAGAGATAGTACAAACATACCTCTAAAACTATTCACTGCATGACATATGCATAAAGTGTGAAAAACTGAATGTAAATATGTTTACCTCTTTATCTACAAATATTGGTTTTAACCCTTCCCTTGCTAGAGGGGACTTGAGGCAGAAGTGCATGGAAATACAGCTTCCCCTAGGGCAGATACAGTCAAGTTTGGAAATGGGCTGTAATTAAAAGCATGGATAAAACAACTGCAAACTCAGTGATGGAGCTTTACTTCTGAAATTGAAATGGTGAGGTCTCAGTAAAATAAACACCTTTCTTAATTGCTTCTGCTGATACGCACCCAGCTTCGTCTGAATTGTTCATTTTATACTGACAATAAATGTATAATTGCAAAGCATGTTTAAGTGGTTCCAAATAAATGGCCTTCTTTTTTTTTTTAACTTTTCTTATAATTGCCATTATTATGCAGACTTCTTCCTTTTTGGAGGAGGGGGGAGAATTACATATTAATGTTCCGTAGATTATTAATCTCATAAAAGACCTGCTCTTTCAGTCTCCAAATCATTCAATCAGATCCTCAGACGATGCTGTAATTGGGCATCATGATGGGGCTTCTCGGATTTAAACACTTCAAGAATTGGCCCTGTCTGGACTTCCCCTGGCTGCAGTAAGATATCCAAATAATATAAGCAGCAGACTTGGATGCAGAGACAAAATCAGAGGGAGCCCTGAGGATCTGTCAGAAGACATCTCCTAAAACCTTCATTGTGTGGCAATTTTCCTAATTAAAGGACATAAACAGCAGTGATTCATGCAACTGGCAGTGCTAGCCTGTCCTCCACGGAGCGCTTGATGCAGTAATTTTTAATCAGGTTGGTCATTTATAACCCATACATTTTCAAGAATCCCACTTGGCTGCTGGAGTGCGCTGACTCACTAAACACAGGGCAGAGGAGGAAGGCAGAAACCCATCCTCAGCTGGATGAGATCCCACCAAAGCTTTCCTGGCAGTGGACCAGACTCCAAAGACATTTAACTCAAGCATTCCTTGAGGAAGAACATATTTGTTAGAGTGCAAACAAGCTCAAAGTAGGCTTCCCCCTTCTGTGTGTGGCTGTGTCCCAGCAGTGTCAAGTGGCTCCAGGCAGATGGGGAGATGCAGGAGGAGAAGGAAAGAGCCCTGCTCTCTTCAATGAAGTCACTGGGAACAGGAAATGCAGTAAGCTGATGAGTTCATACTCATATGAGTAAAGGAACCAGAATATTAATGATAAAATTGTACAGAGAATTTTTGTGAGTAAGGTCAAGTCATTGGAGCAGAAATCCATAGTGAAGAATTCCTGTTGCCAGGCCTGGCTTTGTCACAGCTCCTGGGCTCAGGTACATAAAATGTCTCCAGGTAGAAAAAATTGCCTCAGCTACTCATGTTTCTGGGCTGATGTCCCAGGAAAATCGACTGTAGTTCCCTACACATTGGAGCAAGGATGAGAGTGGGAGAGCTGTGCCTAGGAACCGACTCTGAGACATGGGCTTAGGCTGCAGCTGCACCTTTAACTTCTTCCTATATATAACCATCACTCATTAATTCCATAAACAGAGCTGTGCTCCTGGGAGATAACAAATGCAAAGTGCTAAAAATGTGCTGCTTAAAAAACTAGAGCCCTCTAGCACAAATCAAAGCTCCACCTAGGGTTCAGTGAAAGTGTCCTGATTTGCACACACAGAAGCCCCTGTCCATTACGGTCAGGATTGCTGTATTTCAGAGTACAGAGAATTAAAAAACCAGAAAAAAAACCCCCACATGGAATCATTGTATGGAAGCAGTTCCTAACTTCAGCTGTAGGCCTGACATCCTGGAGCTGGAGCTTGCTGAAGGTACCAAAGTTCTCCTGTTACCACCTAGAAACTCCACAGGTTCAATGCAGAAGCCAAAGAAAGAAAAGATATAAAAAAAAACCCCAAATCGAGTCAGAAATCTGAGTTATTACCAGTAAAAATATTGCATAGGGAGAATAACAAAAAATGAAAACATGCATCATCTTTACTCTTCAAATATTATGCAGAGCACCCCTCTTTAGCCTAATCTCCAATACATTTAAACAGATACATGTATTGATTTTTTTGCTAATAAACTGCATAGCTGTGATTCCCTTATTATAAATCTTTTCCTAAGCACAAAAGTGAGCAAAGGGAGGGGGAAGGGGTTGTAGGGTAACAAGACTAATCAGGACTTCACCATCAAAGCAAATACATCCAATTAACAGCTATTAAAGAAGAATTTTATGGCACCGTGCACAGTGAAGGCCATTATATCCAGTGGAATTAATCTTAATTATTTGTACCTGTGTACATACATGCAAAGGAAAGCAACTCGCATTAATCTACATTAAACTTAATACACAGTTGGTGTATTATCTTCTGAGTCAAAATTGACTGCTGGTTTCTGCATAGGTATCTGTGATGCTATCTTCAGTATGTATGGGATGTTAAGGACAGAATTTTCACCTTACAAAACAACTCAGCAGTTAAAATCTTTCCTGTGATTTTTAAAAAGCAAAAAAATAAAGCAGCATAGGCAGATAGGCAGGTATTATCATCTCAGAAGTCTTTCTTGAAATAAATAAAAAAAAAAAAGATACACAAAAAAAAAGTCCAGAAGAAGCTGTACAGATTTATTATCCAGCTTAAGGGGAAACTGAACAAATATAAATCTGCAGCTTTCTGAGGTTTAAATAACAGCAATTACTACCCCCAAAATATTGCATTTCATGCACTGTGGACAATGTTGTTAAAACCACCCACAATATTTTGGACTGTGGAGATTTTTTTCCAGGTTTTTACAGAAGCTGACAGTAAATTATGTTGGTTGGTTGTTCACTTGGTTTGCATTATTTGATAGGGCTGGCTGTGGAGGTCTGTGCTGTGGTAACAATAATGAATGGTGTACTTTTTGCTTTAAATCCCTGTCTAATGAATATAGACGTAGGCAAACAGCTACTTAAGATTCCAAAATATAACTAACCACAAAGCAGAGCTCCAGCTGGTCTTCCCTCCTAGTGTATTGTTCAAGGGCATTTGCCTTATCAAGAAATGGATTTTGAGTCTTGAGAAGCAAAAAGAGAAACTGATATACATGGTGCCCAGCAAAATCACTTCTGATGCGGTGGTGATCCAGTACTCAGCTGCTTAATAGTCCTATAAAGGTTTGAAACTAACAGTGGGTTTTATCCAGGTAATAATAAGCAAAATCCTGCCCGTGCAGAAGTCAGTAGGTCCCAGTTTGATGCTGTTCCTCAGGTCAGGATCCCCAGAGCATGTGTTATCTACTTTAGTAAACACAGATCTCCTCCTTGTCCTGTGTGAAAGCCTAAGTGCTGCATTTTAGTTATGTTTTAATATATTAAACTTCAATAGCTATCAAGTTACTAAAATCTCATGGACTCACTATACAAAATATTTCTCTCAGGGCTAATCACAGCTAGCAGCAAGTTAAAGTCCTTCCATTGCAGCTTTTGCAGATGTGTCAAAATACACATCCAAGTCCTGTTATGCACTTCAGTTGCTTTTAACAAGCATTTTGAGTTAACAATTGCAACTATGAACCTCTGGTAGTAAAACTGGCAGATTCATGAAGATTTAAAGAAAAGGCTTGATAATGTTTCATGTTATTTTCACTCCTTCAGGAATGTTTAGTCTGCTCTTGAATGTTTTAAGAGCTGTTATATTTCACTCTATGCTATTTAAATATTGATGCATGTTTCTCAGCTATTAAACCATTATGGCTGAAGTGATTTCTCCTGTCCAGGCTGCTCTTGGGGCTTGCTGCAAGTACACCTGCACAGGATACTCAGCGCTCTTGAACTGCTGTGCAGTCTGGCATTTTAACATGAAATCAAATCCTTACGTCAATCTTAGTTTTTGCACTGTCAGGGAATATCAAAAGGGGTGGTGTCCCTGCATTTGCTTTAATTCAGATGCTTACTGAAGTCTGAAGTGACCATCCTTTCCTCTGCTTGTACAGCAAAGCGGAGACTTTTCCCCCAAGCCCACATCACTGTCCTGTCTTTGCACATTAACCATAAATCCAGAGATTATGTTGCCTTTGGGTTTCTCCATCAGGATGACAATATAAGCACCACAAACCAGAAAGTCTCCCAGCCCAGGGGCATCCAAGCAGCAAGGAAACTAAATGGAGAAGCTCCTGCAAAGGTGGGGAGTACAGAAGATTAATGGGTATGAAAGGCGACAAACTTAGGAGAAAAAATGGGAGAGTCACCTGCCAAAGACTGATGTGCTCAGAATGACCTCGGTGACTCTTTTTGAGAGGATATTAGAAAATACACCATCTCCCACTGTAAAACACTAAGATCAGAGTGCTGATGCTCTTCAGAGCAATTCTGCACTGGGACAAGTTTGTGAGTTAAGACAATGCTGGTGGTAGTGAACCTTTAAAAAAGCAAATGAATTCCATGATGGAATGAAGGCTCAAGGCAGAAGTATGGATCAGTACAAATACCATCATTAGCTACATTCCTGAGGTCTGCAAAGTACAAAAGAAATGTCTGTTCATGCAAAAAGTTGTTTGCAAGCCTCAAAACCACCAAATAAGCAGGTGGGGATGGAAGAAGGATTTGTATACAAAGATGAGTCTTTGTGAGTAAAGAAAAAAATAAACCACATATGGATGTTTCTGAAAATATCTCAATCCTGAAAGATTAGCCTCAGCAGAAGTGTCACTGCAGAAACCATCTGCATATTGAAGAGGTTGCCTAGCAAGGTTTTTTTTTTTCCTCATTATTATTTTCTACTTAGATTTCTAAGAAAAGATCTCTCAGGAGAAATAACAGTAGGATCATAAAAATAGTTCTGAATCTGCCATTAAAAATTCAACACGGATATTGCCTAAGCCATCTGTACTCAGGTTGTTTTGAAGCCATCACATTAAATAGGCTGAGATTCTCTGCTGAGCTTGGCTTTAATTCTAGCATAAGTATTCCCCTGAGTAAGATGGCCAAAGAGCATGGTGCTTGGGGAGCAAACGTGGGTTTGAGGGTGCTGTGACATCAGGGTGCAGTGAGCAGGCTGCATCCTCCTAATGAAGTAAAACAGGATGAGAAATTGCTCTGAGACCAGAAGAGAACCATAGGAGTTACCACAAGGACAAGGAATTGCACTCTAAAAGAGCTGACCCATAGGAGTTACCATAAGAGACTCCTGCAATAAGAATGGAAAGAGAGTGAACCAAAACCTAATGTTTTCTGTGTTTATCCCATATGCTATTATATAGATGCTTTTGTAGTGTGACCACCACTGTTGCCTTTCACCCTTTTCTGAAATCTGACAATAGTTTCTGCCATCTACTGGTTTGGGTTTTTTTTTCCTCTTTCTGCCCTCTGGAAACTGGGTATTCCCCATACAAATTTGTTCTTTCCCCATTTAGTCTTTCTCTCCTCACTATTTTCTTTGTTCACTGCCTATCCCACCAAAGGGCTCACTGCCCCATTTCCCTCCTCTGGGCCCCATGTTTCTCAAAGGATCCAGAGAACCCAAAGAGCTTGGTAAAGAGCATCCTCCTCTTGAAAGCAAGAATGGCAGCAGCCAGCACAGTTTGTAAGCTATTGCTGCATCACACAGTTCATGTATTAGGCATTTTTCCACTGTGGTTCATGGCAGGAGGGAGGACACCCCCTTATTCTGTTCCTCCAGCACTGCGTACATTCAGCACTTGTTTGATTCCAAAGTCACCACACTCATGAAGAGTAGGATGCAGCACTCTTCTGTGGTGCAGATGTTTGTTTACATTTATATTATTTACTGAAGCAAATGTTATTTGAATACACTTAGTGAGGATGAATGTAGCAAGCAGAAACCTGGGTTAAATTATGAATGTCTGCATTTGGAGGAAAGTGAGTAAAATGTTGACATTGGTTAAGAAGTTTCATAATTCATCTTAATGTGTCAAATACAAGTGGAAGTGGGTAAAACCTCAGCCCTACTGAAGCGAGTGGAAAACTACTGACTCCTTAAAACACCCAGCAGAAGCCATAATTTTAGGTGGATGGGAAACACTGAGAAGATTTATTGTGTCCTAAATTCTCCATCCCTATAGCCTCCAAGCACATCTCAAATAATATGACTCATTGTTTCTCTTGACCTTCCTCTGGGGACAGCAGAGAATGCACCATGAAATGGTTTCTTTTGCCACCAGCTGTATTTTGGGGAGGGGCTGCACATCCTGTATGTTGCTGCCAGAGGAAGGCAAGGCGAAGATGCCTGTACCTTGTACCCGATGGGCAGGTAATTGTACCTTTGATGACTGTCCATTCCCAGAGGAGTTCGCTTCCCAGGCTGGCACCACGAACACCCACACTCGCAATGAGAGAGCCAGGAGGCTGCCTGGAAATGAATCCCAGCATGCTGGAGGCGTGGGGTGGGCAGGCACTGCCTCCATCTCAAGCCTCGAGCCAGCCTGTCATATATCCTGGTCACAAGCCACTGAGCACTCTAAAGCCTCGGACCTGTTCAATAACGTCAGCGAGTGCGTAAAACCTTTTGTGGTCCCACACAATAATTCAACTTCCATCAGTGCTGCTGATCTTGCCAGTGCAACAATACCAGTTACCACATGCCAAAACAATAAAATAGCTGTTTCCATGAGCAGCCCGATGTAATTTGAACTCTTCAGTTCTTTCCAGTTATTTACAAGCATTGTATGTCACAAACAGACCACCTCTTTTGTAACGTTCTTTAGGAAAGCTGCGTGTTACATTGGCATAATAGTCTTCTTCAGGGAGAGCATTTTGTTTTAATAAAATGTGTGCCACCATATTTAATCAATCAGATTGATTGACACCGGCACTAGCTGCGTCTCCCAGCAGATGCTGCTGCTACCTCATTCTTATTCCAGTTTCATTTCTCAATCAAATCCATGTGTAAAAAACATAATGTGCTGCCAACATAATGTAATAAAACTTCAACTGAAATGCACACCACCACGACTGAAACTGATAAGTCAAAGTATGGGGAAAGTTAACTTTAGCAAAATCACTTTTGACATGAAAATATTAAAGTTTTACAGTTCAGATACGCCTTGGCTAACCCTAACATAAATGCAGAAGTTTTTTGGGTGTTAAAAAAGAGAAAACCTATAGAAAGAAATTCTGGTTATTGAGCTTTTAGCCAGCTCCCTGCATTTTCTAATCTTCAAACTAGTTTGCTAGTGCCATTCCAGTTGGATTTAAGCATAGGTTTCCCAAGTGAGATGAATTATAACTTTCACCTGAATGGCTCAGGTGCCTGTGTTAGGTGACCACAGGTAGAAGTGACACAAGGCTCTGTGCCAGAGGTTGAACTAGCAGGTTTGGAAATTAATAATTCATACAAGCATAAAGAGTACCTTAACTTTTAGGTGTTACATACAATATGAAACTACTCTCAACTCTATCAAAGTTCATTCTAAATAACCTGCACACCCCACATTCACCACAGGGCACACATATGGTTCACAGAGCGCTTTTCTGGGGGATTTGCCTTTACTGTACTTACAGTTTCAGACCACTGAAGTTGAGACACCTCTTCAGACAGGTGGGTCCCTCAAGTTTCCAAAGAGGTTACACCTCAAACCCCCATGGTCAAGGTTCAACCTCACAGCAGTCACTCAAAGCCAGGTGAGAATTAAAGCTGAACATCTGATTGCTTGACAGATTACATATTATGTGCATGATGTTTCCATGTGTAATTACTGAAGGAGCTATGAAAAGAGCTCCAGATAATTTTTTTACAGCCCCACAATAAATTACTTCCCTTTCATTTGTTTTATACTTCTCCCAGTGATGATATGATAGGAAACACATGCCATGAATTCCCATGCCACCAACTTCCATACCTCTGTTAAAAGGAGAATGAAGGTTTTAATCTGAGAAAATGCCTGATGCTTCAGAACACCCTTTTTGCTTTCTCATTTCAAATTAATGATTCCTTTTTTAATTAAAGTATTTCATTAGCTGCAGTCCTGTTGGACAGCGTATGTACCCGTTGTGCTCACACAGCATAGAGAGTGGGAAATTTTAGGCTGCAAGGAAATCATCACAGCTGAAAGTTTTTCAGCCTCTTCTTTAGGCAAAATGCGCAAATGGTAAATATATAAATACAAATAGTACTGGAAGAAATGGCAAGGCTCAAATATGATCAGCCTTTCAGTTTTTATCTCCCCAAACACAATGAGCCCAGTCAGCAGATGGGTTGGGGGACACCCCACCAGCAGCACTGCGGGCTGTGCTGAGCTGTGCCAGCCAGTTGAGGTCCCTCCTTTCTTCCCCTGGGATTCAGCACGTTATGCTGCTGAACTGGCCCATTTTTCTCAGAAATAAAGTGTTTCCAAAGAAGGTTCCTTTAATACAGACAAACATCCAGGGGTGCCCCAGCCTCACAACACAGGGACAATCACACGTGGGCACCACAGAACAGGGGTAAGGACGGTGGTAAGGGTTCAAGCTGACACCTCAAACCCTGAGCTGAAGCTGATTGGGGTTTGACTGCTTGATGCTTGGGATGGGTTGCTGCTTTCCCTTGCCTGTCCCAAACTGGTGCTCACCACCAGGACTACAGCACCAAAATGCCACCACCAGCAGTGTCAGAGCTGCCATCCCACCACGACTCTCCACCTCCTCCTGTGCCTTCCCAGAGAGGGGCCAGGGCTCCCCAGCTGCCAAACATAGCAAAGACACACGGGCAGTCTGAAACTGATTCCAAAAAAGAGCCATGAAAATGATTCGGTGTTTGGAAAAAGCCTGTTTTGTAGTGTAAAGATCAATCCATGTCGCTCAGTAAAATGAAAATTCGGCAGTAGTTTAGTTATCATCTACACATAGTATCAAGGGAGGAAATTCTGACAGCAGAGGGCTCTTTAAGCCAACAGGCTGAGGTACAGAAAGATCTGGTAGCTGCAAGCTGAAACTAAATACATTTGGACTGAAAATAAGCTGAAATCTATTAGTGATGAAAAAAATCTAATCTCAGGACTTCTTTGTTTTAGAAATGAGTTGGATTCCATAGCAGATGGAATTGTATTTCCAACTGGATTGCAAATAAAATTTTCATTTAAATTAGATAATTTTTTAAATAAATAAACTTGTATAAAATTGCATTTGTTATTATGACAAGCTATAGTAAAATCTAGGCTTACTGTTATTTGGAGTAATTCAGATACATAAAATAACACACTGCATCAATGAGATAAAAGTGGTTTTAATTCCATAATCATTGGTTTTTAGCACATAGTCTGAGGAAGAAACTTCAACTTCTGGAAAGAGTCCAGGGCACAGAGACTTGTCACAAAAATGTGCACTGCATTGCCTGCTTTTTTTTTTTTTAGTTTAAAAGCCCTCAAAAGCTCATTATTTGCTCCAAGCCCATTTCAGGACTGAGACCCCATTGGAAGGTGTCAGCCAGATGTATTTTAATTCCCTCAAAAAAACACATGTCCCCTCCTTTTGCACAAAGAAAATCCCAGGTTCAACTGATTTTTCCCATGGACCAGTCATGACTTGATGCCTCTAAGAGCACAAGCAGCATTAAAGTGTTCATTGCTGAAGACTTCATCCCTGCTCACCAGATCCAGGCAGATATTTCTGCCAGAAAAGCAAAGAAAACTGCCTATGTTGTGAAAAAAAACCACACTGAAGCAAGTGATGTATTTCATATTTAAGGAAGGGTGGAGCCAAATGAAGCCAGAGAAGAGTTTTCTTGGAAATGGTACAGTGAAAACAGTCCCATGTGGAAAAACAGGAGAAATCTAATTTTTCCTCAGCACTGCTGCTGAAAGGAGTGCTGTGCCTCCATTCTATAAAGTGGAGTGGCTGGAGCAGGGTTTTTCATGGCACTTGGCGTGTGCCTCAAGAATCTGGCTCTTGGCATGGCTTTAGGAGACAGAACTGATGGCCAACTCCCAGGGAGAAATGGCTCTATTAAAATATGAATAAGAAAGAAGATACAGCAACACAACTCTTGACCTTAAAATATTTCGATTAAATTTCATCCACATCTGTACTAAGCTTCTTTCTGGCACAGCCCTAGCCATGTCCTTCCAGGTTATAACATTCTGTGTTATTCCAGATAGTACAATTATATCCAGATCTATTACTATCATTTTCTGTTTAGCAATACAGCCACTTATCTTAGTATCTGGGCATGTTGTCTTCTCCTAAGGATGGTAATTCTCACCAGAGACCATAAAGGCTTTCCCCACTGTTACTGAATTGCCCCTTCAGGAAGCTCTCTGAATGAGGCACAGTTTGCCAAGGAGTATGTGGAGGAATTAAAGCCCAAGGGGTAAAGCTCAGTGACTGAAACATAAGTTTCTAGTTCCAGGATGCTTTGGGGGACCTGAGACACCGGTATGGGGCTGGCAGGAAGGAAAGATGCCCGATGTGAGACCCCACTGTCTGCAGTGGAGGGCAGGGTTGGCCCCATGGAATGTGAGGGACATGTGCTATGGCAGCTGAATCCCCCTCAAGGCGATTGAAACCTGCCTGAGCTTCCCTTTGGTATGACAACTATTTACACAGCATGAGGCTGGTCTGCAGGAGCCTTCCAGAGCAGGAGCTGGATACGGACCCTACTCATAGTCTTCACGTGCCCCAAAGTACCTTTGGTACTGACGAACCCTCAAAACAGGGAATGACACTCAGCATCCTTTGCAGGAGGGACAGACGTTGTTTGTCTGAGCTGACACCCTGCAGGCTCTGCCACCTCCTCCTAAAGATGCCTGTTTGACTAATACCTTTTCATGAATGTCTTGGTGACCTTTTCTGGCTTTTGTTTAACACATAGTTCAGGCTTGTCAAAGACGTGATCACTGAAGTGTATTTTTGTGTGTACCTTTGGCTCTGAACACCCAAGGCTGTGCATTTCAGCCTTCCACCGCTGTTACTTGTTGCCTACTGATCTTTTTATATGTATTTTTTTTTAAATTATACTTTTTTTCCTCCCCCACAACATAATTTCTTAGCATAAATAAGGGCAATAGCATTTCTTGCTTTCATGAACATTTAAGCCCTAAAGCAGAGTGTGCTACCACTGCACTAAGGATCATGTTTTCTAGTGGAAGTGAGGAGATGCTGTGCCAATGGAGAGTGGATCCATGCTCTGGATGCAGGATGTCAAGGTGAGGAGGATACATTTTTCCTGTTTTCTGCTCTCTCTTGCAGTCTTTCCCTGACATGAGGCCATGGGTGTTGATTCCTTCTCCCCCAAGAGTTGTGACCCCATGAATTGACTCTGAATGGCAGACTTAAAAAAAATGAGCCACAGGAGTGGATGATGGGGGCAGAGGAAATGGTGCTACTTCCCCTCTCCCCACAGCCAGCCAGTGCTGTGCTTCCCTGGCAGCCCCAGGCATTCCCAGCACAGTCTGTTCCCGCTGCCTCCGCTGTGCTGCTCTGCTACGGAGTTTCTGCGTTCTATTGGTTTTGGCCACCTTCCAAAATTTCCCTCAGGAATGCAACGGGAAGGAGGGAAATCACAGTTTTTAACACTTCATATTTCAGTCGGAATGGAATGAAATTTCAGTGGAGCAAAAAGAGGGTGGCTGAGCACCTCTGTAGCCTGAGGGCTCACCAAACACCGCCAGGTATGCCACGATCCCAATGTCAGCCTTGTGATGGCAGAAAACATAGGATGGTTTTGTGAGGGGACACGTTGCAAAGGCTGGAAAAATTATTTCATTGCACACCCTGCTCTAGAACGCGTGAGAGAAGTCCAAAACAATCTGGACATTAATGCTTTCTGAAAGTTTTGAAAGCTCAAACTAACACAAATATCCCCCAATTTTGGAAACTTTTCAATTCAGCATCCATGGCCTGACTCTATTTCCATTCCATTTGTTACTGCATAGGCATCAAAAGTCCTGTCCTGTTTTGTCTCCCATGTTGAGCTCCCTCCTTGGCACAGCAGGGCTTGCAGTTGGACTGCAGCGCCCTACACACACGCTGTTCGCCCGGAATTTGGCTGCGGGGTTGTTTACAACCCTCCCCATGGAACGAGGCAGGGGGACGGTTGCCAGCTGTGCTGGTGGCTTTTTTGATGAGCAAACTCAGTGCTCTGAATTTGTCTGGAAATGTATAATTCATTGCACATTAAAACAAATAAACACCATCAGATGCGATGCTCCTTTTAAATGCCTTGCTGCTTGGCTTGGGTTTCTACTCATCTCTGTGAAGAAGCTGCTGCATGGCCTAGGACTGTGGAGAAGCTGGGACAGCAGCTGTGCTGCAGTCATAGGTTTGGAAAATTGCTGGATTGGAGGCTAATTTTACAAAGACTTTGGCAAGATACAGAAAGGAAGAAACTTCAGGATATCTGGCCAACCTTGGGAATGTCCCGCTGAGGAGAAACTCTTCAGATTGAGGTGTCGATGAAGAAACAAATTGATGTCATGCCAATTTACACTTTCTCAAGTAACTCAAGGAACAGTTGAGTAGTACCAGGAGAGGGGGGCTTAGACTGAAGTGTCATCATCCCTGCCCATGGACAGATGTGTAACCATCTTATACTAAAGACTTTTTAACACTAAAGCTTTTTGTTTTATTTCATCCTGATATTTTTCTTGTTTCATCCAGTTGTTATGGCTCATCATTCATATAGGCAGTTTGTTTGGGACATATTGAAAAGAATGGAAGTGTAACAAAGCCATAATTTGGATAAAACTACCAGTGATGCCATGGCATAAACCAGGAGTTTTCTCATCTAGAACAGAATGAGTATTTTGTAAACCTCTTCATCAAGTGTAAGAATTCCCTTGCTATGACATTACAATCTCTAGAATAATGTAAGTGATTTTATTTCTTTGCTCCACAAGAGAAACCATGTGGACTGGGACTCGATGAGAGCTGTTCAAAGGCCTGATGTTATCCCAAAATTTAAATAACATCTCCTGGAGGACGTGAGGCAGAAGGAGCAACACTTAATCGAATTCAGGATTTCATTTTCTTGGACTAACAGTTAAGGAAACCGGTTTAATTTCTTCTGAGAGAAAAGTGAGATAAATGATGTGTACATGTGTCTTGGGTAAAATATTTGATCACTTACCTTCTTAGTCATCACTGGTCTTTAATCGCACATTATGTAACATTACACCCAATACAGATTACATCGGGGGGGAAAATCACAACCATGCAGCCTGCAGAACCTAGAAAGTAATTTGTCTCCAGGAGGAAGGATGCTCTTTTCTGCACACTCTGTGTACAGCACCATTTATCACCCGGGAGCATCGCCCAGCAGAACAGCGCTCAGCTGAAGTCACATCAGGCCAACTCTCCTCTTAGAGACTCCTGTCCCAAGAGCAGCCAGACCCTACAACTTTCCCAGGGCAAAGGCGTGTAAAGAAATGCCAAATCAATCAGCCCATATAGGTTTATAGACCTTTTAAACTCTTGGGCACTGCTGTAGTGAAGTACAATCTCTTCCAGGCTCCCTCTGTGACAGTGCCAAACCCAAGAGACCCATTGCACTTGCAGATTGAAGACAGATCTATTTGGTAATAAAAAAAAAAAGAGAAAGAAAAAGAATCCCAAAGCCAAACCCTCCAAACAAATTATTTCCTACTGAAGAAACTTTTCTGGTCCTGTGAAGTCTTACTACACTTTGGCATGTTTTCCCAAACACAGCATGAAAAAGTAGTAATATTTTATGTTTTGGTTATAGGACATTGTGGGCTGCAGCCATCTGCTAAGAGAGGGACATTCTGCTCCCTGAACATCCTGGATGTAATTTGCACAATATTTAAGTTTCTGAGAGATACCAGGAGCTCCAATATAGCGTGGATACCCATCAGTACTAACTACTTAAAACACAGAAGAGTTGACTTGAGGGTGACAGTGGATTTTGGCATTTCTGGATTTTTCCTCAGGCAGTGGAAAATGTTTCAGCATGAACGAAACATGTAAAAAGGTTTCCCCAAAGCATATGCAGCTCCCATGGAAAACTGAAAACATGGAGTGCCTCATGATATAACATCATCTTCCTTTTCCAGAGTTACAGTTGGGTTCAATTTTCTATTATTGCAGATCTTTGGGGTGGGGCTTTTTTGAAGCATTCAGCCTTGGCCCAAATCCTGTCCTGTTGGAAAACAATGAGCCCCCCGACCCCCCCACTGCTTTAGTGGCAGAAGAGCAGCAGCCAGCACAGAGCACTTCGGGAAATCCCTCCCTCCACCCGCTCCCGCACAATGGGTCAACCGTTTCATCCCTGCAGGAAGCCTGAATAAACAGGCATTGCACAAGGAATCGTGGTAGGGAAGCGGAGCTGCTGTGCCAAAGGCAGCCTCTAACGCTGCAGCCACTCCATGTTAACCATTACAGCTCATGGACTGGGATGGATCCCGGGAACGCCGCTGCCCTCCCGGGGAGCCCGTGTCCCCCTCACTGCCTGTTTGACTGACATCTGTGAAGCTCTGCAAGCGGTGGCTGACAGGGTCAGGCTGGCTGTGACGTGGTTCATATCCTTCCATTACCTCCTACAGATGACAAAGATGGTAATTTCTGACCTTGAAGGCTATAGTTTTGGTTCTCTGGTTTCAAATTTTGATGTAAGTTGGTATTACTGAAAATCAACCAATTTCATTCATTAATGAAAGAATAACGTGACCACAAATCATTGTGTACACCTTCAGAAGGTGAAGAATTTACTGCTGGTTTGAAGTGGCTGACCAGCTGTACCTGCCCTTCAAAGACACTAAACCCGGGGATGCCCACCTGCCACACCAGGCACACCCCGTCATTTCTTAAAAGCTGTGTCTGAGCGCCAGCTCTGCTTTGCCCAGGCATCAAAGACAGTCTGTGCTGAAAGATTCTGCAAAGTTCGCCCACATTCTTCTCCTTGGGACTCACTGGTAGGGATTATGGACAGAAATGTACAGTCCCACAGTGGATGGGAGCTGCTTCACCCATGGGCATCCTTGCAGAAGGTGGCATGGAGGACTAAATATGGGCTCAACAGCCTTTACCTTGTGCCTGTAGCACCCCAGACAGAAAAATAAGCTTCTCTTGGGTGGAGTGTTAACTTGCTGCTAACACATGCTTTTACATCATTATTTCTTCCTTATCTGGCATGTTCCTGGTTTATCAATGCTCTGCTCTGAGTATTAGGATGTGTTTCTATAGGCCAAAAGGAATAAATAGCTTTTCTTCTGCATGAGGTAAACAGGCACAGTAAATGGGCTCTCTCAGTTTACATTATTTGCGGATCTGCCTCATCATCATCAATGCCAAGACAGATGAGTGTTTCCTACCATCCTTCTGCTGAGACGGCTACAGCAAAGGCATAAAGTGCTTTCTTCAGGCAGCCCTGTGCATACTGTGCTCATTTAGGAGGTAAATAAAGAAGACATCACCACTGGATGTGCATCCTCTGCTAGCAATCAATGCTCAGCATACACTTTTGATGAGGTTAGATAACAAGCATCACATGGAGAGAGGAATACTATGCACACACAACCTTCTGAATATGTGTCAGCAATAAAATGAGAACTACAAAGGCAGGCAGTAGCTGCCCACTGTAGGATGTCTCATCTAGTTCAAGTTCAGCTGTGCAACACAAGCCCAGCTCTCTGTAGTTTGATAAAAAGCCACCCTAAAACATCAGCAAACCCTTTATATACCGCTCTGAAGGATTAGCACAAGGATATATCTTTGTTCACAGAGCCCTTTTTAGTCTTGAAAAGGGAATTTCTTACATCAAAAATAGAGAATTCTTTCATGTCACTGTCAGCTCTGTAGCACACCTAAAGCTGCATTATTACCACTGACAGAAAGACAGGTGTTAACAGCTGGGGAGAAAACAAATGCAGAGCGCTGTGGCAAAATTTGAGGAGAAACAGATGTGTGAGCAACGTTGTCTTTGATATTTATTTTAATAGTGGTTCTCAAATGTGCTCAATATTTATGCAGCCATAGGCTCAGCTTTCACCGGCACACGAGAGCCTGTCGGTGCATTATTTGCCTCTGCCACCTCTTCTTCTTTTCTTTTCTTTTCTTTTCTTTTCCTCCCTTCTAACTGCCATAAAACCAGCATCTGCAAATCTCTCAGGAAAAGCCGGTTTATTCCTCCTCCCCTCCCCCAGTATAAAATGGATAGAGTTTTTTAGCAGTGGGAGTTCAGTGTGATTAGTATGCTAATATGGGAGAGAGAAAAGGAAATGGAGATGAGAGATACGGTCCTTTAGCGAAGAAAAGCAGGAACAACTGAAAGGAGGATCTCTGCTAATCAATTAACCTACAATGGACCTAATGCCATAAGAAGCTATTGTGCATAAAGGGACAGAATTCTCGGTGACAGATGGCACTTGGGCTCATGATATTACAGGGTTGCTGCTCAAGAGCTTGTTTACCTCCCATACAGGGGTAAGCAATAAAGCAATAAAATTGCTTATTTATTTTAAAGAGAGAAGTTGAAATGCTTATTTACCAAATCAATCAAGGTTTACTAAGGCAGAACAGCCACAATCCTCATGGCCCTAAAATGCTGGATACTTCACTGATTTCAAATAGCAATTATCTATTGCAGTTTCTTGAACCCACTCTGCCTGCAAAGAGACGTTTAATTTGCAAATTTTGATGAAAATTGTCATTTTTTTAATTGCCTATTTCACCAATTTGAATTTTAAAACAAACGATTAACTAGAAGCTCATTTTTACTTGCCTTGGGCAAGCCCGGAAAGATATTTGTCAGGACCCATGCCTGTCTGCTTAGCATTTGAGTTGAGAAATGCACAACTGCCTTCAAGTCAACATTAGCTGTGACAGAAGCAAGACTATTATTTAACAGTAGCTGAAAATGTCAAAAACAAGCGGCATTTGGCATTTTGACAAGATTGTGCTGAAAAGAAACTACTTTTTTTTTTCCCCCCCAACACTCAGTTAAAGTGTAAGGCAAAACCATACAATTATCACTTGACTCTGAGTACAGCTCTGGCTGCTTCCTTTGAACCAGAGGGGAGGAGAGCAGGTAGGTCTCCTTCTTCTGCTTGCAGCCACCTTTGAGGTTCCACCATGGGCCAGACCCTCTGTGCTTCAAACCAACCCACGTTCTGCTACCAGAAACAGAGGCAGCATCATCTTACAACTCCTGTCAGGCCTCAGGCACACCAATGTGGTGAAGACATCTCCAAAGGTAAGGACATATGTAAATGCTTAGAGGTATATGTTTTAGATGTTAACTGGCTGTCAGAGTAAGTGCAGGCATTCTTTAAAAAATGTAGGTATTGTGCCTGTGGATTAATCAGCCTTTTTTACTTAGAAATCATAACAAAGGGTTAGCTGAATTAATTAAAAATAAGATTGTGTTGAAGAGAAGCCTGATATTCAAGAAGTGCAAGAAAACTAATATCTAAAATATTTTGTTCCTATGGGAAGATTAAGTTGGAAATTACTGTTTTAATCAATGACTAGAAGCAATAGTGCTTATGCTCAACAATACTGTGAACCATCTCAGGGAAACAGTGCAACAGGCAATAAGATTCTGCTTTCAGATACTAGAATGAGCAGGCCCTAATAATTTAAGAGATGCCAAAGTGATGAACACATGTTCATTTTCACTGCACACACGAGATACTCCACACCATTTATCTGAGCTTGAGTAAAACAATTTTCTAGCAGCGTTTCCTACCCATGAAGTCCCTTTAACATCAGTCAACATTAGATAGAGTATAAAATCCATAAAGATTTGTCTATACAATTGTCAGTTGTCTGTTTATGCTCTTCCTCAGTGAAGTCTCAGCATGTGCCTCACAGCAGCTGTGCAAGAGAGACATCAGGAGATATGTATGTTGCCTGGTCTTTTTCTGGGCCCCATCCCTCAGTCATCTGCTGTGTAGCAGGTACATGACCAACCTCACCACATCCCTCTGGGTTTTCTTAGTCACTGTGACCTTAGAAATCACAAACTATCCAGATTTCACAGTTCACCAAAGTATTCCATGAAAAGCTGATTCCGATGATGCCAGAAAGCACATCCTGTTCCCCCTAGCTTTGAAACTTTCCTGAAAATTTGGGGGTTTCTGGTAGCAACTGGGTCTCTTTCCTGTTGCACAGCACCTCTGGTGCTCACCCTTCTGAGACTAGCAGAAAGCAGGAGGAGGCAATACCGCAGACAAGTAGAGACCTTGTCTTTGCACTGACCTTGCATTGGTGCTTGGATGGAAAGGGACTGGGGAACCACTCCTGCTTCAACTAAGCTTATTATATTTCCTGGGATCAGATTAAGGGACCACATTTGTCAAGCCACAGGCTGTGGGAGCAACACAACCATTCTCTTTTACCCATGAGCTGATCCCAAGTGGTGAGACCCAGCAGGTTTCACATCCCAAGATGCACTGCAAATTCAGGGAGTTGGGGTTCAAAAAAGCACCCAAAATGGCATACGTGGGTCTGAAATAAACAACTCTTCCTCAGGCCTTCAAGTACAGTCCCACACAGCTTAAGGGTTGAATGCAGAAACAACCTGTGATACCTCTCTCTGTCCCTTGGTACTTAAAGGTAATTCTCCTTTATAAATTTACATTTAAAAAAAAAAAAAAATCAAAAAGCCAGTGTGTGTGTGTGTGTGTGTGTGTGTGTGTACTGTACAAATACCACTGGTATTTGTCTTTGCACTGGACATTTTGACCTGACATCTAAACTGAACTCCCTTTTGTATTCAGACAGCTTATCAAGTGACCCCCCATCTTGCTGCTCTTCACTGTCCCGAAGTTCACCCCCTGGATCAGTGCAATGATCAAAGTTTGCAGAACAAACCTGTAAAAAACATTTCCAGGAACAGGTATACGTCTCACTTTCTACGAGCTTTGTTATTTCTTAACACTGCATTTCTACATTTATTACTTACATAATACTGCATGTCTAACATTTCTAATACCACCTACCACCTCAGTGGACACATCACTTCATCGATTCATGTCCTCAAAACATCAGTCTTCAGGATTTTTCAATTCATCTTCTTCAAGCCACTATTCCAGCTGCATTTTTGCTTGATACACTGATTTCAGGAAACTGGTTGGTAAGAGGAGTCTGGAACCACACAAAGCAGCATTATTTCTCTCTCCCCAGTTTAATCAGAGCAGGCATGAGTCCAACACAAAGCCTCAGCTGAATTTCCTACAAGCAAAATACTGGACAAAAAAAAAAAGCTAAATCGTGGCAAGCATTTATGACAACAAGCTCATCATCAGCCAACACTTTGTATTTGCATTATTATTAATGTGCTCTGCCAGTTCTGATTCTCCTAAGAGCTGATATCCCATATAAAAAGCACACTGCAAATCACGGGGGATGAGGACAGTTTCCATCAGTGCTGAAAAAGGGGAGGGAAAGGCAAAATCTGCAGTGTGCTGCTCTTACTTGTTGCACAATGCAGGTATTTTTCTGACCTGTATCACATTAGAAAACAAGTGAGGTCTAAACAATTTCATCCCTTTCAAACACAGTGGGCCAAATTCCCAACCAGCATGAAATGCTGCATATCCACTGAAATCAATGGAGTTATGCCAGTTCGGCTGAGAACTTGGCTTTGTATGTCAGTTCATTCAGCAATGATTGCACTTGACATGCAGCACAGAACAAGCATTTGTTTTTAAAAAGAAACAGTGAAGTCTTTCAGTGCTGACCCAGCCTATGCATAGTCCTGGCTCCAAGAACAGGATTAACTGTCCTTAGCACAGGCTCCTATGTATTTGTGCAAAGGAAGAGTAAGGAGAAGGAAAAAAAAAAAGCATATTCTTTGGCACACTGTTGGCATGTCTCACCACTCAAGAGCAGAAATGATGGTCTGTAGAGCAGGGCAACTGTGCTCTTCATTGCAACCTGCAACTGATACATGCACTTAAGGTCCTTCCAGGCATTGGTCATCCTTTCACCCCAGCTGAACACCAGGGACTCACATCCCTCACTTTACCTCACTCATTACCAACCAGTGTCCTGGGCCAGACCACAGTTTCTCATACAGTTCAAAAGGACTGTGCCAACTCAGCAAGAAGTTGCTAAAGCCATATTCCCACAAATTCTCTGGGGGCATAGCTAGGCTTACTCCAGGCATTCCTAGTTGCTGAGGAAACAACTGGCACAGCTGGCGTAGAGGAGACAGACAAGCCAAAACACGTCCTGGTGATCATGGCCAATTAGGCAATGCCTTTGGAGGACATCTGAGATCAGAACAAGTCAATACAAATGCATCTGCAAGACTCCCCTTACCCCTGTTTTGAATTCCATGGTGCAATCAGAACGATCATTTATTGTCCCTTTCTTTCTTGCAACATTATGGAAGATGCTGGAGGTTCTCCTTGTGTAATTTCTCTCTGGTAAATTAAGTTGCAACCCTGTTCCTCACAGCTTTCTTTTTAGTTCACACATTTTCCCTGTAACTGCATGAAACAAATCTTGCTTTGAGGTTTGAGTACCAAAAAAGTATTAAATATCTAAATGTTGGTTACAAGGCCACTGAACCAATCAGAGAACAGAAATAGCAAAGTTACATTGTGAATTCAAACAGCAACATATTCATAAATACAGATTTTTCTTTCAAGAAATGTTTAGTCATATTTGCTTAAAAGGCACAATTTCAGGATTTCTACCAACGAAGTCAAAAAGGCAGGCATTACAGCTACACCTGTGGACCTTGCCTCTGCAAAAGCTCTGCAATGTGTGTGCATGTCCCTGCAGAACTACAGTACAATAGGTCACCTCCTGCACAGAAGTTTTTAAGTGCAAAAGACAAGGCAAAACTGCTGTCTCTACAGAAAGCAAATCCTGTGAACCTTGATCTGGGGATGCTGCGGATTATGTATCTAACATGGATGTGCAGGGCATGCTGGACATGGAGCTCTCAACTGGCTTGGCCTAGGGAAAATTAGTAGCTGCCCTTTCCCTTTTTGTTCCTATATAATGTTTCCTGTCTGCTATAGTGCTGGGCAGGCTAAAAACCAAAGTGTGAAAGTGTAACGGGAGCTACTGAACGTCTGCGCTTCAGAACTGAAGAGCAAGAAAGGAAAACCTCAAGAAAATGTCAAACTACATTTCAACCTGGATTTCAGCTTCAGTCAGATCAAAAAATGACCCCTACCTCTTCCCCAGCATGGCTTTTAAACATTCAAAACACAGACTTCCAGTATGCTGCCTGAAAACCCCAGGCATAAAGTTTATCCTTTAATTTGAGGCTTTGTCATTTAACTGGGGGGAGGCAATCAGGACAAGGCTCTGGACCATGCTGCTCAAAACATGACAACAGACACGCCAAAAATCCGAGCTGGCTGCCTGAAGCAATTAAAGGAATGTTTACTATTCCATGACAGTTAACATGTTGGACTGACCTTTCATTTACTGTTTAGTGCTGAACATTAAGCTGCAAAATTACTCATGCTTTGCATTTAGTACTGGCATCAAGACTAATAGCATCAGATCACTATTCCCTTGGTGAGACATGCATTCCCTCTGCCCAGCTGTGAATGCAGTTTCATATGCATTGCATTTGATATTTAACATCACTTCCACAGGTTATATTAGAATTGTTGGTAATGCTGCTCCAAAATGTAAAAAGCATATGCAAAATGTCTGGGGTGAATTATGTTCCTTCCTTACATACCAGGAAAGATAAAGAGGGAAGACTGGTGTATGCCCACAGGTCCCTGTGGCAGCTCCCAGCCAGATGGCAGCAGGGAAGCACAGAAAATACAGAGGAAAAGTTTCTGTGTTTACTCTCCTCCCAGCTGCTTAGGGCAGCCGTGCTATAGAGACACAAGATGTGCTTCGTGAGAGCCTGGCAGCTCAGCAGTTGGAATATTCTCTCCAAAATGGGCAACTTTCCATTTGTCACCCTCGTGCTGGAAGAACCGGGAGTTTCCATTCCCCAGGGTGGTGTTCTCGTGGAGAGGCTACAGATGAAAGGGAGAGGTTCAGTTTCCAGCAATACACCTTTACTCCTTTGCTTTTGGCTGATCTTAGTGTTTACTACACAAAATTATGGTTATTTCTATCCCTGGCTGTAATTTGCCTGGTCAGACACTTGGCACGCCCCGGATGCTGCATTTTGACAGCAGAGTTAGGAATTTTGGGTCATAGGCTGCCAACACAAACACAGGATTTCTCCATTTACTCACTGCACTCCTTCCAACTCCCTCAGTTGTGGTTCTGTCCTGCAGTGGGACAGAATCTCAACCCCCCATGAACCCCTTTTCTCACCCCCTCCTCACCTCTGCCTGGATACTTTTCCATTACACATTTCCAAACCTCTACTTGTCACATCTTTTTTGAGACAGTGATGGGCACAATGAATGGAGTCTGTGAATATCAGAATAGCACTCTGTATCCAAACCGGAACATGAATAAATACAAATATATTAAGAGTTTCTCTGCCATTTGTGTGGTTTGTTTTTTTTCACATTCACAGCAGCTATGTGTATCTAAATCTCCATTTTCTGTATTGCAAGTGAAGTTATCTGACTTATTCCCCCACTGTAGATTCAAAAGGGCAGATTTTCCAAGGCTGCTCAGCATGTTAATTAAGATAGAATCACAGCCGCTTTGATCTTGCCTCCTTCTTTTTCAGTATTTCCAGACAGGTGTGCCAAAATGCCAGAAAAATGGTCAAAATTATTACGAGATTGCTGATAGAAGGCAATTCAGTGTATTTTAAAAAACAGTGTCATTTTTTAAAGAAAGAAGAAACCTATCAATCACGGTTGTAACTGCATTTAATGCACATTTTGCTTTTAACAGCAATTTGCCAGTTTAAACAGCATAGCCCATACAATGCTTAATTGGTGAAGAGGTTATAGTGCTTAGAAAGTTGTATCTAAAATATACCTTATTCATTCTCTATTGAACAACATTTTTAAGAGTCCAATGTTACAATGACATGCTATACAGTAGCAGCATGTTCCCACCACTAAAGTTAAGGCCATGTCAGCATTCTCATCATGAACCTTTTCCAGGGTTTGAACACATCAGCCATAAAATTACAGCGCAGTTTGAAACAACAGGACACCCACGATGTGATCCTGTATTGATGTTAGTCAAGTAAGAATAAAAACAGTAAGACACATATAATAAAGGACTCCACCCAAATTTATTTTGGATGATTACTGCCTTTGCACAACATGCTTAAAATTTCCAAAATGAAATTTAAAAGTTAGCGGACAGAACAGTCTAACCAGGTTTAGCTGAATCTGAGTGCAAAGTGCTGCAAAGTGGGTGCCACAGATGCACAACAACCACTTCTCACATACTGCACATTTTAACATACACAAGGCTGCTTCTGTTTAAGTATTGAGACTGGCAGGTACCAGCAGTTCTACCACCAAGTGAATAATAAAAGCAACTCATCTCCAGTTGTACACACTCACTGGTCATGATGCAACTACATTGTTTACCAAGTCAGCACACTGGCTACTGAGGTACCATGTTTTCTCTACAATTAGGATAAATACCTGAATCTTCATGCCATTCATGTCCTGATAACTCAAGAGGGATTCATCATACTGCCCACCAAGCTGAAGGAATTTGCTGAAGTAAACAAGGTGGATGAGGTGAAATACTCTAAGAAAGAGACCCCAGCTTCTTCAGTGAATCACCAGAGCTTGCTTAAAGAAACTCAACCTTCATTCATGCCCGGTTCCTTGGTTTTATTAATAAAATGCTTCTTATTGCCATTAAGAATGGTTTGATTAAGAGAAACCTCTAGTCAGGGATCTACTTAACCATGTTCATGCTTAAAGCAAAGCACCTCTGTAAATGCTTTCCCGAAACATTACCCTGTGACAATGGCTGTGGGTGCTGAACTGCCATGGCACCATGACAAGCTGATGACACTTTGTGGAGCTGCAGAACCAATCTCTTTATACCTCCCTTGCTTTTTATTTTTACAATTTTCCATTCAAGAAATTTCCCTTTTGTGATCACTCCATTCCATACTTTTCAGACTTGGAGGTAAAGCAGGTAAGACTGAAAAAGAGTTGCCTAATTCAAGCTTTGTGTACAACACATTCACATACTCATTATAAAAACCTGTCTAGACATCTAATTGTTCTTTGGACCAACTCCAGCCTCCCTAGGTGACTGTAACATGTCTTATAAACCTTTCATGGAAGACTTAAAAAATAGTACTTCAAGACAATAAAGGAAAACAAATACATTAAAACATCATTAACAAAGACAGAAGGGGAAAACAAAGTGGAGACACCCCATGCCAAATTCACTGCAGGCACAGGTTAGCAATGTCCTCTTGAAGTCTGCTTTCAGCCTTCTTGCACAAGTTCTTTTATCTCATGGTCTTAAAAGGGAGCTGCAAAGCCAAGAGGAAATTCCACATATGCCCCCAAATATGGGTCACAAACTAAAATCCTTCTTAAGAAGGGAAGTGATTAGCACATAGCCTATTTCAGCTTGCTGTCTTACCAGGCTTTCTGTGCACAGGCATCTGTAAAACAGGGGTAACAGCATTGCCCTACCCCAGAAAACTGCTGTAAGAACAAATGCATTTATGGTTGCCTGGACACAGTCAGAGAAACAAAGGCTACATCAGTACGTGAAATACAGCCTGGCCTCCTCCTACTGATCCCTGCCAACAGAGCAGGTGGTAGGCAAGGACTATCAAGAGTAACATTGGTATTGGGGGGGTTTATGACACTATATGGTAGTGGCTGATTTACTTCAGCAGAATTAAGTTTTGCAATAAAAACTCCCTAAAGTTTTTTTCCTATCAACACAAGTCAGCTTAAATGACTGTACAAGAATGACCTGAACTGTAACACGGTGTGCACATGAGTAGTTTCAGAATCTGTCCACATCTAATGATGGTTCACATAAATTCATATACAAACGTGTATACTGGTTGTACCAGGGGAAGAATAGCAAATAACTTCCAGACTCAGTTTCCATTCTGTATTCTGTTCTACTGGGCATGTACCACAGACCTCTGAAATGCTATGGCAATAACCCATGTAACCTGTATCGTTTCCTCACCTGTAATGTGAGGAAGAAGAATGATACGCTGTGTTAACAGGCAGAAATCAGTTACTTATTGCATCAAAGCTCACTTGTAATCCATAAATTTCATACAGATACTATGGGATATCATCATGGAAAGCGATCTTCATTCCTAAATTTGAACACCCTGTACTCTCACTGACTGTTAAGAACAAATTCCTCAAAACTTTCAAGATAAAGTGAAGCAAGAAGTTTCAGCTACAGAAACGTAGTGCAAAGGTTCAGTTTGGCACTGCAACGTTATGGACAAACAGGAATTTATGGTAAACTGTTTAGATTTGGAAGAAAGAATCCTATAATTGAACCAATATTGTCAAATGTATTGCATACTATTGTAACTTCACAGTAATCAAAATCAGACATCAAGGTTACTATAGAAGCAGCAATCACAGATTGCAGTAAAGTATACCACTCCAGGGAAAAAAATTGCATTTTGGCAATTTCATAGTCAAGAGTTCCTTATGCTCCTCCAACAGTCATTTGTCAGACATTTTCCTGTTAAAAGGTGCATATTGTTTCCTCTCAGTCCTCGTGAGACTTCTCTGCAATGACTTTGCATTCATACTGAAAAACAGAAGTTGACAAAGTAGTATTAATTTATATAACTCATGAAGAAAAATACTTATGAGAATAATTTTTCTACAAAATGGGTAATAAAACGGCTCTTCTTAAACTTCACCCAGGTAAGTTTGGTTTCCCCAAGTTCTGTGCATACACTGGTGGCTGTCATTTCTGTCTCCCTGAGCAGCAGAAAGAGCAGGTCAGACTTAGGGGATGGCCTGACTTCTCCCCAAACACAGGAGCTCTTACTTAGCTCCTGGTCCTTTCAGGACCTAAAAGGATGTAACAGAGTGTAAAGAGCAAAGCACAGGCTGTGTTCTGGATAACAGTACAAGCAATGATTACTCATTTCTACCTCACTGCACACCCGTAAGTCAAATAGCTGCTTGGTATATATGGAAGAAGAAATGACATGCACATTTAAACTTTTACTAGAAGGCAATCAACCCTCCCCTCCAAACTCACCATTGCCAGCTGCCTGCCAATATTGCCCATAGTTATTCCACCAGCAAAAAATATACATGGTAACCAGGAACGAACATAGAGGAAATCTGGAGATGTGTATCTGGAAAAGAACACACATTTTGAACCTCAACACTGAGAAGAAAGCAGAGTCCTCCAATCATAAGGCAAATTCACAGACACTAGGACATTTCAACTCAAAAATATATGTATTATAGAAATTTAATTACTTGCAGAAAACAACAAAGGAGGCTTCTTATTGATTATAGCTGCATTTGCTCAACTGAAAAAAGCATGTTACGTTGCTAGTAAGGTAACAATTTTATTTCAATTAACAACTTCCAGCTAGATTTCTCACACATGTAACAGCTTTCATAAGCACTCCAATTTATGCTATGCTCAAAATCAGGTGCTGACAGCCTTGGAAACCATGTCAAATCATACCCTTTCAGTTATTCTGATTTTATGTTACAGCTTCAGAACACTATCATTTAACCTTAAGGGAATAAATACTTACTGATAAACTCCATTGTAGACCAGAAGTTGTGATACCAATGTGGCCAGGAAAGCAATTCCCACTCCAAGACCAAAGCCACTTCGTGATCTATCAAATGTCCACCACAGTCCAATAGACAGGGCTGCTAACGTGAGAGACAACTGGATATTGTTGGCAAAATCCACCTTCTGTGTTGGTTGTTAAGGATGAGCTTGAAAATACCATATGCAAGTATAAAGCAATTTTTTTCACTCTATCATATTTTGGCATAACAGAAAAAAAATACCATTAAAAAAATACAACATTATCTGTGTCAACTCTCACACAGCTACAGGTGTGAGGGAATATGCCTTTCAACTGTTGTCAATATATCATGAAACTAAAAACTTATGACACTTCTTCAAATTTTAGGGTCTGGGCACTGTACAAGAGTGAAGAGACTCTACAGCTACCAGAGAATGCAAGCACTTTATACAGACACACAACGCACATGTTACTGTTCAGAGTAAGGACATCCTCACCTCATCCTTTATTACACTAGATATGAAAATTTAAATCTACCATTAGACTTGATCAGGTGACAGGGATTTACCAAAAAAATGAAGTATTAATCACTCTTAATTAATTCCAAGTTAATTTACATGATACCTTACATTCAGCTCAACATTAAAATGTTAATGTTTTCTATAAAACAAAACGTAAATATTGCTTGAAAGTGTTCATGATAATCAACATAGAAAGCCAGTTTTGCCAACTCTGTGACAGAAATGTGAAGTCACTCCAGAGATCTGCATAGTGTTTCACATCCTTCAAAATGTTTTGGAAACACTAACTCATCCTCCATACTCCTGTCCAAAAGAGATAATTAAAAAGGAGGATGTCAAGCGTCATAAGTCTGAAAGCAAATTTATGGGATGACAATATAAAAACCAGTGCTCTATTTTCTCACAAAAATTTGGAAAGAGACCTATAGTAAATGAGAAAGAAGCTTGACTAACTGCAATAATTACAGGATAAAAATCAATAGCATCAGAAAAAGTGTCAAATGAGACCAAAATCCTCATCAAATATGGCAACGTGCAGAACTGGAAAGGGTGGAAGAGAAAGCAGTCGGGGGAGCTGTCAAGGAGGAAATACAGACAGTAAACTACTGATGTCCTGGAAGAGGGTAACAGCTGTTAACTCTCTTGTGTTTCTTAAAATCAGCACAGTTGCACATGCTCACCCAACAGGTACAGGCCATGCCAGTGGGAACCACAGCATCAGACCAGTGCACCTTTGGCAAGGAGAGCAAGGCCTGTGAGGGACAGGGGGAGTGGCTTGGAGCCCTGCCAGCTCCAGCTCATCCAGCCATAGTGGACAGCAGTGGGTGGGAACAAAACCAAACAACAACAAAACCCACCCGAGGGCCAAGCCACCTCAGCCTGCTCTCCCATCTTTCGCTTCATTTGCTTTTTCCTGAAAATGAGGAGATTCAGTAGCAGGCAATCAGAATTTCTTAGCACCATTTTTGTGAACTGTGTTGAAGCTGACAGTGATAGAGAGAAGCGTCTCAGAGATTATCAACTTCCTTTCTGATTAAAAGACCCCCAATTTCCACAAACAGATCCTGGTTTTAGCTGACAGAGAAGGCATTAGGCATGACTACACCAAACCTCACAGCAGTGCAGTAAGGTGCACCAGTCCGTGAGAAAAGCACCCTGTCACCCAGCATGTCCCCAGCTGCTTCAGAGGGAAGCGACACCAGCTTTGAGCACACTTGTGTGAGGACGTATCTGAGCAGCTGCACAATTAAGAGTATAATAACATACTGCAATATGCTGAATGACTTCTCATTACTGAATGACCACAGGAATAAGAACTACAATCTTGGCATCAGGGAAGGAAGGCATCATTTGCAGAATGGGGTAACAACAGTCCCCTGAGTTGTGCAGTCCTGGGTACTCCTGGTCCTGAGTCTTCCCCATTATCTGCAAGTGCATGTGCTTCGCTGGTGCCCTCCAGACAGCGTTAAAAGGACATCAACTTGGAAGGTCTTAGAGCATTTTTCTGTAATACCTATCACTTAAATATTTTCCCACACTTACTTTAATTATTCAAAGAAAATAAAGACTCTAAGTAAGACAAAACCCAGCATTGAGACACTTCTAATGAAAAGATTTTTCAGAGCAAAGAAACATGAGACTTATCACCTCCAATACTGCTACAACATATTCTGCATTTTCCTTGCAAAAATTCTGCAATTCTAACAATTCACGACTGACTGCGTGAGGTTTTTTTACATGGAAAGCCATTTGTTATCACCAATTTCATCGAATGTAGGATACAGCGCTGGCATGATTTATTCCCACAAAGACTGCTACACATCGCATTACACTGGACCATTCTCTCTTGAACTTATGTGGCTCTCCCAGATGTCTGTCCATGCAGGGGTACAATAACCCAATCACAGCTGTGGAGACAGAAAAGAAAAAAAGCCCAGAAGCTCAAGCACTGGCAACATTTAACTAAAATAAAGACTATCTAGACTTTGACAATTGTAGTCACTACTAAAACAGATCTTTTAAGGATAAATAGCACAAAAACACACATTGTAAACAAAGAGGCATTTCAAACTTCAGCAGCATCTTCAACTACTGCAGCAGTGACCTGGCAGAAGCAGCAATATGAGACAATTTGAACTAGGGACAGAGGATGACAGAGCTCTCCCCCACACCAAAACCTTCACTGTAGTTCAGAAAGAGCAGTAATAGCCTGCAGGATGGCACTTTTGAAGATGCCACATATCAAACATACATGTTTAAATAACCACAAAACAAACACACCACAGTACGAGAAGAGTGTGGCATTTTTTTCTTTTGTTGTTGTTACAAGCAGGTTTTGTTTGGATAATGTTCTTCTCTTCTTCAATGCTACTAATAAGCTCACCCAGAAGAGAGAAAGCCAAGAGCCACCAGTAGCTGTTGAATACAGAAAACAAAGAGGACTTCCCCAGGGCCCCAGGGAACTGTGATGCTCTTTCAATATTTCTTCATAAATGTGTTGTCTACTGCAACTGCAGCTAAAAAGACTGTTACCAACCCCACTGAGGAGTAACAATGGTGCCTAATACTAGACTGGTGCTGCAGGAGCACAGCAGAGCCTGAGCCATCAGTACAGACTCCAGTGCCCTCAGTCCAGCATGCTCTGGTGGAGGGAACATCCCAAACGCCCTTTATTTTTCCACAGAGGAAACTGATCTCCAGGATTTGGGAAAATAAATCATCAGTAAAGCTGGAGCGGAAAAAAAACCTCCCTGAGCAATTTTCTTGCCAAAGGCCTTGGGCCAAGCTCATGACTAATAACGGTGATGGATGAAAGGACTTCTCTGAATGCAGCCTTGATCACCACTGATTATAAATATGCAAAACGCCTTTATTCTGTTCATAATAATAAACCATACTGCAGAGAAATGTTCATGTCAATTCCAGGAAGGCTGTGCAAGTACAAATGGTAAGAAAATGGGTGAATTATCAGCATTTACCACAGAGGTTCCCTGTATGTATGCTAGCAGAGAAGATAAGGAAAGAAAATAGAGGAGACTGATAATGAAAAAGAAAGTATCTAAGCACCTCAACAGGGGTGACTCCTGCTGGGAAAAGCCAATTAAGGCTGTAATATCTTTAAATCAGGTGGCTTAAAATCAAGCAGTGCAACTGCCTAGCAGATGACAGACTACACTTTACAAGCCATATCCAGTCTTTCCATCAAAACTACCAACCCATCAGATCCAGAAAGGCCCATGAACTTATTGTGACATAGTGGCAAGAGCTACCCTTCACAAGTTCCCACTCACAGCTGCAATGTCCTCAAATCACCCAAGAGAGCACAAGGTGCAGCCTGATGCCAACAGCTAAGGGTACAAACACTGCAGTAAACACTGCAAACCTTGTGCACCGCTGCTGCTGCAAGTTGGGATTCTCTCATTTCAACTCCCACTACTCCATATATAAAAGATCAAACTTTTACCAGAAATATTTGTCCAGACAATCAGTTTAAAGCATAAAAGAAAAATGTAAGAAAGGCAGGATATGAACCAAAAACTAATCAAAAATCTTGGCAAGACAACAGGAAGAGGACTAAGACATCTTGCAGATAAAACAGGTATGTAACTGCCACCATAACATGCCAAATGGAGAACACAACTGATGTATTCAGTGAGCAGTTTGGAAGGTTTCCTTTCAAATGAAGTCCCTCTATGACATCTGGAGTATAGTATCTCAAGATGGTATTAAAGAATAGCACTACTAGTAGGAAAAAAACAGGCTTAAATATTACCATTAGCAAAACAGTGATGCCATCTTGAAAACAAGTTTATTGACTCCCATTAATACCCAGAATCAGGAGCTTCTCAATCTTATTAAAACTGACCTCTAGGAAGATACTGTCTGCAACTAACAGTTACATAAAAGCAGAATCCTCCAGTACTGCCTGCTAAGAATATTCCCTTAGTAAAGCGTGAAACTGACCCACAGGATGAGTGATTTTCAGAGCCAAGTAGAAAGACAAACCCTATCATACTTGTAACATGGAATATGCCTTGATACTTGAAAGAGGAAAAAGGAATATTTCTTACTACCTACAGTGGACATCTCACTTAAACTAGTTAAACCCAAAAAGCCTCAACTCCCTATGAGGTCATAGAGAAATGGAGCATGTTCACATCATCCAAGGTGCTCTGTTCTGCACTGTGCCTCTACAGCTGCATGCCTGGCCTCAACTCCAGAGGCACATCAGGGCTGCCTGCCCCGTGGAGCTGAAGCCACACCTCCAACTGGAACGAGGAACAAATGGAAAACTGTACCGAAAAACAGAGTATTTCTCAGCATGGTCTGCTGTGCTCAACAATAGCACTGTGTGCTGCACAGTGTGACACTACCAGGTATTTTCAGGGGCTGTCTGAGGGTACACACAGCCTCCAGGTCACACGGGGCACCACCTTCTCCAGTCTGTTAAACCTCCTCTGTACCCCAGCACAAAAAGCAAAGGTTATGCTCTGCTAACAATAGTATAGTAAAACAAGGTAGCAGACCAACAATATCTGGACACATGCATATTTGTGTATACACAAAGGAGTCCAGAAGCATAGTAACAGCTCAAAAAGGTCAGTGATGATGGAAGGGAAATTTGGATCTTCCCTGCCTTTCATACAGTTTTTTGTAACTAACTACCCCTCTACTTTTTCATCTCCATGCCAAGCACACACACATGACTGAACTTACCTGATGCTGTGCCACAGCAAGGTGGTACCCACCAAGCTGAGGAGAAGATGCTTGTGATCACATCAGGGGGGAAGAGAGTCACGTTTCTCTGGATCTGAAGCAAGTTTAATACTAATGCAAGAAATACGCCAATGAAAAACAGCACTATGCCACGAATTACCAAATTCATGCCACGACTGGTTACAGATGAAATATATGGGCCACACTTTTTTGGTAAGGTTGGCATTGTATCATTTTCTGCCATGACTTCTTATGTTCTCAGAGGCATCCAACAGGCTGACTGAGGAGGATTCACTTGCAGCTGGTATTTTGACTCTCTTCAATGAGGAGACACCCAAACCCTGAAAAACAATTAAAAAGGGTGAAAATGCAGGTATAAGAAATGTTACATATATTTCTCTTAAATTACTTGAAGATTGGGTTAAAACAATGTCTATTACATTTTTTTCTGAATTTTCTGAGGAGGCAATTAGTCATTTCAGAGCAGAAATAACCACAGCTACAAAAATGCCTTACAAAGAAAACAGGTTTTACAAATAGCTTTGCCTATTAGGAGACAGAGGAGGTAACACGTGGTATGGGACAGCTAGGAATGTGAAACCACAGCAAGGAGGTGAAGAAATGAAACTGGTATCAGATGGAAGAAAGGCTTGCTTTGTAGCAGCAGTAAGTTGTTTTTCTCCCCTCCTTTAAGCAACAACTGGAGATTATGTAATTCAGCAGCAAGTAAACACAGCCCTTAATTCTAAGTCAGCCACAGAGGTTCATAGATCTCTCTTCTTGAAGAGATGCCAGAAAACATTTCTCAACCGGAAAGTGAAATCTGAGAAATAATTTTCAGGATGGAGTCAGAATTTCAACAATCCGGCAGCGCTCCCATTTTGTAACCCCTGGTAAGAGCGAACAGGTCAGCCAACCAGGGCAGTAATCTCAATCCAGAGAAATATTTATCAAAGTAACACACTTTGATGAAACCTGTCATACATTATTACAAACTGTAATTGTAATCAGGCACAAAAGCACTTGAGGGCAAAGGGGAAAAGAGCCCTGTGTCCTAGGCAGCTTTCATGAGGAACTGCAGGCACTACTGGAATGGCAGAGTTCCCATCCCAATCCCTCTTTTTAAAAAAAAACCTGTCCATCAAGAGTCTTGTTATACATGAATTCAGTGCCACATTCATGTATAACAACAATTTTGACTGACAGCTTAGCCACCTGGAACTTCAGAAAAAAAGCCCTGACATTGTTTTTAAATTTGAAACTGCCAACTGGTGGCGTCTTCTGTTAACTCTTATTTATGGCATATGGGGACCCAAACCAGAACGTCTATCCCCCTTCCTCCCCAGCTCCAGCAGGTCCAGAGGAAGCTCTCTGAAGATGCAGCAGCAGAGCAGAAGACACAGCATTCACTTTTGCTGATTGAAAGCCAAAAGGGAAGTTAAAAACATCCCGGTTAGTTTAAAATATTTCAAGTAACTGCACAGAAGATGCAATGCCACACCATGGCATCCTCCATCAGACGGAAGAGTCCTACAAGCAATAAAAAAAGGGAAAAAAAAAGTTCTGATCACATGCAACTTCCCACTGCCAATTTGGGAAGGCAGCAGTGTCTTCCCAAGAACACAGGATCTCTTCTACACAGCTGAGTCTCCACATTACTTGTAATAATGAACACATCTTAGGGGGACAGAGGACAACCAAAGTGTCTGGCTCCTCAGTCTGCCTCCTGACTCACACTGCTAGCCTTGATGACTGCATCAAGGCTGGCACTGGCACTGCACCACACTTCCCTCAAGCAAAAAGGAGGTGCTCCAGATTTATTCCCTCCTCCAGATGGCATGGCTTGAAGTTTGGATAAGTGGAACTTGGATAATATGTGTAGCCTCCAGGAAAGAAAGCACGGAATCACAAATGCACCACTGTTTCAGGGTCCTGAGGGCTTTGCCCACCAGGTGATTACAGGAATTCTCAGAATTTACAGGAGTCTTTTCAATACATGGCACTGGAGGCTGTAGGTCCCAAGTACAAACTCTGAAGGAATATCATGCCTAATGGGGTCTTTCAAACTGTTACATCCTTTCTTAGCTTTAGCTTGCTTAGGAAAACAAGTTAAACTCTTGACTCTCCACTTCTTTGACCATCCCAACAGCTCTTGGCACTCCCTAAAATCTGCACATCCCTTTTTTACAATGCACAACCACAGTTGATGTACAAGAAAGTTCACACTTTTGTGGCCCTCTTTAAATGAGCAATTTTGCAACACACAGGATCACGGTTTCTGTTTTCAGTCATAAAGTGGTTTGCTCACGTCCCATGATCCATTTCTACATTCAAGTCTCTCTTCTTTCGTGTTACTGAAATCCTTGTTCCCTGGTACCAGCGCCAGACTTTGTGTGCTGCATTTCAGCCCACAGATGTTATTTACTCTGACACTCAATATCACTCCATTTTCCCTGCACCATCTCTCAGTCCTCTTTGGCCCTGCAAATGGTTCCCAGCAAGCATCATTACTGCATCCCGTTTTGTGCACCAAGGTCATCAACCACCACAGAACCACAGAATGCTTCGGGTTGGAAAGGACCTTAAAGGTTCACCTAGTTCCAACCCCCAAATACTGAGAGAGATCAGCCCAAGTCCCCAGTCTTGGCTGAAATCTATTAATGATTTCCCCACAGCAATTTTTTCCCTCCATTTTATACTGTGTCTTGATATCTCCATCTAGCAAGACGCTGCTTTTTGTAGTTCTTCAACTACAGGAATCTTCAACCTGATTAAGAATCACCAACTGTCCCACACGGCAGTACTGATGTAAACACCAATCAGATCTTACTGTTTTTTTCTAGAAATGTTGATAATTGAATAAAAGTCCAATCTGAGTCCAGCATAAACCAGTTTCAGACTAGGAAACCTGCATTTATCCGACTTCCTTTAATTGGGCATTCAGCAAATACATATTTATAGTGAAGGCCTAGCAAAATGTAACAGGACTTGGCTACTCAAGAAGATCACTTACTGCTCTGATACAACCACTGCAGCTCCAAGTCATACAGGACACCAGCAACAGATTTTTACTGCCAGGTAAACAGTCTGACCACAGCAAGGGCACCTGACTGGGTAGACACTGCTAGATGTTTATAAGAAGTAATTCAAGGTCCTAAAGTAGCCGTAGTTTTCACCTGCTGGTTTCTCACCCTACACATATCATTCCTGTTTGTTTTATCCCAGTTTTCAGATTTTCCACTGACCCTGAAGCCTTCTGGCATGCCACAGAGCAACAGGGGAATGCAGCACGGTGACCAACACTCATGAAAAAATCTTCAGAGCCTCAGACAGCCTGGGCTCATGCTGCTCTGGGACATCGAGGACATTTACTGTCATCACCTTTCATGAAAATGAAATTAAGATCTCTAAAGACAACATCACCTCCTTCTCCTGGACTGGGAGGCTACTGTGCCTGCAGTCAGAGGAGACAGTGTCTCCTTTTACGCCTTATTTTTGTACTTTATTTAATTCCCATCCCTCTCAGACGGGAACAGCTCACACGCTGAGCCAACACGCCTGATGAGCCTCCATCTCCCGGGAACACTCCTTCACCGAACGCTGGAGGCTCGGGCTCTGCGGGAGCCTCGGGGGCACCCACAGGGATCCATCCCAACCCTTCCCACACACCTGCGAGGCGCTGCACAAAGGGACAACGAGTTAATTACCACCCTGCTCATTTTCGAAACGCTTAAGTCACTTAACTGCCTCCTAATGAGGAGATCCGTGCTGCGAGGCGCCCCGGGCCCCCCGAGCACGGCGGGGCCGCGGCTCNCCTCCCGCGGCTCCGCAGCCCGGCCCGGCCCCTCCGCAGCCCCGGCACTCACTCGGCCTCCGCCATCTTCGCCCAGGCCCCGCCCCGCGCAGCCTCCGCAGCGCCCGCCGGGCCCGGGAGACGGCGCTGGGGGATCAGCCGTGGGATCAGCCGTGGGATCAGCTGTGGGATGGGGCCCGGGATGTGCCCAGAGATGCGCCCCGGGATGTGCGCAGGGATGCGCCTCGGGATGTGCCCCGGGATGCATCCATAGATCCACGCACCCATATATCCGTGCATCCGTACATCCACGCATCCGTACATCCATACATCTGTACCGCCTACATCCATACATCCACACATCCACACCGTGCCGTTCCGCCGTGGGAAGGTGTTGGGCTCCTGTTGCTGGAGCAGGGCCAGAGGAGCACAGCGGGGTTTGACTGGAGCATCTCTCCGCAGCGCTGTGTGCAGTTTGGGGCACTGCAGTGTGAGGAAGATACTGAGCTGTTATGGTGTGTCCTAAGGAGGGCAGAGAGGATGGGAAGGGCCTGGAGGGGAAGCTCCGTGTTAGGAGGGCTGAGAGGAGGGCACTTGGTCTGTTCGGCTGGGGGAGACTGAGGGGAGACCTCGCTGTGACCTTCACCATCCTCAGGAGGGGGAGCGGAGGGGCAGGCACTGACCTGTCACTCTCCTGACAGTGACAGCACTCAAGGAAAGGGCCTGAAGCTGAGTTAGGCGAGGTTNGCGCTGCGGGGACCGGGGGGCCGGGATTTATCCGAGCCACAGCGCGCAGGGCACGGCAGGAAACCATCTGTCTCCTGCGAGGCAGCGCCGGAAGAAAACAACCCCCTTCTTGGGGCGCGGAGGTTCGGGCAGAGCCCCGGGCTGGGGCAGCCCTGCCCGCCCGGGCAGCGCCCGCACCCCCGGCCCGGCCCGCACAGGGGCCGCGGGCCCGGNTGGGATGGGGCTCGGGATGTGCCCAGAGATGCGCCCCGGGATGTGCGCAGGGATGCGCCTCGGGATGTGCCCCGGGATGCATCCATAGATCCACGCACCCATATATCCGTGCATCCGTACATCCACGCATCCGTACATCCATACATCTGTACCGCCTACATCCATACATCCACACATCCACACCGTGCCGTTCCGCCGTGGGAAGGTGTTGGGCTCCTGTTGCTGGAGCAGGGCCAGAGGAGCACAGCGGGGTTTGACTGGAGCATCTCTCCGCAGCGCTGTGTGCAGTTTGGGGCACTGCAGTGTGAGGAAGATACTGAGCTGTTATGGTGTGTCCTAAGGAGGGCAGAGAGGATGGGAAGGGCCTGGAGGGGAAGCTCCGTGTTAGGAGGGCTGAGAGGAGGGCACTTGGTCTGTTCGGCTGGGGGAGACTGAGGGGAGACCTCGCTGTGACCTTCACCATCCTCAGGAGGGGGAGCGGAGGGGCAGGCACTGACCTGTCACTCTCCTGACAGTGACAGCACTCAAGGAAAGGGCCTGAAGCTGAGTTAGGCGAGGTTTAGGTTGGATATCAGGATAAAGGTCTACCCTCGGAGTGTGGCTGAGCACTGAACAGGCTCCCCGGGCAGTGGTCACAGCACCAAGCCTGGCAGAGTTCAGGAAGCATTTGGACAATGATGTGAGGAACGTGGGGTGTCCCTTTGGGAGTGCGGCGGTTGGACTCGATGATCCTGATGGGTCACTTCCAACTCAGCATATTCCATGATTCTGTGACAGGCAGGAGAACCTGGGGCTGTTCAGCCTGGAGAAGATTGGGTGGAGACCTCGGCAACTGAAAGAGGGGAAATTCAGGTTGGATATTAAGAAGATATTCTTTACTGGGAGGGTGGTGAGGCCGTGGCATGGGTTGCCCAGGGAGGCTGTGGATGCCCCAACCCCAGCAGTGTCCAAGGCCAGGCTGGATAAGGCGTTGAGCAACCTGGTCTAGTGGGAGGTGTCCCTACCTATAGGAGTAGATGATAAGGATGATAAAGGAAGGGTAAGAAACAATGGATAGATGGATGCAGGGATGGATAAGAAAAAGAGAAAGAAAATACGACAGTAGGTAGAAAAACCTAAGCTGGGTGTGTGGTGATCCATAATGAAGTGATCAGGTGTTTCTAGAACTATTTGCAGGTTTAACTTAGGAAAAGTTACACATGTGTATGACAAGAAAAAGGTTTCTGTAGAAGTCTGGAGCCAATTCCTAGTAGGGTTTCCAGAGTTTATATAAAGGACAACATCAGGCCAAAGTTGTTCTTTCCCAAGGCCTGCCTTTACTGTGTTGAGTATTGGGAGAGCCACAGACCATCTGGCTCTTGTTCCCAGGGATTAGGCCAGGTTTTCTTCCTGTTAGGTATATGAATGAATGTCTGTAGAGCTCTTCAAGCACAGTCTGCAGATCCTAAGTACCTATGGCATCCCTGTAAAAAAAATAAAATGTGAACAATAGATTTTTCTTTATCAAATTATTCTTCAGGAATATAAATCTTTCAAAGCCTTCTTAGAAGTTTTCCACACATCCAGAAGGCTTCTGGAAGGCCAAAATGAAGAATCAAAGAGCTGAGCACATTTTCTATAACTGTGTTTTATCTCACCAGCTGAAGATGCTGTCTTATCTTTTACTACATGCAGAAGAAGGTGTAGCAGGTTCCCAGGTTAGCACACAGCTGGTCAGAGATCAGCACGGCTGACAAGTCCTGCAGCACACGGGGAGCTCGTTAGGCACAGGGAGGCAGCGTGCTGTGAACTAGTCTGGGTCTTGGCAAAAGCATCACAAGTAGTGGACAAGTTCTATAAAATTGATTTTCCAATAGCGTTGGCATTTCAGAGAGGAAAGGAAAAAGAGACAGCAGCAATGTGAAACCATCAGATCACATGCATTCCTACGTGTGAAAAGGGCTTGTGCTTATCTCAGGTTAGCAACAAGATACACAATTTTAAGGCTGACATCAAAGGCATTTTTGTTTATTTATGTAGCCACTTGCAAAAGGTGCTGGGTTGTCAGCTCCAGAGGCTAAAGTCCTTTATTTATGTACTGAAAGGTGCTGCATGGACTAATGCAGCCTGGGTTTTCCTGTATCACTCTGCCAGCATGGCTCAGCCCTGTTCTAGTTTCCATACTCATTCAGTACTTGCTAAAATAGTTATCTAGGGAGTAAACACTGCCAACCATGGCTGTGGTTTCTGAGATATGGACTCCAGCCCAGTCAGGAGTTTGCCAAGATAACCTCACTGCATCACATGCCAAAGAGCCTCAAACAGCTGTAGCATTGAAGGACTGTGACATGTAAATAAGATACTGAAAATGCAAGGTAATCACCATAATCCTAGAATACATCCAAATATGGGGCTTAGAAATTAAAGACTTCCTACCATATTTTTACAGTGACATACAATATCTAGATTCAAAAGACAGACTAAATAGCTGGATGCTGAGTTTCAGTGGGGTGTATTTTTTCAGTAGTAAATTCTGGTGACAAACAAGGACAGTATGGAGCCTGGAGGTACATGGGGAATGTACCCGAATGCTTTCTGGCCCTGGGTGTATGGGCATCTGTCATGAGTGTATCACTTGCTGACAGTCAGCAAGTGCAGATGAGTAAGTATATGCAAAAAGGGCAGGGAGTAAATTCATGTCAAATCAAGCTTTCTTCCCTTCCTTCCTTCCTTTCCTTCTCTTCCTTCCTTCTCTTCCTCCCTCCCTTCCCTTCCCCTCCTTGCCTTCCCTCTCTTTTCCTTCATTCCCTTTGTGGAATCTCAGATCCAGAAGGAAGGAAAAGATTTTAGCAACTGCATTTGAAAACTTCTGCCCAGTATCCCAGGGCTTACCATGTAGTCATTAGCAGGTAATCTGAATGCCAATTGCATTTGACAATACCGTTCAAAGAATTTATTTCAATTTACATTATATCTGTAGAGATGCAGACTTTATACCTATGCCTACAAAGAATATCAGTATTAAATTATTTTGAGATAGGAAAATAACCCAGCCCTGTTTTGCCCTTCACTGTACAAAGGCAGAGTGGGAACCTCTCAGACACATCATGGGCTTCTTGGGGTTGTCCTGTGCAGGGCCAGGAGTTGGACTCAATGATATTCTGTGATTCTATGAACCAGGCTACTTCTGCAGAGTTTACAGTCCAAAGAGAGCAGCAGATTCCTCTGCAGATGGTAGAAAGAAATAGCACACACAGAGAGATCTGCTCATTTGATGTATCTATTTTAAGTTAAAAAATTGTCCTCTGGAGAAACTGCTTCTTTCCTTCACCTGTTGCAAATGGAAAGGGTGCCAAAATTCATAGACATCTAACTTTTAGGCCTCAGAATAAGAAGATAATGATGTTATCCTGTGTAATTTGTTCAACAGCACAGGTTATCTGGGTCAGTGTTGAGGAATGTTTGTGTTGCAGCGGTCTCAGGCGCTTCTGTCAGACAGCAATCACTGCTGGCATTGACAGTGCTGGGAAGGACACATTACAGAGCAGTTTGAAAAATGTCTATTTCTCTTAGCCAACAGAAATCTGAAAATTTACAGTGACAATTCAAATACCACAAGTTCTCATTTCCAACAAATATTTCCATTTTGCAGCATTCAGCTTCGTCTCAAATTTGACCTTTCCCTCAGAGAGCACACGGTGCAAATGCAAAAATAAAGGAACCAAGAGCTCACTTAGAAACACAACTTTCCATTAAAAGCAGTTTTAACAAAATACATTCCATCAGCTGTAGTTGCTTTTGACAGCCATTAAGTGATTCAGGTGCCTAAACATAGGATTCACGGTCTGTCTAAGAAACACTTTAAGGAATCCAGGATACCTGCAGGGAGCTGGGGATGTGACAGCCACCTGCAAGACCTTTACCTTCCTGAGCCTATAGCTGGGGAGGGACACTTTGGGGCATCTAGCACAGCATTACACGCCCTGGGATGGGCAATTAGTCTCAGAATCTCTACAGTTTCAGGCAATAAAACATCCCATGTGATGCTGTTATTAATGGCCTGTCAGAGCCTGATAAAGGAGAGAGGGCAAGCAGCATAGTGCTCTCCAGTCTCACCCTGAATTCATGACACTCCTTTGGCCCCTCCTGGTTGTTTTACACCAGAGCAGCCAGAAATTCCAGTGCTGGCAGCTCCATGCCATGAGCTCCAGTGAGTGCTGAGCACCGGGTAGGTGGTTCACCCACTGCCTCCATGCCAAGCCCTGGAGCAAGAGGTAGTTTGCAATCCAGGCACTTGCAGTGGGAGCCTGTGCCATCCTGGGAACCCCCTGAGCACGTGGAAATGCAGCTGCAGCGAGCTTGGCAAGAGAAAAGTGAAGGCAGGTGTTGGGCAACTGGATTGTGCAAGGAACACCAGGATAAACGGAGCGGAAACTAGCAATCAGCTCTATGAAAGTCTCCCTGAAGCTACAAAAAGACAAGAATTGTCTGAGTCAGCATTATTATTAATTTTCTTTTTGAAGTCTCAGGATCACAGAGGCAACACTGGAAAGCCATGTGCTGGAGAAGGAAGACAGAAGTACATAACTGGTCCAGGTTGGATGGGGCTTTGAGCCAACCTGGTCTAGTGGAAGGTGCCCCTGCCCATGGCAGGAGGTTGGAACAAGATGGTTTTTCAAGTCTCTTCCAACCCAAACCATTCTGTGATTCTATGGTAATATAAAATAATTAAATGGAATTTGTGTTGTAGAATTCTTGGGCCTAAAAAATGAAAATGCTTTCCCTCCTTCATAATTACTGTCTTGGCTATAATCTTTCTGAAAAGATAAAGAATAGTCTCTTTTTCTATAGTGACCCACTAGTTAGTGTCAGCAAAGAGTTGTTAGGCTGTCCTGGACTTCTGAGCTACTGCTTCGACTTGACCTTTTCTGTTGAAAGCAGGGGCTTAGCCGTGTTGTGTAAGATTTGATGTTACAACCAGAACATGGGGTATGAACCTTCTGAACTTATATTTTAATGTGATGGCAAATGGATCTGTTAACAGAATCTGTTGTATTCCCTTCTACATATTTTTAAGGTTTAATGAGGAAGGTTTAAGAATGTTTAATGAGGAAGATTTTTTTTTAAATTCTTATCTCTTTTAGTAGAAATATCACACACAAGTTGAGCCAAAGTACACAGGACTTCACACATACTGAAAAATCATGTCCAGATGTGTTGATGTGGAACACTGAACCACCACCAGCCTAAACTGGCTCATGGGTTTTGTCAGCCCTTTAGTCCCAGGCTACATGTTTTGGATGTCAGTTTCTGCTGGCATTGTAAATTTACCCCAGTGAAGAATTTGGCCCTCAGGTTGCAGAAACAAATAAAATCTCAGTATTATGTTTGTGTTCAGATTGTTCCTAGTGGGGTTTTTTGGTAGTTTTTTTTTCTTCTTTTTGCTCCAGTGATTCATTTATGAAACAAGGTGATGAGATTCAGGCTTCTGATGGTATTTCCATTACCCAGGAACTGAAGTACTCTGAGCAGGGCAGGACTTGCATAAAGATAAACACGCATAGCCAAAGTGAACACAAATACTTTAAATACAGAAAAATATTGCAACTTGTGCCCTGTGCTAGTTACCCAGCAGACCTTCTGCTGTGGATTTATGGCTGTTGTCACAGTACTTTCTCCTCTGGCCTTTCTCAGAAGGAAGCTTTTTCAAGAACTAAATTAATTAAATTCATAGAGTGTTAAACTAGAAATATTGTCCATACAGATACGCACATATGTACATGCATATACTTATAATTAGCAACCAGTTCTTCTAGAGGTTTGATCTAAATCCGGCAGATTAGATTGTCTGATAATTAGTTTATTTTGTGGATCTCCAGGGCAGATGCTGGACTCCAAATAACATAATTAGTTTGGGAAAGGGCACCAGCTTCTCAGCAGTTCACTGTCATTTTCTCATATGCGCTTCCTGAGAGCCATATGAAGATCTTCCGTTCCAAATAAATCCAATGGCATGTGTCAGTTGCCAAATATATTATAAACAATAAGGGAATTTCATGCACCAGTCTTTTTGAGAGTAATCTGCTTATACAATTTCTTGACTCTTAGATCAATATTTTCCAGCATTTGTGGTGCAGCAGAATAAAGATCATGTTTTATTCCAGTTATGAGATTTTAGCTATCTATTATTAGAGACTTTAGAAGCATTTTGATGTGCTTGTAACCAGAACGTGGGCCAAAATGAGTAATGTTTTGTCATCAGTGAATTTCTGCTGGTTCAGAAAAAGTGATCTTACCTTCATAACCAGCAATGATCTTACACCTTATAACTTCAGATGAAACTTAGTCTCTTGTGGCTGTGCTAGAAAACTGATACATTTTCTGTTTGTTCTATACCCGGAATTTCAGTTGCCCTGGCTTTCTCTTTTGCTGAATAATAAATAAGGAGTGTCATTGAAGTTTTATTTTTCCTAGTAATAAATAAGAAATCTCATCCTCATTTGGTGTACAGCTGCTTCAGATGCTTTACGAACATTTTATTGTCTGCCTCAGTAACAAATGCACTGTCTATCTGGGAACACTGTGGCTTCCATTAGACTGTTCTATTCATTTGGTTCAAGTGAACAATAAAACACGCTGAATGACAGCATGTCACTGATCACTCGAGAGCTTTAAAGGAAAACCACTCTGCCTCCTGCCTTTTCGTCAGTTTTCATATATCTAAATGCACCCCTGCACACACACTGTGTTTTAATGGCCTTGTTGATGTATTTCTATTAATTTTTAGTGATTAGCCCAGTGTAAAGCCTCGTTAGATAAAACTGATTACGTCATTTTTTCCAAAGGAGGAAATATGTACCCAGATGTCAGAGATTAGTAAGCACCCTGCTATTGAGAAATGTTGGTTAAGTATACTTTTGGTAAATTATTCTGCAGTATTTGGAAAACATTGGAAGACTGAGGGAGGCCCTTTAAATGAAAATGTATAAGTCCATCTACTCCGGGCATAGGTGAAAGATGACTGAGAATCAGTGTTAAGCTAGCCTGTGGCTCATATCAGGTATGTGAGTTGATGGAATATCTGATTTGGTAAGAAAAGACATTCTTTCCAGTCAGGCTGGAGTTTACCATGTTGCAGAATCTGGTGCAAAGCCAGTACCATTTATGTTCCTGTTTGGCTCACACAATGCATAAGTCTCATGTGCTGCAGAGGGATGAGGTGTTACTTACACTTGCTTTTCTTTATTTTACTCCTTCTAGTCAAGCAGAAGTGTAAGTGACTGTAATTCTTCTCTCTGTTAATTAGACATGACACTTCAGCAACTTCTGCCTGACATACTTCTGGTTTTCTGGAGTACATCAGAGGTCCCTTATCCTGGGGGATCTACTGAACCTTCACATGCCCTTCAGGTATTAGATACCACTATGTGATTTTCAAGGTAACTCAGAAGATATTTCTTTATTTCTGAAATTCAGGTAGGGTTTGTTTTTTGTTTTTTTTATTCCCTCCTGTTTATCTCATATTTGTTCTTGTGGTGGAGGAAAATTCCAAAGTGTGTTGGAAATACTAACCCCTCTTTTGGAATGCTTACATTTTGTGCCTTAATTAGAGGGTGGCCAGAGAATGTAGCATGGGTGCATTGTCCCTTTTTCAAGAAACCAGCTTTTGAAAGCTCCCAAGCCATCATCTAGGAGGGCTTTCATGTGTGCTGTTTCTGAGATGGAAGACCTATCAACGTTATTAGAGAAGCACCCAATGCTCCAGCAAACACATCCCTCGCAGTCAGGGATGTCCTGCCCTGTGTGCAGCCTTACAGACCCCCTGTTACCTCCTGAAGGTGGGGTCTTTTTGGGACAGGCAGCATCTTTCCACCAAGTGTGAGCACCAGATGTAGCATAATTGTGACATTATGCAGCATTTCTAGGACCAAACTCCAGATCTCTGTTGCAATAAGCCTTTGGTTACCCAAATGACCTCTGTGAAACTGATGCTTGCAATGTGGACCACAATAAACAATAACGACAGAAATAACGATGGCAACGTATTTCTGTGGCTTCCTCCCTTTTCTGTTACATGGGAGACATTCAGGTGCTACAGGATATGGTACAAAATATAGATCTGTTGCATTGGGAAGTAGCAATAATGGCAGCACTTGGAGAGGGATGACACTGCTCAGAATGTTGCACATCTCCACCTCTTAAAATTACGTGCACACTTGGTTGAGTGAGTGTTTATTTATGTTGCTCCATGTCCAACTAAATGTTAAATATGACGTCATGCAGTACTGCATGGGTGAAGGGATGAGTGGAAAGACATACAGAACTTTCTTCTGTGACATTCCCATCTACAGATACACATGAATTGATAGAAATAACCTTTTGTAATACCCACAATTTTCTGTAGTTCTAATTTTTATTGTGCCTGCTGCCTGAAAGATGATAAGACTTATTCATAAATTCACACTCCAGTGGTTTGATAAATATATAACAGTCTGAAAAGGAGTTTCTTGGTGCAGTGCATGTTATTTATCAGGTCTCAGTTTTCCTTGGGTTTGGTCCTAAGGTTTATTGTTGATTTTTTTGTGGTTTTGTTTTTTTGGTTCTATTTTCATTTTGACATTTTTTGGCTGACTTCTCTGATCCTTTTCCTACCCATAGCTATAAGGAAAAATAGCAATTGGGACAACTAAAACTAAATATTGTGTGACAAAAAAAATATGTTTATATACCTCTATTATATTATCTCTTATTCTCTATCTGATAAATGAGGAGGCGAGAATATTGTAAAGTGATATTCTATAGCAGGCACAACGCTTATCAGTTATTTTCTTTTGACCTTCTGCCTTAGAAAATTAATTCACTTGAGCTGTTCGTGCACTAGAACATTAGGAAAAAAATAATGTTAGCACTAGTGAATATAATCTCTGCAGGAAAGCTGGGCAATTATTCAATGGTCTAATCTTATCTCTTGTTTCATTTTTATATGGCAAGTCTACATTTAAAGTATTAGATATACTGTGCTTCTGCTCAGTACCATCAAACCACAGTAAATAAACGCCACTAAGTGCCACCATGAGTGAAGGAGCTTATAATGAGAAGTGTGAGCGGACGTGTGCGCCATTCATCATTCTGCTCAGGCCGATATTGGGGCTCTTTTTATCAGCACTATTCGTAGTGGTGTCATCACCTCTGGTATAAATCTTCTGTCAGTGTCTGTCGTCCCCGTGCCCTATTAAACTCATGCTCTCACATAATCACGGAATGACCTTTGGATGTCTTTCATTAACCTCTGACCTGAACCCCGCTGGCTTCTTGTTGGTAGGTAAATCTATAACATGACATTTGCTTATGACTCAACCTTTATCCTTGCTTAATAGTCATGCCTTTCAATTTTTTTTTTTTGTTCTGGAGCAATAAGATAGTTACAATCTTAAGGCACAGCTTGAATTTCAAAGGTTGGAACACAATATTCATCGAAGTGTCTCCTAATAGACTTTCTAATATTTTTTCACTGCTGCTTACTGAATCTTATCAACTGTAAGCCGATCCAGGATGTTAGCTTCAGAAATAATAATTTTGTTTCTGATAGAAGTTTCTTTTCCCTCAGATACTTTCTTCTTGCTGCGTTTACCTAATCAGGGATTAAAGACTGATTCATTCAAATTCAATTGGGCAGCTGTGCCACAGCTTAGCCTAAAATTTCTGGCCTACCAGATGAGGGTAGCTATGATGTAGCAATAATGATAATAAAAATAATGCAAGATTTTGTTCTCATGAAGATCAAGTGGGCTGGAAAGTAGCTCCTGCAGTGTTCTCTCTATGTTGCCAATGTCTTACTGCAAAGCCTTGGTCAAGCTACTTGCTTTTTCTATGACTCATTTACCTCACTTGTAAAACGGGCCATGGTAAAACTGTACCTGCAGAATAAAACATGAAAAATGGCTTCTATTTACCTCTTGTGTGCTCGGGAACCAGACTGATGCTCTTATTAACCCTGCTCAGCTAAGTGTGTGTACAGAGTTGAGAGAGCACTGAATTATATTTCTTCTCCTTCAACCCTCCCTCCCCCCCTGTGAAGGTGCCTGTAGTTACCCCTTGACTATAATTAGTGCCAATTGACTAAAATTCTTAGCAGTTGTATTTCTGCAAACCCATTGATGAAAGGGGCTCTTGGCAGCAAACAGGAAAGTAAGTGGTTGGGGTTTGCACAGGCATTGGAATGAGGGGTTTGTGGAAAAGGGCAGGACTGGCTGGTGCTCCCTTGGCAAGGGGTTGGGGCATTGGGCTCAGCCTCTGATGGGAAACGGGAGAGAGGAAATGGATCTGGCACCAGAGAAACCCAGGGAACACAAAATGCAGGTAGTAACTGTGAGGGAGGTTGTGGGGAGGGAGCAGGGCAGGCAGGATTGATGGGGGGCTGTCTGCAAGGTGCTGTGGGGCTGATTCAGTCTTTTGAGTGGCCACAGAAAAGAGCACAGGGCTTCCTGTAGGTAAAAATGTGAGTGAATGTATGTGCTCAGCTTCTGTATTTTTCTGCCTAAGTGCTGTAAATCATCCTGAAGCAATGTTAAAGTAAGAAAAGGTTGGATGGCATTATCTTATCCTGAATTTTATGCATACCTTTAATAAGGATATTTTAGCAGAGTTGTGTACCTACAAAAATTTCAGCTATTTTGTGTAATGGTGACAGTGTTTCCTGCTCTCTATAATGCACACACACTCATTAAATCCATGTCTTGATTTTGCTTTGCAGCAAAATGCCAGCAGTTTGTTTCTGAGATTTTCTCTCTTTGTTTCTTTTACTGTATTCAGGAATGGCAAGTAGGTAATGCTTCTCTTTCCTGTTTTGGTATGAGGCTGTCTCCTCACAGCTGGAAGGCCCATCTCTTCTCAGCTTGTGATTAAGCACTATCAAAAGGGTGAAAATTCTAGGGAATTGGGAACAAACAGATAAGCAGTTTGTCTCTTCTTTAACTTACCTTTTTTGATCTAGCATTCTTCCTTGTTTTTATCAGTGTTGTCCTCATTTCTTCTTTTTCTCTCTATTTTTTTTTTCTGTTCTTGGATATGTCTTTTTTGATATCAAGTGATAAAAACCACTAGTGTTGCTGTTTTTCACTTTATAAAATACCTGCAACAAGTTACACGGATAGCAAAGTAAACTGAAACAAACCACAGATGTCAAACAGATACCCATCCCTGGTGTTGGCTGACAGCTGTAACTCTTCTGCCTCTCTGGAAGGAGAGGTTCTTGGCATCTCCACAGGAAGGTGACAACACCACATGTGCCAGGGAGCAGCGTCCTCTGAATGACTCGGACACTGAAACACCATCAGATTCCTTGTGGTGTCTGAACTCTGGATACAGGAGATTCCAGGGGCTGCAGCTGCAGCCTTTGGCGGGGAGCAGAGATGACAGTGTTGGCACCTGCTTCAGTCCTTAGAACCATCTTTCCCATTTTCAGATCACCACAGAGAAATCTTCTTGTCATACGGATGTGGAACACCTGAGAACTCATTTCCTGACCCCCGGCTAGTTACATGGATGGTCTTACCAAGTGTAATACAACTTACTCCTGGATAGTTTGGTAACACTGTGTCTTTCATTCAACATACATGTACTTTTTTTTATCTTTTGTTAAATCAAAATGGAAAAATAATAATGTTAGGGAAAGGAAATAAAAGATTTCCATTCACAATGGATAACCCATACTTCCTAACTCATTTGTAAGCACCTTGCCCTTCACAGTTTAACATGCAGCTGTTTCAGAGCTCACAGACAGTGCACAGGGCAAACATTGAGCAGTGCAGTGGGATTGGTGGTAAATTAAGCCACAAGCTGGTGAGATGCCAGTTCCAAAATAGAGTGCGCACAAATGTCCTGGCAAGAGGCTGTTGTTGCCACGGCAGTCTACTTTCATTGGCAAAAGGGGAAAAATCTGGGCAGTTTACTAATACTAATCCCTTGGCCATTAAAGGCCTATTAGTGCCCTCAGAATACTGACACAAATCCCTGAAGTGACAGGGAGACAGGGACAGACAGCAGGGAACCATGGAAAATGTGATGGAAAGGTCATGTCCCTCAGATGTGCCTATGCCAGTCTTTGCCTGGGCCCAGCATCCCTGGTGATGCCCAGGATGTGACCTGGCTCCTGGGCACATGTTCATCATGTTACCAGATAGGGATCTGTTATGTCAGGTTTCATTGGGAGGGTTATAATTCCAAATAATGGTAGTGCTAATGATAATAACAGTAAGTTATGAGAGTACTTTGGAGCTATATCTATGGATCAGAATTATATTGTGCTAGGCACAGCAAAGCCCTTTCCATCACCACTGGTGAGTGACATGAACAAAGTCACAGAAGCATGAGAATAGAATGAAAAAATAAAGGATTGTCTCTCTCTCCTTTTTATTTGGATTTATTTGGAAATGGTTGTCAGGGTCGAATTAGGCAAAGCGCACTTGAGAACCTCTGGAAGAAACTGTATTTTGAGGAGAAACATACAGAGCAAAGATCCTGTCTCTTACGTGTCTCAGTGCCACAGACCCAAGTGGGCTTTTGATCTGACAATGGCAAAGCAGATTTTCAACTGATGATGGCAACTGAGAGGACTTTGGATGACAGCAGCAAAGAAACACAAAGCGGTGGTTAACTGTGTGACCCACAGGGAGCACTGGAAGACATTAATGGGTATAAAGAGGCCATATTTCCATAAATGACCATTAGTCTTCTGCAAATGTTCCTTGAAATGTACAGGAATGATTTTCTCTCTCCAATTAATCACCCTCAAAATCCTCCTTCGTGTAGTCTTGAAAACACGGGAGAGGACTTAGTATCAGCAAATGTTGCCAGATGTACAAAATGGCAGAATAATGTGTTGTATAAAATGATTTTGGGTGGCAGAAACTGGATGAGAAGCCAAGAATACTGCACCAACATTTGAGCTTTTCTGCGAGAGGTGTTGCCAGCCTCAGGAGGGAGCACTGGATAATTTATAGGTTAACATTTTCTTTTTATGTGAATAGCATTTTTTCTCATTTATAGTTAATTAGGTTAAGCATGCATGGGGAGCGAGGGAGGAAAGACTTTCAGAGAGAATCTAAACGATTAGTAATTTGAATGAAGTAAAAGAATCTGCTAAAGGATGTAGCACTGGAATTAAATATGTTGCTATAACAAGTGTAAGTATCAGATAGGAATTTTAAAGGTTCTCACATTAATTATAGCAGCAGCATAAAAAGAGGTAGAGCATATTTACAGATTTGGCACGTGGATTCTTTTCCCAAGAAGCTGCTGTTTCTTTTTACTAGAGGAGGAGAAACTATTTGTCCCACCATTTCACAGGTTTATATCTTTTGCACACATTTCTTGTCTCAGGGGTTTTGGTTCACATGCAGGATCAGTTAAGGTGAATTACAAAGTAAAATGAACATTCCCTTAACCACCGAGTTTCTTCAAATCTTTTTTGCTGTATAAAATCCTCTTGACACTTCCTGGTTGGCTGAACATTTTTTTGGCAGATTCCGTGTGTCCATCTCTATGCAGGGAGTGGAACAGTTTCACTAAAGGGTCCTCTAAAAATGCTGCACCACATCTAGTTCAGGACAGACTTTTATGCAGACACTCAAATGGTTCAGGGTACTAAAATCAGCTGGTCTGCACTGCGATTACTGGTCCACAGACTTGTCAGATCTGTGGTGGTGGTGGTGAGGGTTACACAGTGGGCTGTCCTTCCCCACCACGAGGGCAGCACAGCTCTCCTTCGTAGGGCTGCACCGCAGGCTCTGTCCCCTCCTGATGTCCCATTTCCCTGACACAACTGGCTGGTTTCCCCTCCAAGGCTAGCTCTTCACTCCCTGTCTCCACTGGGTGATCCAGGTCATGGTTGTTATGGCCAGAGCTATTGTGTTCCAGGATATCTGTGATGATCAAGACAAAATTTTAAAAGAAGGAAGACATTTGTGAAAAATTAGTTAAAATGCATTTCGAGCCATAATGCCTTCCACTGTGTAATTTTTGAAAATGCTCAGAACAGCTTTTAACTAATTTTCAGTTCCCTTAAGTGTTGGGTGGATTTTTTAAATGTAAGCATGTACGTTCAAATTTAAATACTTTTATCCAAGGGATCTGAGTACAAGTTCTCCCAGCTGAAGAGTGTGCAGTATTTCTGAAAACCAGGCAGGATTTTGCGTTAGATACTAAATATAGATTTAACAGTTTATCCTCTGACACCCAGATAATTCAAAAGGTGAATGATTTATGGTTTCAAGAAATGAGTGATTATTTATACTGGAAAACACTGCCGGTTTTATTGCATATGAGCAGTTCCACATGGAGAGTTAGTCAAAGTAGTTTAATATTTGTGCTGTGCCCATAAATGCCAGTTTCTTTTTCTGGGCAAGGATCTTTAAAATAGCCTAAAGAAATTGAATGCTGAGCCCAGGTGAAAGTCAGCGAGAGATAAGCACTGAATTCCCTAATTTTGAAAGTTCCCAGTGTTTGTTTGCTTACCCCCAGCTGCCACAACAACATTTTGGAAGCAATTTTGGATTCTTCCAATATGGCACGTGTGGCACAATGAGTTTAAATACCCTGCCTTGAATCACCCAGGGAAGCATTAGCAGATGCTTTAGGGGAACAGAGGCACCTGACTCAGAGCCCATTCACCTCCTGAAGCACAGGCCTTCTGTCACAAGCCAAAGGGAACATTTTCACCTGTGCAAGGAGAAATGACAGAGAAAATAGCAGTTCATCCAAGCTCAGAGGGAGTTTGGATAAATGGGTGTTGGTCACCCAGCCAGAGCTGAGGACCAGAGCCCAGAACTTTGGGTTTGCTTCCTGGCTAACTGCACCTGTGCCTCTGGTGACTGCTGGCAAGTCCTTAACTTCTCCAGCAGCCTGAAAAGCTGGGCAGAAATGACTTGTGGCGTGATTGTGAGAATTAGCTAATTAACACTGTGCAAAAGCTGCTCTGCCCTCAGTGGAAGAGCATGAGATGTGTGCTCTCTGCAGGCTCTTGCAGGGTGGGATTGAACTGCACAAGGGCTCATCTGTTGCTGCTGAGGTCATTGGAAGGTATTTTGATCCACTCTCTAGCCCATGTACTTGCCCAGGCAGCCCCTTACACTGAATCTGAGACTGGTGCAGCAGGAGGTGAGTTTAAGCATTTTGGGCATTATCCAGCTCCCACCGGGCAGCTCAAAGAAGGAGCTGTGGTGGTCACTGCTGCCTGTAGAGCAGCACCAAATCTGAAGAGCAGTATGAGCTCCACCACATATCATTGCTGAACTTCTAAAGCATGTCCATAGATCTCCATGAAGTGATTCCAGCACACTCAAAATGCTGACAGGAATGCTGCCCACGTGTTGGTTCCCACACATGGCAGGAATGGGGTTCACAGGTGGACTCTGTGCCGCTGCTGCTTTATTTGTCCCAGCACCATCAAATGTCTCTCCTCTCTTCGTCTGAGAGAAGATGGAAGCGAGGCAAGCATAATATTTTATCACTGGTAAAAACTGCAATATCCAAGGAGAGGGATCAAGAAGGGATAAGAAGCGCTGATGTGACATCTCTTTAAGACCTGGATCACACCATGGACAAGTGAAATGCCTCTCCTTGCACCAGTTAGTTTTCTCATCTTTGAGAAGGGCTCCTTCTCTTGCACCTCAGTTGTGTCTCTTCTCCACTTTCACATCTGACCGTCAGGGCAGTGCGAAGTGCTTGGTGCACTAACATAGTGCCTGGAGAGCTGCATAATTCTGAATGGCTTTTCCTGTTTCCTTGTGGTAGCTAACCTGGAGCCTGTACCAGTGGATGTTCCAAGGCTTGGCTCGTAGTAACATTCCCTTGAGAAATAACAGTTTTGCTGAAAGAAGTTGCCAGTCCATTAAAAATGTAAGAAGGATGGCATTTTTCATGCAAACACTTGCTGTCAATATGGATAATGAGCTATCTGCTGCTAGTTTCCTTCTTCTTGGGGTAGGAGACAAAGAAGAAGAACTGGACTTGCTGCTGAATGGATGGTTGTGAGAAGGTGGTACTATTCAGTGATTCACAAGCAGCTTGCAGACATCAGGAGTAAAGGTTCGTTACATCCCTAATTTTTTTCTTCCTTTGGGCAGGTGGCCTAACAGCCCAACAGCTGATCCTACGTTTTAAATTTAATTTTAATTGAATGCACTGCTAGAGATGCCTTAAATTGACTCTTTTTGTTTGAATTTCCTAAGGGAGTTTGCCCCAAGACCTCTATCCTAGTGATAACTTATTCTGGCCAATGGAGCCAGTGTGTATTTATTGTATATGTCTCCGTCCCTTCTCTGGCTTCTGCTCCCGTGAACACTTCAGTTGCTGATGACTAAAAAATTACTCAAGTGTGAACTGTTTCACTGTCTGTCACTTTGCTCATTAGGCTAGTGAGAAAATGTATCTACGGCTCTGTCACACACAGCCCTCATTAGGTTAGCAGCACATTGAGATCATTGCCTTTTTTAAAGATGGCTGCAGGAAAATGGCTGGGTAGTTTGATGCTCCTCAGTAATAAGTGGCAGTGGCAAAACTAGGGCTCGCTGCACTCTCCTCTGAAATAATTGCATTGTTTGCAGAGCCTGATCAAGGGAATGAAGTGATACTGCTGGGGAAGGCAGCGTAATCCCCCTTCTTACTCTGAAGGGAAGGGGCAGAAGATGCTCCAGGTAACCCTGATTCCATGAGCAAAAGAGATATAGTACAAGACAATCATTTGTATTTTGCATCTGGTTCTCCTTGTGCCTATTAAACTGGAAGAACTCTACTGAAGGTGGTGTACTTTTGTGTCAGTAGGAGCAAAATTTAGGTCTATCAGCTGTAGCTCTAACTGGTAGCAATGAAGGCTCTACCAGTGGGTTTCTACTTCCTACCTTGAGCAATTAGCCAAAGTAGCACTAATCAGTCTAGAATCATTTTAGCCATTCCTAGAAGGCTGCATTTAGACACCATCACTGCCAGATGTCCATGCTGAGCTTCTCCTAAAACAGGCACATGGGACTTGCAGTGCTGATGGTCCATCTCTGTTCTCTACGGGAACGTTCATTCATTAGCATTGCACTGTAGTTGATTAGGTTCATAGCAGAGATGTATCCCCTAAGGATAAGATGATGAAAAAAACTTAAGGCCTTTTTGCTTATTTAAAGCTGATATCCAACTCCAAGTTAAATTGGATATCAAGTACTTGACTTGCTCTGCATATATTCTCTTCAGTTCCATATACATAGGCTTCTTCTCATTATCTGCATTTACAAATTCAAAGGCAATTAGCCCTGAAATAGCTAGAAATGTAGAGAAAGAAATGTTTGAATTTTTATTTCCCATAAAGTTCACATTTTCTTTTTCATTTAAGTGGAACTTTAATTTCTTTTGAAGCACGTAAGGCAAATGTTAAATTTAAAAAAAAAACCAAAAAAACCCAAAACCAAAAAAAAACCACTCCACAACTCCCTCATGGAATGGGAGGCTGAAAATGACCATTATTATGAAATAGAATATTTGCTTCCTATGCTGGTGATTCAAACATTCTTTGAGAGGCCAAGTCTATATTGGCAGGTAGAAAGCTGCTCCTGATCTGTCATCCAGATTTTGAGACTGCCAGTGCTGGGGTGGCTGGGCTCTCATGTTTTGGTTCTCTTGGCAGCTGAAGCCCAGGCTTGAGCAATGCTGAGTGTTTCTAGAGGCCAGCCTGGTTTGTCTGCTCAGTACCAGCCTGCAGTGTCACCACAAAGCACTGACAAACCTGAGCACACCATCTGTTGTGTCCGGCCCATCCCCGTGGTGGGCTGGCATTCAGCTGGCTCTTTGATCCATAATAGGAGTTCAAAGTTCTAGCCAAGCCAAGATTTGGAGCTACCTATGCAGGAACACCTGCGTTCACTCAGGTGCTGAGTGGGTGTTAAGGAATGTGGGAGCCGAAGAAAGGGCTCAAATTCACATTTAAGACATAATCCTAGTGTAGTCTACGTGGAATAAGCCATTTCAGTTCCAAAGGAGTAGATGTCTCCATACTAAGAATGAGCAGACTGAGAAAGGTTGACTCTCCTAAACTCCAGCACTCAGCAGCTGTAGGATAGCAGCCAATTTCTTGGATTTTGTTCCTTTATGTCAGAATCAAACCAGTCTGGCCAACAGGAAATCCTAAGCTGTGCCATGGCCACATTCCCTGCAGACCAGACTGTACATCCCTGTGCAACACCATGTGGGTTCCATAGGGCTCATCCCACCTTAACAGTGGGAATAATGGGTTCCCACTCTGTACTGATTTTGCAATTGTCTTCAGCTTCGTATTAGTATTTAAGTTTCCTTTTCACACATAACTTGTCTTCAGACACACCAGCTTTTCAGGAAAGTCATTAATTTACAGCAATATTATATAGTTCATCCAGCTGGCTGGTTGTGCCTTATTAATGCCTAGGTACAAGACTGGGTTTTTTCTTCATTGTGACAGGGATTCTTGGAGTCTCAAGGAGTAATTAGTTTTAAAAAAACCCTGTCCTGGGGAGACAGAATTACTATTAAAAAAGCCCAAGCCCTAACTTGAAACTCTTCAACATGTCTGAAATGTTGTGTATTTTTTTATTCAATAAATGATACATTATTAACTAACAATCTTCCCCAGAAATACATGCCACCTATTAAAAGTAAAAAGTAATTTTTTAAGGTTTTATGAGTTAATTTCAATAATTTTCATTTAAAGGAAAAATACAATGTCTTATTTTAAGAGATGAATGAATGTCCTGTTTAACAGATGATGCTCCAAGAGTTGTTTGGGGGGGGTTATGTTGGTTGGGTTGATTTTTTGTAGAATGACATTTTCATAAAGAATTTCCCAATGCATAATTACCACAGGAGTTGACTTTCAAAGAGCTGTTGGTGCCATCAGCTTCTTCTTCTCTTTATTAGAGCTGGTGGGAGCCAAGACTAGATTGTTGGCTTTTTAACATCTGTAAAATACGTGATACCTGCTGCAGTAGGAAAATAAATAACCAACAGCAATGCATGAAGACATTATGTGTAACATGGCCTGAACTAGTACCTCACTAATGTGTACATAACCTGCTTTAGAGAACCATATCTTAACCAGGCTAAGGGCTTAATTATTATTGATTAGTTCTGCCCACTCTTCCAATATCAGTCGTTATTGAAATAATCTCTGTGTCCCTCATTAAACATGCATCTGTTTCCATGGGAATGCATTTTTAAATAAGAAGTGCTATTTGAATATTATTGGTTTCACTGGTTGTTCAGGCACTTGGTACTGTGGTTGCCCAATCTGTCATAGTTAATCAACTCTCATCTCTTAACACTGCTTGCAGTTATCAATGAGTTGAGGATTAATATTCTGGGCGAAGCAGATGATAAATCATTTGTATATAATTAGTGTACAGCAAGGTTACAGCTGACATGAATTTTTATCTTAATTATGAGAGAAATTTGTTCCATTAATTTAATTTAGTTTGCATGAGTGGCTAGACACCTAACAAAGTTAATCTTACACCTGTCATTACAACATTAAGGAGAGGCTCATTTTCAAGCTGTAGACACAGATACTTTAGTATATAAGGATAATGTTGCTCATTCTGATGTGAAAATAGATGATCGTAGACAGAAGATATAGAACCTACTCTCTTTAAAGACTTCCCAAAGGATTTATGTGTGAATATTACAGAGATTCAAATCCGGCTGCTGCTGTACTGAGTAGACTAATTTTCCTTCATTCGCCTTTCTACTTCCTCACGAAAGAAACATGCAGTACTTACAAACAAAGGGAGAGGTTTTACCCTTATTTTTACGGATATATATTTTAATTAATTTAATTACATATATATAGTTAACATGTGACAATACCATAGCACTTGTATGACATGATATCTGCATTAATGGCTATGTGTGAGGAAATATGTGCTGCCTGCAAGCCAGTCTTCATATTTATGTGAAAAAGAATTATTCATAACTTCATCTACTACACAAATGGCAATTATGCAGGCATTTCTGAGGTTTCAGCACACTGAATAAACCTAAAGTCTGTGTTAATTATCCAAGCAATTATCAAGTCTGATAAATCATACATGATTGATAGATAAGGTGGGGCTGTTTGGGTAACAGGATATGGTGTTAGTTATTTTGCTGATAATTAACCAAGCACCTAAATGAAAGAAGACTATTTGTGGCATCTCTTATAAAAATGTTTATCTTTATAGATTTGTTGATTATAGTTATTTTATTCTGGTAGGATGACTTTTGAAAAAGAAAAGCCAATACCCGACTCTTTTTACAGCTAATGAGATGAGACTGAATACGTGCAGCCAGAAATATAACTGAAAATTGCATTCTGCACTAGCTCAACTCCAAATACATATTTGTAATACAAGCCACAGTCTCCTTCACATTTGCGGCATAAAAATAACCCTCAAATAGAAACATTAATTGAACAGTAACTCAGATTAATGTTTTGTAATATTAGTTCACAATTATTACTCTCAGCTAGGGTCAAGAAGTATATAGTTGGATATTCACAAAGAAATGACTGATTTAAAAACAAAGAGCTCTAATGGAATTCAATAGTGCTTTTCAGTCATTCCAGTTGGCATCTCTATTACCTGAAATGATTCACAGTCCATTATGGGAGCTTCCATGCTAATAGAATGTCTATCTTCTGTAATACAGACACATCAGGGCACTAACTGAGAATCTGTCACAATGAATTTCATCTAGATTTCACTTCATCTCTTCATGGACTGTAAAATTTGCTCTTGTACAATGCCTAAATTTACTGTGGGTAATTGAGAGAGATCTATAGATGCAGCACACAGTAAAAAGCAGTTTTCCAAAGATCTATTGTAAATTGTGCAGATTTGGTTCAGTTGGGAAAAGATTATGGAGTGCTGGACACAACCTCCTGTAATTAAATGTTTTTGGTGAGCTCTGAAAATATTTTGAATGGATCATGCTGAATAGAAAAGTGAAAACAGCAGTCTGGTTAAAACGTCTCTCTTGCAGCTAGAAAGGCAATGAAAAAGCTTTTGAAATCTAAGAAACCCAAAAAAGAGGTAGGCAAATGAGTGAAAGTAAGCTCCATTACCCCTTGTAAGACTTATGAATCATATCAAGTAGTCCTATAATATTTNACCTTTTTGTCTTTCTTTTTTTTTTTTTTTTTTTAATTTTACTTGTTCCTATTAAAAGCTAAACGAAGTTATTGGTATCCTTACTGATCACAGACTTTAATATTTGTTAGACAATTACAATTGTGATATATTCTATAGCTTTTTTCCTGAGCCACAAACAGAATAATAGCATCACGCTCCACTGCAAGTGAAGTGATCTCAGCCTTTACATTAGGAGAAAATCAGGATGGTATGACTGCAGTTCATTACTGAAATAGGTAACTGATGAACTGAAAAGACAAAGGGCATTGTTAAATGAAATGTCATTATTAGAGCTGCTCATGTTTAACAAATGTACTGTAAGTTAATTCAGTGGTGCTTTCTCCAAAGTTCTCTGTAGGACGTTCACCATCCATGTTTATGTCTTCACATTTTTAAAGTATTTTTATTTTCTTTGTGGAGACAATACTAACTAAATATTAAATAAACACCAGTTAAACTGTTGTAAAAGATCACACGTCAACTTTTGTCCAAGGTTTACCTCCTGAGCTATGGCTTACCCAGTGATGTCTGAAAGACAAGTCTTTTTGAATGCTTTTAAATGTTTATGCATATTATATTTGAATAAATGCCTTGTTTTCCTTGAAGAAAAATGGACTGTAAATCCAGAGTGTCATGGGAAAAAAATTTAGTCTTGAGGCTCCAATTCAGCAAGCTATGACTATGCAACAAAGCACTTTGGCACGTGTTTAATGTCAGGACCTGAAGCCTCTGTTTTAATATGTTGCTGAGTTGGGGCCTTAAAACTCAAGCAGAATCTTGGACTTCGTATTTTAAGAGCTGTGTAAAAGTGGTGTTCTGATATTAAATAAAAAACATATCATACTTTCAGCATCTGTGGGAAACTGTTTGCATTGCCCCAAAGGTGATAAAAATAATTTATGGACTCAGTATTTTTCACAACAAGGAAATGACCTCAGCTTTGGCAATCTGAAGTAGTTAGTGAAGCTTTTCTGCTACATTTATAGATGTACTTGAGCTACATATTCTTTGACCTGTATTTTAGATTTATTGGCAGGTACATAAGTCACAGTAAATAACCTAAACAGCAATTGATGCTCTGTGCATTTTGTGCATGGACTGATTGACAGATTAAGAAGGGCTGCTTCTTCACAAGTGATTGAGACTTGTGCCCTTGCTCATTATAAATATGTCTGCTGGGGTGCCATGTGAATTTTTTTAACGACAAATTTGAATACAACTGGAAGATTAAAGGCATATTGATACTATAGGATGAGTAAATATGAACTTGAAAAGAAAATATGTACTTGAGCATGCTGTGATAAGGGAAATCAAACTCTTGGTTGCAGCTGGAAGCCCTCTCTTCTCTGGGAAGTCCTACTGTCTTGGTTCTTCTCTTAGGAACAGGATTGCAGAGTCCAAATATCTCTCTTAATGGTCCAAAAGAGCCGGGCAAGAAAGATTCCTCTGGTCCCTTTCCTTCTGCTGTGGCAGTTCTGACATTCAGATCAGCACCATAAACAGTTGAGGACTTTACCCAGAGCTTGCTTTTGTCTTGAAAGGTTTAGAAATGAAGGTTTGGGCCTTGAATGCCTATTCAAGGCACTCCTGCAGTGCTTTGCATAGTCATACAGGATTGAGTCATTACCTCAGGATGGAGGAAGAGTCCTGGGTTTCCTCAGGTGAATCAAGACCTGAGCAGTAAATAAGGGAAGTAGATGCTCTATTTGATGGTCTGGCATCTGATTGGAAATCACAGACCCCGCAAGCATGTTTTTTTCATGACACTGGCATGGATCTAAGATATTAATGATATTACGTAGATATCCTTAATATTTCTTCATCCCTTTTTCACTTTAGGCAAGGAACTTAGAACCTGTGATCAAATATCTATACTGACATCTCCATCATTTGCCTGCTGGCAATCAGAAAAAACCAACCTCTCTCTCCCATCTTGCCACCAGAAGTGAGATTAATTTACATTGTAAGGCAAGATTGCAAAAGTTTACTCTCAATCTCTTTGTTCTTGTGGCTTTGAACTAATATCTTATTAACCCTTTCACACACTTTTTTTTAGCAGTTAAAAAAAAAAAAAATCAGCAATACAAAGGTTTTAAAGCAACCCATGGTAGTACATCTTCATTCACTCAGACATAGCACAAGATATGTAATAGAGAGTAAAAGCTTACTCACTTGAAACTGAGCTTCATCCTCATCTGTTCAGCTATGCATAGGCTTTAAATACAGATGTAAGAAAGAAATTATAAGAGATTTTATCTGTTCTACTGTTTGTATCACCAAAGAAATCACAAACAAAGTAAACATGACTTGGACTACAAACAGATATGGATAATTAATATCTTCTGCCTCCTGAATGTGCTACGGGTGTTCTGTGCATTGGCAATGAACCTTGCACTATCTGAATATGCCCGGAGGTCTGTGAGCTCTGCAGCAACACCATCCACCAGGCAAAACACGTTTTTCTCGACTCATTTGTTTAACCTCACTGCCATCTGCTGTTAAGGAAGGGAACCTGATCCGCATGCCCAGGAAAGACCTGTAATGTGCCCAGGTATGACTTGCTCCAGCATTTCCAGCGCAAACACATTTTTAATGTGCCGTAAAGGACAGGAAGAAAATAATTGTCCATAAAGTTTGTGTTCCATGGGACATTGTGCTACCCCTACTATTGCCAGGCGTTCTGCTAGCAGGCAAGAAAATGCTGTGTCCTTCTGAACTAAGTGTTAAAATGGCCCTTGACTAGATCCAAAGTAAGCCTGGCCCTAGTAAATCACTGCTTGATGCCATCCCTGCATCTTTATACCTCACTCAAGAGAGTGTTTTATCAGTGGCATGCCTTGTGAAGACTCCAGCAACACCAACCTAAGTAATGCCATCATTCTTTGGGCATGTTTCCCTTCTGCATCTTCCTCCCCCTTTTGCTCTAAAATCTTCCTTATGTTCCCGTTCACAGCACTGTGTTCCTTCAAACAGATCCTAGAAAATCCCATCTTCTCCACCTAGCTTAAGAGAACCTAGAAATGGCTTGAAAAGTAATCAGTAATTATAATATCTCTCATTTTGTGCAATGGAAGCACCAGCAGTTTATCAGACAGACGACTCGAGCAGATGGATCACCAGCTCTTCTCATTCAGTATGTCAGGCACTTCCTTCCAGCCTAGTTACTTGATGCTGGCATTTTCATGCATTTAACAAATAATACTATGCTCAGTATGGGTAATGGGTTGTATGCAGAAAAAAAAACCAAAAAACCCCTAACCAAACAACTTTGCCCCTCAAAAGCCCCAGAAATACATATATATAAATATATATATTAATATATTTATGTATAGGTTATGCATTTAAAATGTAGAGTTATGGAAAGGATGTTAAAAGTGGAACATATTCTGCTACTAGTGGGTGCAGTTAAAGACAGGAAGTCTGTAAAAGCACATTTTCTGTTACTTCCTGAGTACGTGTATCCAGCTTCAACTCAATGATGTAATTCTTTAGCCTGATTCTATATAAAGCAACAGAAAACTTTGCTTTGACCACACTAGGCTTTGGCTGAAACTCAGTAAAACTACTGTGAAAGATAAAGTAATATTTGAAGATTAACCTAAATACTGGTTTTAGATAGTTAATCTGATGGCCTTGAAAGATAAATTATGGTACTACAGTTATATCTACTTATTACAAATAGTATATTTTTACTCTGCAATATCAGGAATAGGTTCCTGTCAGTAGCAGTTTCCTACTCTGATATTAACTCTTTTCCCATGACAATACTTTTAATCTCCTTGCTTTTCTGATTTTTTCTGTGTTTTGTTTTCATTACTAAAAGGCTTGATAATCAGCACAGCTGTAGAAAAAGCAAGATTCAGCCTATCTCCCTTTACACCCTAACAATAAAACTGCATTTCAGTCCTGATCTCAGAGTATCTATAACTATCAAAACTAAGTTATGAACTATATGGCAGAGAAAATGTAGCTCAGTTTTTAGATACTGTGTTAAGTGCAGACATGGCAGTTAGAAAAATCTTATTTTGTCTTATAAAAGGAGTGAATTTGATGTGGAATTGAAGAAGCATGAGAATGGAACACCAACATGCCAGTTCTTAAGCAGAACGACATCCCTCAAGGCAACCAGATCTGTGTGACAAAGTCTCATCCAGCATTGCTAGTACAGGAGTGTGTTCTGGTGGGCAGAATGTATGAACAGTCATAGTCATTTCCAGGCCTCATGAAAAACCTCAGTATGAGATAAGTTAAAAAAAAAAATGAAAGGGGTAAGTAAAACACTTTGGAAAGAAGTTGGACTAGAGCTGACCAAGGTCAAAGGCCTGAGATGTTGGTGTTTTCTCTTTATGTTTTATTTCTCCATAAAGTGTTTTAAAACATGTTCCGACTCAAGTCCTTTCACCATGTGTTTCTTTGTTTCCCCAGCTCCTCCTATGAAACAAGTGGATACTCCCCAGTGAACACCCACTCTTTTGCACAACCACCCACATATATGCAGGCAGACTTTCACATACTAAAATCCCTTCAGAACTGACTCAATATTCGAAATTCTGCCTGTTGGCAAATTCATGGGAAATCACTGGCACTTGGCACTGCTGACTTAGTGCATGGCATGAGAGCCACTGCTTGCCTTCTCACTTTGGAACTCCCAGTCCACTTTGTCTTATTGAAAGTAGATTTGGCTTTTCTCTCTCACCAGCACAGACCTATTTTCTCTGAGCCACTGTGAAACATGCTGCTTCACTTCACATACACTTCCAGAAATAAAGGCAGGCAAATCCTGATGCGATGTTCTGATAGACCATATGCAGCACAATTCATCCTACTTTCTAAATCAAAAAATGGCAGGATTTTTCTTTTTGGCTACACAAAGGGAAAAGCATAGCAGATGGATTGACTACAAGGCAGCCAGTTAAGGAAGCAAAGACTGACAAAAAAAGAAAATGCATTGATGGATTTTTCTTTAAATCTGCAAGTAGAAAGGGAACTGGACGAGAGAGTCTCGCCAGAAGAGATGATGACAGAGAAGTGGCTTTAAGCTGAGTAGAATAGTCAAGGTAAAAGGTTAATTATTCTCTCAGTGGAAGTTATAGTGCCTGGATTAATGGGTGCAACTGCACCTCCTCCATAGAAGCAGTTCCTGGATTCAGTCAGTTTTGCTCCATGTGGACTGTGCTGAACTGACAGTTTATAGCACTGCTCCGTGCTTGCTGCTCAGCTTCCCACCAGCCCCAGGCTTCCCAAAGTGGAAGGAAGTAATTCCATCTGCAGGGAATGGACAGTTTTATAGGATGGCTTTTTAGTTTACAAAAAGTCTGAATAAGACAAGCAACACATCTCAGCAACCACAGGGCACCTCAACCTGTGATACAGTAAATTGTCAGAGCAGTGCCAAGAGATGGGAAGCTGGAAGAGGTTATATTCCCTACAGAGAGACAGATTTAAGAGAGAAGATGTAGCTGCATATCTAATTCTTATAGTAAGCAAAAGTTACGGGGATCCCAAGAACGAGGGCAGCAGAAATGGGAAGCAGAGCTTTTTAAAGGCTTTTTAAAGCTTTTGTGAGTGAGCTGTGATTTTAATGGCCATTCCAAACAAACGAGACTGGGCAGCATATGGCATATCCCAGGTGTTTGTGTACGTGTAGGAACTTTCCTCCTAGTTTCAAAAATCATGGAAGCTGCAAGGCATCCTTTTCCACCTTCTCTTTCTAGAAGGCATAGTCCCTGATAACAGGGCATGCTTTGGGGATAAGCAGTATAACTCCAAACATACTCCTTCCAGCCTTTCAGAGTCACAAGAATATGAACTACTGGAGACAGTGGAGAAATTGCTAGGAGAATTCTACAGCAAAAACCTTCATTAGCCTTGAACTGCAAAAAAATCCAACAGAGTCACTGGAGTCAGCCAAACTGCTGCTTTTGAGTAGACTGATAAGAAAAATGCTAACGATCTTGGAGGTAAATCTTTGTCCTAAGTGGCCCTGCATAAAGGATGTGAAGCTGTGTAATAAGACATTGCCAATTCTCCTTGCTTTTATTATGAGCCTTGCAATATTTGATGTTTGTTTATAGCCCAGCTCCCAGAAACAAGAGATTAGGTGAAAGTCTCTATTTTAATTAAGAAACAAAGGGTTTCTTCATTTTGTGGCCACTGAAAAAAAAAAAAATCTCCAAGGGTGCAAAACCCTTCCCAAAAAACCCAACAACCAACCAACCAAAAAAACACAAACAAGCAAACAAAAAAAACCAGATAGAAAAACCTTCATATTGATACATGATTTAGATATATTAAGTTACCTGATTTAAGTTGATTACATTATTTATGGAGACTGAATTTTAAACATCCATTGTTTAGTAACACTAATGATGCTAAACCCAAGTGGAGGTTTCTTTATTAAATGGCCCATGCTTTAATTAGCAACAAAACAGCTTCAGAGAGATCCAAGCTCAAGTCAGTTGATTCCCCTGTGACAGTGTTTGTGAAGGAACAAAAAGCAGGTAACAGTCATAGCTGATGTCACCTGTGTAACTGCAATTAAGCACAGAGCATGCATCCGTGGCTGCTTCCATATGATTGCTATTAGATGCAGAAGGTAATGGTAATAGTATCATTCTGGCACACAGAAAAGGAAATTATCTTGTTTGGAATACATCCACCTGCCAGAGAGGAAATTTCCCTTTCTGGCATGTGACATTAGATCTTTGGCAAGAGTGGATGGAGATACCTGATTCTAAAAGCAAGAAGCCTCACCAAAGTTGACTCTCAGCTGTAAACAATACAAATCTGAATCTTCCTGGTCACAGTGGGCACCTCATCTTGCCATTGGAAAGGGCAGAAAGCTCTCATGAATCAGTGCAGGCTGCTTGTTGTCTGCACAGGGAGCTTCTTCCAAGGTGTAGAGCATACTGAATTTGCTGAGCATTTACTTTGCATGTAACCCTACTAGGTGGCTTCTTAAAAACTGAGCTGGAACCTGGGTCTTCTAGGCCTGGGGCTCTCTGGGCTTCTATTTTTGACTTCTAAAATTTTTTTTTTACTCTAAGAAACCTTAGAAGTCTTATAAAAACGGAAAGTCAAATCTTTAGGAGATGTAACTTTTTCCTCCCTCATTTTTTTGGGCAATAATGGACCTGTCTTCTAAGTTACCATTTAGTATGAGTAATTTTTATCCAACTCATCAGCTACTAAAACCTTCCTCGATATTCCTCGCTGCGCAAAACAGCAGACTTACCAATTGAGTGTTTCTCCTACAGCATGTTCAACATTGAAGCAAACCTAACACTTTTAGATGGCATCACTGGCTCAATATTTATCACTCCACTGCTGTAGGTTGCTGGAGGAAGCACGACATGTCACTTTTCTGTCATGATAATAATGATATGGCTTTTTCAAACATGCTGCTCAGTTTTATGCTAGGTGACATTCTGATGTTATTCTTTAGACTTTGGAGATGTAGCGATGTATTATCTCATTAAATAAAAGATTAAATCAATACTATGTGAACCAGGTTCATATGATAAATTAAAAAATAATCTTGTAATTATATGACATTTTTCCATTAATTATATACTTGAGTCCAACATCACAGTTAAGAACTTCCATGGTTTCAACATTCTTGACCTTTATCTAGTTTTTTGCAAGTTTCCCTGTTGTTTTAGGGGTTTGCACAGCTTTTGAAATGTGAGAGAGTTAGTCTGCACAAACCACAGCCTTAGAAAACCAGTTCTTCACACACTAAAATTCCAGAAAGTGTTTTCTAAGCTTATTATAACTACTAACTGCTATTATTAATTCCTACTTAAACTTGAATTTTAATTTAAATGGGTGCCATCATCATTGTGGAAAAGAACCTATTCAGAAAAATCATGTATTTTATTTGTTAGCGTATTTGGGTTCAATTTGTGCCGAAACTAGCTATGATTTGCAAATAATATTTCAGTTAAGATCCATCCTTTTTCCTTACCTCTGAATAGCTAGAATGGCAAAAGGTAATTCATTTTTCTTCATAATTGCTTCTGTGGAAAGAGAAAATCTTTGAAAAGACAGCTAAGCCAAGTTTCTTGAACACTGTAAGAAAGTACTTGGATCACACACAGAAAAGCCTTGAAATGTCCAGTGCAATAAAACTTGGGACTGCATTTCATGGTGCCCATAAAAGCTGCTCCAAAGCCTCCTAAAAAACTGTCTCAGAACAATTCATAAAATGTTTGATTCAAATTACAAGAACTTCTCAGTGATTTAAGGGACAGTAGAAATAAGGTCACTGTCAGCCCTGATTTGTTTTCAGGACATTCACTATCTTGCTTCTTATGCGTAATTGAATAATGAATTAAAACATATGAAAATACATTGAGGCAGGCTTTCCAAAGCACAGCCTGTATACCAGGAATGTATTTTCTAATGGCAGCAGAATCCAGTGAAGTGCCTGGTGTCACCAGATGGTGCTCTTCCACCATTTGTCAAACTGTTTGCCTGAATGTAAGCAAGATTTGGTTCTTAAAAAGGTGTGTGGTTCTAATGGCAGTTTTGGATTATGCCAGAATCCACTACTTAGAAATAGTCTGAAGATGGAAGGAGTAGTAGTGAATGGTAGCAAAGTTTGCTTTTCACTTAGAATTAAGTTGCAGTCAGGTTAAAATTCCTAAACATTGCTCAGTGTTTCATTTCAAAAGGCACACATGTATAAATTATTCAAGTTAAACTTGTTGTCTACCCAGACAATGCACAGCTATTTTTTTTCTGCAGGCTATTTTCCTTTTTGCTTAACTCTGTTCAAGGCTACACTTTCAGTGCTAACCTTTTATCTCTACCTTTCTGTCTTTTCTACCTCTACTGATATTTTCACTGGCTCCTCTTACCACTGCTCCGCCTTTTCAATTCTCTCTCACAGAAATCGATATGGAAGAAGAAAAGCCAAAGAAACTCCTCCACCTTAGATCATTGTTCTCTGGGGAGTGAGGTATACTTGTTAGAAGTCTGTTACTGTGTCAGATTATCTCACTCCATTGGGAAATTAACATGGGAAACTCTTATAACTATTTTAAGTGAAGGATGTGCCATATTATTATGACATGTAGGAGGTAAAATCTAAATCCATATATTTTGCCTAAAAATGCCACAGTGAAAATATACATCTCTCTGCTCCTTTGTAAGGATTTGTAAGCCAGTAATCCAACAGCCTACAGACTTTTGTTCTTTAAACATCAAATAGATATTACAAGTTATCCATTTGGAGATGTTTTACCTTTTAAAAGTATATTCCAAGAATTCAAATGAGATTTGCTCATAAATAAATACAAAAATTGAGCAAAATAATTCTTCACTGTGTAAGCATTGCAGACACAGCTGTGATCTGAAATCAAGGACCATGTGATGCACTTACAGTGTAAAGGTTCTCATTTTCTTTGTACCTTCTCAGGTAGAGGCTCAATGACTCAGACTTAATTAATTGTTCTATTAATGATACGTGAGTCAGAAAGATCCACTTAATTCTCCCATAGATTAATTTCTCTTGAGTGTAACAGCTACAGATGACCTGAGACTTTCAGAAGAGAAAATGTGCAAAGGCACTGGCTTTCACTAAAGGTAACTACTCTGTGTAGGGTGTGCTGTGCCTGTACTTGCCTGGACATTGAAATGTGTATCCATGTAGAAACCCAGAAACTCCTTGGTGGCCCAACTTTTCACAGTAGCGCTCTCTGAAAATCAAGACTCTCAAAAGTTTCTCAAAAACTGAAGTAGCCAGAATGATTAGTTACTTGAATAGTCTGACCACAGTCTTTGAGTGATGTGATCAAAATCATGACACTGCAAAAAGACAAGTCTGGTAAAAACTTCAGTATTCATCAGATACTTAGTTATAATATTCTCTTATTCTCCAGGTAGACTGATATGAGAGACCTTGCACAGATGAAATTGTAGAGAGAACCACCCACCAATTTTGTGGGTGTGGGTCAACTTCTCTTATGTATATCATGAGGAAACTGTGCTTTTTTTCTTACCAGAACCTCCATATTTTTGCTACTGGACTACCTTTTGCTCTACAAATTCCACAGGCCACAAGGTCTTTCCTCTTCTTCCTGCTTTTAAAAAGGAACTGTTGTGTGGTCCTTTACTAACTCCATCACCAAGAAGATGACCATGAACATGGAAATTTCTGTTTCCACATTTGGTTACTCCCTCCTGTTTTGCCAGTGTTTGCCTTGGATTTGGTTGGGATGAACTAACTGGTAAGTGAGCTAAAAGTGTTTGTGTTCATATTGTCAATCTTAACAAAACCATATTAAAAATGACACAAACATAATTTTCAAGAAAAAAAAAAGTCTTCATGTCTGCCTGTGTGTTTTAAACTGTTAAATGCTGAGAATAGGAATTTTTCAGAGGAGAGACTGCATAGGATTTTGGCTGGACTGGACCTTCTAGCTGTCATCCATGGATAGGATAGTGGGCATGTTTAAAACATCACTGTTTACTGTTATATGTGATTGCTGAAAAGGCACAATACCTTGCAAAGCATATCAGCCCATTTGATGGGATGCAATGGTCTGCTGCCAGCCTCTGACAGTGGCTACTGTAACAGGTCTGTGACTTTTTCATTTCACAGTGCACAGTCTCACTTCCACTGATGATAATTGGGAATTTGCAATTGCCTACTGAATGGTTCCCTATGCTTGCTACATCTCGGGAAATAGATGAAGGGGAGCTGAACTGTAAGGAGAATGGATACAACCAAGACAACAAATAAAAAGAAAAGGAAATGCATACAGAAGAAGATACTGCTGCTGTGTCTGGCAGTGTTGCTAATTCCAGAAACCCGGCTGAAAACCTTCACAGCAGGAATAATTTCATTAGCGATCAGAATGGAAGTGATCTCTGTGCTAGACCTGCCAGGCAACAAAATGTGTTGAAAACAGAGCTCATCCAAGATATGAGCCACAGAACACAAGCAAAATTTGATACTGACTTTGGAAGGCTTGGGTGTAGTTCCCTGCAGCTGGCTCCGGCTTCTCCTCTAACTAGGAATACAACTGGAAAGATGCAGTCCTGGCAGTATGGAGATTCATAGTCCAGTGCAGTCACTGGAGTCCTTTCCATTCACTCTAAGATCTGTCAATGACACTGTGTTTTATGGAATACATAAAAGAGTGTTGTGCCCTAACAAGAAGATGCTGTACAAAGTACCATTTTACAGGAGATTATACTTACATTATCTGTATTTTATCTATCATCCAGAATTTATGGAAATAAATCTCTTTTAGGCCTTTCTCAGCATAATGAATGTTGGAAAGTTAGTTACTTTATTTATCCATGTCTGGCCTACAAAGTGAGGAGCCCTTGCTGTGGCTGTTACAGCTTCATCTCGGGCTTTATTCTTAGTACAAGAAGAAACAAATATGTGCTAAAAGATACAGTGAAACTTATTGCTACATTTTCAGTGGTGAAGGAGTCTGACGTTGTCACAAGTCCAGACTGAACAGCATGACTATTAAAAGGAAGCTCTTCAGCTCAGCTTCATGGGATTGATATTAATGAAATTGAAAATTCAAGACAGGATTGTTGGAAGCAGCTTCACCAAGAGCCAGAGCTCACTCACCTTCACAGGATCAAAATAAAGCAGGGAAAGGGAAACTGAAGACTAAACTTGTGTATGTTAGAGCTCTGCAGGCACAAAATCTAAAGATCTGAAGGAAGGGAGGTTTTTTTTTTAGATGGTACCCCTCTTGGGACTCTTTTTGAACCTAATTGGTATTTAGAAGATTGATTATCCAGATGTCATAGGGGATAACTGGCTCTGTCTGGGTAACTGGGTGAATTTGCATCACAATTAGGTATTGGGAAGCAGTGCCTTTGCAGAGTACTTTATTGAGGTTCAAGTGATCAAAGATGAGTTGTAATGACAGCAGAGATAAATTTTTATATTTTCATGCCTTTCCTTTTCCTTTCCCAACTATATAGTAGGTGAAGGAAAATTCCAGCCTTTACTGTAAAGAAGAAAAATGTTTCCAGTCCTTGTAGTCTCACAGACATAGAGCAAATTAAAAGAACCTATTACATTTCTGTAAGTACATAATTTCAAGCCAGCTTTGTGATTTTGAGTTCCAGTTGCATGAGTTTTAAAGTTCATAGGAGTTAATTAACCCTGTCTCCATTCTTTGCTTTACTGTGCACTAAAAAGCCTGGGAAACAGTTCTGTTTGCCAGGGTAGGTTTGTTCCCTCCCTTGTCTGACACTCAGTTACTACTCAAGCCCCTAGTTCATACTATCCTTGGATTTTTATTTATTCTTTTTCTTTAATGTGTTTCTTTGAAAAGGAATTTTATGACCATATCATGGCTCAGGCAGCTTTTGTTCAAGTTGATGTTTCTTTACAGCAGTTACCTTACAACCTACACTGGCTGCTGCACCTGAAGGTCACCGACATCCATTCCTAACACTCTCCTGTTTCAGCCATTCTCCTTGTCCCTGCTCTTTGTTTGTTTCAGTCTTCCTCCCCATGGCAATCAAATTAGAGACCTACAGTTCTCTGTGAGGAGAAGGCAGATGAAAAGCAGAACGCCCATATTGCCCTGGTGGCCACGTTAACCTCTGGGGCTGCAGAACAGTTTTCTGCAGCTCTAATTAAGATGTGGCCTGTGGTTACACCAGGACACGGCCTGATTTGGTCTGCCATATTTTTGCTTTTATTATTCTTATTGTTTTGATTGTTCTGCCAGGGCAGCAGCTGGTACGGACTGGCTCACTATGCCCTGCTGCCCCTCCAAGGGGTGGGAACACCACTCCAGCTTCTCCTGTTTCTTCACCTCTCTGAGATGTTTCTAACCACAGCCTTGTGCACGGTTTATTTTTCGCAATGCTCTGTGTATGGCAAAGAGCCTGGAAACAGAACACCTGCAGCAGACCCGCAATGAGACCACTGTCAGGTACTTTCGAGGCCACTGCCAGCCAGGACGCTGCCCTGTCCCCAGGCCATGCCATGGTTTGCTACCAGCCTGTTTCCCCCCATCACATCCTCCTGCATCGGTGTGATCTTATTCATGAGCCCGAAGTGAGTCTTTTCCATTCCAACCCGACTGATTCTGTGATTCTGTGACTCGTGTGCAGGGCAGAAAAAGCCGCGTTAAACCCCCCGACCCCCGTTCCGCTGTCAGGTGGCCAAAGGGACCCCGGCTGGCAATGGGGAGTGCCAGCGCCCTGAGGGGCATGAGCGTCCCTGAGGCACCTCGCGGACACGGAGCACTCAGCAGCTTGCCCTCCACGCTGGGGGAGGCCTCGGGACCCCTGGATATAAGGAAAGAAGGAAGGGAAGGGCGCGGGAGGGGGCGCGGCGGGGCCGTGAGGGCGCCG